>BMAU01008691.1:387500-891008 GCA_019973935.1 Trichonephila clavipes | reverse complement strand
AAATATTCGAATGGGAATAAATTCTATAGAGAAATTTAATGTAAAACTTTACCAGGATAAAAATGAGAAATGAAAATATTGGGCCTAAAAAGATACATCATGTACATTAATTAAAATAAACAAGCATAGGCTTTTAAATATTTTATACTATGATCTTAATTCCTGTAACTGTACAGATTTGAAAAATGAAGCGTAGATTTTCGCGCAGTTGAATTATATTAAAAAAATAATTTGGTTACATGACATTGAGTTTCCAAAAGCAAATGCTAATAAATTTGATTAAAAAACCACAAAGAAGAATATTTTATAAGCAAACCATATTGAAGAAAACAATTTTGTGTGTGTGTGTGTGTGATAATTAGATTGAAGAAATCTTTTTGGAAGTAAAAAAAATGTACGTTATATTTTAACTTCTAAAAAAGTACATTGTTTTGGTCTAACATTTCATCATGATTATTCTTCGTAAAAATTTAACACGCAACTTCAAGAATCTTTAGTTAAATTTTATCTTATTTATGTTTTTTTAAAGAAATATTCCATCAGTATATAAGTTCATAGCAACGAATGTATAATAAAGGTCTTGCATGAATTCTATCTCTGTATGAAAAAAAATGGAGATCTGTGGACAACCACGAATGTAAAGTTCGAGGCAGGCAGAAATCAATTTAAATAATTCAAAGACACGCTTGAAGGCTCAATTTCATTATAACTTTCATTCCTCAATAGATTACATTAATTCATAACATATATCCGAAAGAAACACTTTCAAATTTAATTATGGTAATGTATTAAAAAAAAGGCCCAATTATAGTTGGCGGTACTTCAAGTTGATATGTTAAGAAAAATTCTAAATTTTTTCTTTTTTTACTAGTAATTTGCAGTATGCTTCTGGTTATTAAAATTTTGTCCAAATCTATAGCATACATCTACAGTTTAACTGAATTCCCACAAGATTATTGGGTATTCAAGTACTATACCGTTGCCTAATTTCGTCAAATCTAAAGACATCGCCAAATGCCGCGATATGCAGCAAATAGTGGAAAACCGTTCACTCACATACTTGAATACAATAATAACGATGACAGTATTCAGCTTTATTTTCAGAACTGGCGACGTCTTTTGATTTGGCGAAATTGATCTACGGTATAATACCTTAGTACCGATCATCATTATTATTATTTTTTTATTATTAATAGAAAGCAAAGTTATTTGTGGTAAATCGAATTGTTTGCCTAATTAAGTCATAGACACATAAAAAAATAAGTTTCCAAAAATTTAAAGCAATGGTAATCACAATCCACAATTTTAGACAAACTCCCCCATCTTCAGAAGGGGGGTCCGATACATTTAAAAAATACCTTTTAATTACACCACGTCTACACAGATCGGTTTTCTTCCCTGCCATTTCATTTTGATGTCCTATTATTATTACTATTATATTTACCTTAATTTTGCATTCCGGATGTTGAACCCTCTATAAATTAAAAACCTCTAATTTTTTCCTCATTCCAAGGAGACAAAATCTTAAAAGCATCGGAGAAATAACCAGGAAGGAAAAAAACGAGCAAAATTACAACGCCAGCGCTGTATTTTGGATCTAAATAAACGACAGGCTATAATCTATGCATCTCATTAGAGAGGCCAGCGTTTTAAACTGTGCAGCCAGACAGCGGGGCATTTAGATACCGTTCGAAGCAAAGAAAGAAAAGAACCTGAAAAGAAAAGAAACGTGACTAAGATTGCAGGTCAAACGCAGGGAATCGCATACGAGATGAAGGTCAAGGGCGGTTTTGTCAGTTACTGAACGAAAAGGTATTCATGAAGTTCGCTACCGGAGTGTGTGCATTTTTTTTTTCCATTCTAATCTTTCACAAATTAAAAAAAAAAAAAAATACGTACCTCGTATAGTTATGAAGCTCAAAAAAGAGGTTCTTTTTTCCAATTTATTTTCTTATCTCTTAGATAATATCTGTAGTATTGTTCTCTATTACACACACAGCTTTGTATTCATTATTATGAAAAAAATATTGTGTTTGGAAAAAGTCGATTCTTTTTCCTAAGCTCTTTTTAATGAATAAATAAAGGACTGAAGAAATATGCAGACTTTTTGTACTCACGAGGGTTAAAGTTCTTAAATATTAAAGTTTTTAATGAGGTTTATAAAAACCATTTATTGCTTAACTAAGCCACGTGAATGAGTGTTATATTAACGTCACACCATAAAGATGCCCGAGGGCTATTGGTAGCGGACTTCGTAATTTTGAGCAATGGTCAAGTGCCAAGGAGGACACGTGAGATGGCGCCCTCCTCTTCTAATTTCTACTCCACACAAATGGGACCCCTCGACATATTGAATGTGCATCGGCGTCCTCCGCACGGCGGTACAAGGCTCGAACGCATGACACCAGCCACAATGTCACCTTAACCACTAGGCTTCAATGGCCAATTATTAAAGCCTCAGAAATGCGTGACAATACAACATATGAATCTGCCTATTGGTGGCGGCAGTAGTCAAGTGGTCATGGCCCTGAACTCGTAGCCGACTTTGCTGAGTTATGGGTTCAAAACTTGATGCCACTAAGAGCTCACCGTAAAGAGGGACATGCTAATTCTGTCGCAACTCGAAATCCTCCCATTGGCATGGAAGTTAGAAGAGCGGGATGCCGGGTAGATTGATTGAATATTAACGTCGCACTGTTCAGCTACACGAGGGCTCTTGGCAACGGACCACGTAATTTTGAACCATGATCAAGTGACGTGGACGACACCTGAGCTGGCACCCCCTATCCTAACTACTACACCACACCAACGGGAGGACGTTTCAGCTCTCGACAGATTTAACATGCATCGCTGCCCTACACGTGGTCTAGTGGTACTGGGCTCGAACTCGTGACAAGGCAAGCCACGATCCGATACATGTACCACTCGGCTACCGCGACCACGGGGATGCCGGGCAAGACGGCGTCATCGTCAGTTGACCACGGGTCAAAATTACGAAGAACGTTCCCAATAGCTTTAGAGTGCGATATTAATTAAACACTTACTCACGCGGATGGCCTCATATGTATCTCACTCTTCATACATTTACATAATATTAATGAAAACTTAAAGACCCATCTAGATTTAGATGAAGCAGCTATTAATAATTCATTTGTGCAACATTGACTCTTATATAAACAATAGCCTATTTAAGTGATCGTGAGCTTGTGACCAGGTACGTTTAGTCGAGTCGCGTTTTTGAATCAATCTAAGACCCATCTCGCAAATATGCAGAGAGCGAGAGCCTAAATTTACAGTGGATCAAAATTATGTGGCATATTGATTGTGTTTAAAAAATTGTTCCGGTTACATTGATTTTTGTATTCGCAACGTACTTAGAGGCAATACAAGGGAACTGTTGTCGACAGACATCGTAATTGTGAGCCATGGTCAATTGATGATGGTAATAACTGAGCTGGCTATTCAGCTACACGAGGGCTTTTGGAAATGGACCTCGTAATTTTAAACCATGGTCAAGCGACGAGGACGGCATCTGAGCTAGCACCCCCTCCCTAACTTCCACACTAGACCAACGAGAGGATGTTTGAGCTTCGACATATTTAACATGCATCGGCACCCTCTGTATAGAGGGTTTTCAGCTTTTCTAGGCTCGACCCCATGACACGACAGCCACGCGTCCGTTATTTTGACCACTAGGCTACCGAGGCCACATTGGGGTCATGAGGTTTTTAAATCTCATGAGGTTTCAAGTCCTCGCGTTGGCACGGTGTGGAGATTTTACGAGTGAAACGCAAGCTCAGGGTCATCCTCGACTGTGCCTCAAAATTACGATATCCGTCACCTGTAGCCCTAGAGTAGTTTCAAAATGGAACTTTAATAAACAATAATATTCCAAAAAGAATGAGGTAAACAAACATCCAATGTAATTTACGCTCCTTTCATTCTAGACTTAAGAATTTTTGTGTATATTACATTTTTTTGAACTTTTAAAATTGCCGTTTCAGATTATAAATTTAAAGACTAAAATAAAATATTCTTTACACAAGAATATAAAAAAAAATTTTTAAGTTAATTCGTACTTAGGTCAACAAAGAAGATTTTATTTTAGTTACTTTTTATTAAATAATTACAATTAAAATATAAATATGTATATACATAGAACAGAATCTCTATATTAAGTGGCAAAATAGAAAGCGATTTTCCTTGCAATTCTCCATTTTCCCTTCTATATACGGTGTTGGATTACTTTTTTTGTTTACTATTTATTCATTAATTAAATTTAATTATTCTAATGAAATAGTATAGTAAAGAAAAACATTCTCGGAAATTAGGTCGCCCCAGGTGGAATTTGAACCCACGATTAGAACCTTTGGATTAGAAGTCCAACGCGCTATCCATTGCACTACAAGGGCACAGCGAACGATTTTCCTTTCTATATATGCTGTTGGACTATTATTTTGTTTGTTACTATTTATTCCTTTTTAAAATTTAATTAATGAATTAATATTTGAAAAAAAAATTGCATTAACATCAAGTGTAATCCACTGCAAGTTAAAAAAAATTGAATAGATGAATAGAAAGTATTTTCTTAACGATTGAAAATTTGAACAAGATATATATATAGGGAGAGAGTGAACTAAAGGAAAGGAATTGAAAAATAAAGCTATTTCTACTCACGCGATGAGTTCGCGAACTGCGAAAAAGACGAGTAAGAAAGTGATGAGTGAGAAGTTTAAAATTGTTAAGTAGAGCTTCCTACGCGTTTTCATTCGAAAAAAAGCGAGAAGAAAACTTTTTACAATTAACACTTCAAACCGTGTGTCTGTCTGTCCATCAATCCATAACGAGATGAATCGGTCAAATTCTTGAAAACGGAAATTGTTCGTCTGTAGGAAAGATTTGTTCCTGCTGTTTGACTGTAACGAATGGGAGAATTGCATGTACCATGGTAATGAATATTATATGTAAAAAGTGTGTGTGTTGAAGGTAAAAACTATAGTGTAAATGATAAATAAGAGTTGCTACTGTAGATTATATGTCACTGTAATACTCTGATTATGAATGTAGAAATGCAAAGATTACAATTCTAATATAGGTGATTTTTTTCCGTTAAGGAACGTAAAATTAATTAAGGAAAATGTATTTGTGATTGATATAAGAGGAATTATTTTAACAATATATGAAACAAAAACTCTTATAACGTTGCATTAAAAAATACATTGGCACAGAATTCTGGGAAATTGAATGCTAATACTTTTTAAAAAATAGAACACTTATATACGATTGGAGAAAAAGATTGAAAAAGATAGCTTCAAAAGCAAAAAAAAAATAAATTAAAGCATTATTTTTCGAATTTCAAGTAAAGGAACAACATTTCGATAAAAAATGAAAATGTTAAATTCTAGAAAAATTTTTCGAGAATTTTTTTTTCCATTCGTTTCGTAAATTGATGCATTTCTTAGAAGATTAATCTACAAAACTGTAAAAAAAAGAGAAAGTTATCTTTAGATGGCATCATACTAAGTATGTTATTCTACATCAGTGTTTATTGTAATCTGTTTATGTAAACAAATAAGATTAACGATATAACTCCTTAAATACATTGATGTACTTACACAGCAAAGAAAAAAATAGTAAGGAAATATTTTACGCTTAAATTACACTTTTAAAATATTATTCAAATTTTGAAAAATTCTCAGAAATGGAAATTCCCTTTCTCTACATGAAACACAATTTGCATCGTTGAAAAGTTTATATTTAATATTTTTGACTACTGTAAAATAATAAAAAAAATAATCTTTTCTAAGTACTTGCTCAATATTTCTATTGCGTAATTTTCATGACTTTTGCAATTTATGAACATTACTCGGTTTCGTTATAACTGTAATTCAAAAATATTTAGAATAAATTTCTTTTCTCAATAATCTGAGAATGAATTCTGAGCATCAATTCTATTAGCAAAAATTATGTGACTCAACATTATTAGTTTTCGTAGATGCATAGTTAGTGGATAATTTGCACTATGGAAAACGAGATTGATTGTTTACTAACATTAAAGCAATACGAGGGTTAATGATGACGGACCATAATTAAGAATTGCAGACAAATGGCGAGATTGACAAATGAGTTGGCATAATGTTCTCCAAACTTCTACGCTACACTAATACAGAACATTAGAACATTTGCAGTATTTATAGACTATGTATAGTTAAATTTACTAAATAAAATTAGGGGAAAAACGAAATGTATAAACTCCATCAAAATTTTTTTTTTAAAATTCATTGATTGAGATGGCAATTATAGCTAAAGTTACAGTAAAACTAATGAGATAAACTCGTTTTCTACCATAGAAAGCAGGTTGTCAAGGTAGAGAGTAATACGAATGTGGAAATCTGAAGTGTAGTTTAGAATTTCATTTCTTACGTTATAAAAATATATCTAAATTAATATCTGGTGCGTATAAGAGATGTAATTACAGAAATATTGCACAGGGCATTTGATTCTGTAACGTCAAACTTTTTAAGAACCAAATTGTATTTTAAATTTCTGCATGTTGTGTGTGGTATACGAATGCTTTAAAATATTTAAAAAATAAAAAAAATAATGGAATATATACGAAGCCAAAAATTTTAAATAACATTAGCCATTTCAGTTGAAATGAATCGCCTTTTCCCTACATTTTCAATTTATGGTATAACCGATTGTGATTTAAATAAACTAAATGTTTAAAATTAATCGCTTATTAGAGAATTAATAAAAGTTTTTAAAAGCAGAGAAAAAAATGCAAAAAAAAAAGATATCAATTTATGAAATTTTTTGTTATATGATCAAAAGCACGAAGATATTGTACCCAAGATATTTAAGAAAATGTCTTTATACATTGATAATATAAGATATTTAAAACAAATACGTAATACATAGATTCATTTGTAAAATTGTCACGCTTTTAAATATATTCATAACTAAACAATTGCTTATAAGTTAGATAACACACAATTGAAATATCTGTTAATCTAAGAAAATCAAACAAAATTACTAACTAGAAACAAGGACTCACAAAAATTATCTGTAGAAAGATAGTCTTGGCCAGATCATAAGATATTCGAATTTAACAGCGAAGATTCGAATGACTATATTTACAGAGAGCATGGTATCTTATAGGTAAATTCATAGCCCCTGACTCACCCCCCTTGTAGGCTTGGCCTTAGCTGACTGGTTTAAAACCTGTTTTTATAATGACTTTACAGGGGGATCCCCTCCCCCACAAAAAATGATAAACATACTGCATTCGCGTCTGTTTTTCTTTCGAGGGTGGGTAAGGATTGTTATGTTTATTTCAATAAATTTCACTGGTTTCAGTAAATTTTGAAGAATATGATAACGATAATAAACGAATGATTCATGTGTTGTACCACGAATCGTACACAATTCCTCGTTCTAAGAAAAGATACGGATTTTGGACCCCCGCCCTTATAATAAATAATTACAAAAACATTCCGTAAACAACGCATTTTATATTTGTCTTTTCTTTTCAGGGTTGGGGGTTAAGTATTATATATTTATTTCAATATTTTAACTGATTTTAGCATATTTTTTTAGAATGTGATAATGACACTACATGAAAGATTCACACTCAATACTATATCCCCTAAGGGTATAATTTTGTGTTTAGAAAAATCTAAAAAGGTAATGTAATATAAACATTTTCATTTAAATTCAAGCAAATCAAAGTTTTGTTTAAAAAGAAACTAACACGTACCTTTTCATAAAAATACAGATAAAATAGCGATTAGATATTTATTTTACTGGAGTGTTCAAAGTATAGTCTTCAAATTCAAGAATTTCAATAGATTCAATATATAAGAAGATCCACCAAACTATCTTCAAGATTGAAATTTTGAATGTATTACATTCGAAAATCAAGATTTTTTGTTTTTGATTTGCTCATCGAGTATTTTAAGATTTATGAAAAAAGTGAAAATTCTAATATTTTTGGTAATCTATAACTTATCATTTTCAAAAAGGGAAAATTAAAATAGAATATTTGCAATTTTAATATGCTTATACTTTACACAGTTTGCATATTATATACTTATGACGCATCAGTTAAGTCAAACCTACATTTCCTTGACAATATCACAAAACCCATATCTATACTAACATTTACTCTGTATTTGCAGCTAACAACTCAAGAAGTTTTAAATATAACAAAAGCTTTAAGTTTTAAATTTAAAAACAAATTGCTCTGAATTTTTAAAATTTATAGTTGATTCTTAAATGTGTGTGTCAACAACTCGTTTAAATATTATACTCAACAACAGCAGCAGCAGCAACAAATACATGAAGCATACAAAATATACGTACAAAGTAATCTTTTAACTAAATGCAAGGCGTAGAGATTATTTCCCAAACTTTAAAGTTGGCGAGAGTGTGAGAATATTAACATCGCAATGTAAAGTAAAACTAGGGCTATTAGCGACGGATTTCGTAATTTTGAACCTCGGATTAGAATCGTCGCACCTGAGCTGGCTCCTCTCTTCCGAACTACAACACCCTGACAATTTTAACGTGTATCAGTCCCTCTACATGGCATGTCCTCATTATACTAGGCATGGATATCCACCTTTTTTTTCCAGCCGGACCACATACATATGAGAGATATTTCACACGGGCTGCCATATGAGGATTAGTGGAAAAAGCATTATAAGACCAAGGTAATATTTGACTCTTAAAATGTGTAGAAAATTGATCACAATATTAAAACTAATTTTTCGGCTATATTATTCTCTGTCAAACACAGATAAATTTTTTTTTCGGTTTTATACTTTTTTTACCGAGTTGTAAAGCAATTTGGGTTTCCTTCCACCCATAACCCATTGTCGTACAAACAAAGCTGCCATACCGTTTGATATTTTTATTTCAAATGTTAATTTATAAAGCGTAGAATGGCAACAAAAAAGTTGACTGAATTCTAGATTGAAATCAGTATTATTTGTTTATAATTTAAACTCTTCATCCATAAAATAGACACTACTCCAGTTTACTTTGCTATTTCACTGTTATTACTACCTGTTAAGCTGCATTCACATCAAGGCAGTCAGCATTGAGCGTCTAGCTAATCAGAGATTTCATCTCGCCCGAGATGAAGTCTCTGATTAGCTAGACGCTCGATACTTACTGCCGTGGTGTGAGTGTGGCTTTACAGTTACCAATAGACAAAAAAAAAACTTGCAATTCGTATCCATACGACATCGATGGCAAAATAGGTAGATTTGATTGGTTGATTGATAGTACTTCCTGCTAAATTTTTAATACATTGTTCTTGAATAGTTGAGTGGCCGTGGTAGCCAGTGGTCAAGGTATCGGAAAGTGGATGTCATGTCACGAGTTCGAGCCCAGTATCACTAAGGATCCACCGTGTGGGGGAACGATGCCCATTAAATATGTCGAGTGCTCAAACGTCTTCCCGTTGGTGTGGTGGGGTAGTTAGGAGAGGGGGGTTCCAGCTCAGATGTCGTCCTCGTCACTCGACCATGGTACAGAATTATGAAGTCCGTCGCCAAAAAAGTGCTCGTCTAGCTGAATAATACGGCGTTAATATTCACTCACTCGAGTAGAATTTTTTAGTGCAATGAGTGATGAGTGGGCCACTCAAAAAAGCACGGCAGGCCACATGAGGCCCACAGATTAAGTGTCACTGGTACTAGGGCTTTAACTCATGACACGTCTACCACGAGTTCGTAACCATGACCACTAGGCTATCGCAGCCTTAAAACTGCATTCACACCAAGACTGTCAGAGTCGAGCGTTAAGCGTCTAGCCAATCAGAGACTTGATCTCGGGTGAGGTGAAGTCTGATTGGCTAGACGCTCGACGCTGACAGCCTTGGTGGTAATGCAGCTTAAAGATGTCGAATGTAACAAAAAATTACATAGCAAATTCATAAATTCACTCTGAAATACCTTCTGGTTTAACAGATACCTTTAATAAAAAAACGATGCAAAATACAAATTGTATAAATTTATGTTCTTCCGTTTTTTTTTTCTCAGAATAATTCTCATAAGCATAAATATACAAATGACCGTATTGAGTTGGGAAAGTTCAATGAATCACAGTGGTACTCTATTTTACTTTTCGGCATGTAGCAATTTACTGCGGCGTTTTCATTAAGAGAATTGGTGGGAGATTTCCTCTCTGCCGCATACATACAATGCGGGGGCAATGAGAGGGACACCCCAACTTTCTAATTTAAAGTTTGTTAGGGGTAATAAATAATTAATTTCGTTCAATCCCTGCATGGGATTTTATGCCAGGTCATTGCCCGTCTACTGATTGCAAGAATCAACTGGGTTCTCCCCATGGATTCTACACTTTAAGCGTAGATCTGGATTAATGAATGGTCGTAGAGTTCCAGTAATTCGTAATTTTTTTGCTCCGGATAGTGAAGATTATTTCCTTCTTTGTTGATGTATATAACCAGATCAGCTTAATTTATTTATTAGGCATCATTAAAATGTTGTTTTATATTCACTTCACAGTAATAGATGCACGTGTTTTGCTTCTTATTTAATTTTTAAAACTAATGATGTACAAAACGTGGTGATATGCAAAATAAGTCGTGGGAAAAAAAGGAATAACTCATTGCTGTCATAGTTTTCATAGCATTTAATGTAATTTTATGGCTTTTGTTATTCAAGAATTCTGAGAAATGCTTTGAGTGTTCTGAAAAACTCGAGGGATTCTCGATCTTTTGAAAAAAGTACACATCGAAAACTCAATTTATTGTATTGACATTGGAAATTTACTACCCCATTGAAATTTATTTAGAGCTCTTAAAGCAATTGATAGTTGTTTTTTTCCTTCTTTATATTAAACAAAGAACCCGCGTTTTAAATTCTTTCTTTATTTTATTCTTAAAAAATAAAACAAAGCATTTTAAAACAAGTCAAGCGTTTCACTTTTACTCTCTTTTAGTGAATGATTTGCTCAAATTATTTTATCTTCATGCACGTTTTTCGAACTCGGAGAATTTGAACAAAATCTTTTTCTATTCGAATCTATTATGGATTTTTTATAGAATGAATATTTTAGATGCAACACAGTGCTGGATGTTTTTAATATTTTTCAACGCACATTTAAGTTTTATAATTTAAATTCGTATTTAAAGAGTACTTGAGAATTTATTAAAAATATCGAGAGATTTTTCGCTGCAAAATGTTTTAAATCTTTTGGAGTAATTGCATGCAATTTTTTAGGGGACATGTAATAAAAGTCAATGATATTGAGGTTTTCACTTTTTCACCCTATAATGACATAATAACTTAGCAGTAAAATGCTTAATTTTTTTATAATGATTTAATACAATGATTCAATATTATATATCATTTGCAATTTTAATGGAGCTAACTATTTGTGCTTTAAATATAACTTTAAAAGCGCATGAGAATATTTGATATTTAATATTGCAAAACAATTTTATTTACCTTAAAATAACATTGTTAAACGATTTATATTCATTTTGTTCCAAACAAAATGCTTTATTTTTCTAACAACGAAATAAAATTTCCTGTTGATTAAAAATTTTAAAAAAAATAGAATAGTTCATTATATATTTATTTATCTATGCTTTTTAAATTATTCTATGTTCTCTCTTTAAATCTTCCTTATAATGGGGAAGAACCCACGAAATATATTTAAAAGCTTCTTATATATAGAAATTCCACGCAACTACAAAGTAATTTTCTGAGGCCTTTTTAGATGGCATTCGTATTTGTATCAAAAGTACACAAATAAAGCTTTCATATTTTAAAAATAAGTGCATACGTAAACACACATCTTATGTATATATATATATATATATAACATAAACAAACCAAACACACTAAATATAAATATAAAACTGCAAGAAATGCATACAAATACATAATCGTAAACATTCAACATTTCCTCAAACAGAGCAAATATCCCTCGGACAAATCTCAAATGATATAAACTAAAGTGTTAAAGCATTATTACTGGCTGTATTTCCGCAATTAATAATAACCACTTAGATCAAAACGCTTACCTGGGATGAAAAGCGTCAACAACACATGAGATATCTTTCAACTTTAACAAGTGGCATTCCTTGCTTCAAAGCACTTTTATAAAAGGAACACAACCGGCCTGCTCAGAGCATCATCATGAGATGAAATGCAACAAGCGTGCAAACAGCGACAGTTGCAGGGAAAGTGAACTAGCAACGCAATTTCATTGTCAAATGATCCCAGAGACTGCAAACGCGTTCGTTTTGGAGCACAGAGAGAACGAACTGGAGGGGGGAAAACCAACGCGCGGATTATTCCTGTTCTGTTGGGCTGGCCTAACCAAAGGATGGTTTGGGTTTAAAAAACGAACAGAGGATGTTTTCTTCTTTTTCCCTCTCTCATTTGGATAATTTCAGTCAGAATTCGAATTCGAAATATCCGTTTTTGTGAAACTTGGTTGAGCTTTTTTTTAATTATGGTCTAGTCAGGTCATGTGTTTTATTTTTGTTTAATGGATATATTAAATTAGTGTGTGAAATGGGTTTGGAAATAAAAACTCTTTGTTTTGTTTCCTTATGTTACTTAATGAGTAGGTCTGGAATAATCTGGGAACATTAATATTTCGCTGTTGTGTGAGAGTCAGCAACGCATTGATGAATAATTGAAATAAAATAAAATAAGTATAAATAATTGTATTAAAGAGCAAAAAATAAAACAGAAAAGGAATCCTATCAAGATTAATCCACGTAACAATTATGACTATCTACGTGTTTATGAAGAAAATTCCAATTTATTTCTTGATTAAGAGAAATTTTAACTAAAAATTATGCTACCTGTCGTTTATTAAATGTTTCATTTTCCCTCTCTTTCTTCTAATTTTCTTAAATTAAAAACATTTCTTAAAATTTTAAAATAGAAATAAATATACAAGGAAAAAATTCCTTTCTTATTTTACCTATTAAATTTTTTCCGGAATAAATCTAAGTCATCGTCAATATTTCAAAATTATAAAATTTAATTAAAATGAAATAAACTTAAAATATAAATAAAATTAGAAGTGTCGATGTTCCTGAGAATTTTCCAATTAGATATATTTTTTTCTCCAATGAATTATTGTTTCTTTCGCGTTTCTAAGAAAAACTACGCTAGAACTGACTCACACACGCACACGCACAAAAATTAGTGAAAGTGAAATAAATATACATTTTATAAGAAGAAATATTATAATATAAAATAGTTTTGTCAGATATTTTCGACAATCATTAACATTGATATTAAAGGAGTCAGTGCTTAATGTACGAAAACCCGACCTAACCCCGGAGCACATTTTTAGACAGAAAAATATCACAATTTTCACGAAAATTTGCAACGTTATTATTCATACATCTGCTTATAATGTAGCGTTTTTAAAATTTCAAAATATTACACAGATAATCAGTTTTTCCTTTTAATTTGTAAAGCGATAGCTCACATTTAGCTTTACGGTATAGAGAAAAGTTACAAAACACATTTGAAATGTTTGGAGTTTAGTACCATTTGTCGGATTTTTGTAGTTTTGCAGTCCTTACGTACCATACCTCAAAGGATTGGGAAAATTCAAAAGAATCTGAGGGACATGGACTTCATGACAGCAGATATAAATAATAGCATTGTTGTGCATTAGTTTGGTATATTTATCTTGACAACTATGTTATTTGATTCATTTTACTTCAACTTCAGCAAAATTTACTGTAATCCATTAATATTCCCCATGTATGTGAAAATATAAAATGTAGTAGTTATTTCGTTTAAAATTTTGTGTTTTTTTTATATAAAATATTCTATTTTATTTCCATCGTTTTGAGGATATAATGAACACAATTAAAAAGAATTTGTTTCCATTATTTTTGGCATGTTTTTCTTGAATATGTTCCACAACAAGGGGTTTCAAGGTCACTAACTATTCCGACAGTTATAGCAAATTTAGAAAGGTATTATATAGATATATCCCCATACATTCAATAATACGCATGTCAAAAGCTACGCATAAGGATAAAAAAAACTTATGCACTATTTAATGTAAATGATGTGAACTTTATAACTTTTATATAGCTGAAACATATTTGAGCAACACTTCCTTCACATTGTTTGACCTATGTTCATCTACATATTCTGAATTTGAAAACCTAGTTATCATAAACCTTGAACTATATGTATACGGTTACAAACTTAAACATTGTTCGTCATTTAATTCATTTCCGAATAAATTCGAATTAACCTTATCTGAAGGAAAGAAAGGGTTAGTACAATAGAATTTCTATTTCCGCTACACAAATCTACAATAGGGATTAATTGTCTCAGAAATAATTCTATTAAGTACTTTCTAACCATTGTATTAAGCAACTGGATCAGGTTGATATTCAAATATGGTAAACGTCAACGCCTTAAGATATTTTCGAAAAAAAAAAAAAAAAGAAAAAAGAATCGAGGTTCTTTGTTTAATGAAGCTTAACTTTTGGAACCATCGTCGACAGCATTGTTAGCAGATAAAGAATGACTTCAATGAGTTGGTCACTTGTCATTCTTCCTCTTAGAGGTTACGTATATCGAAAAGAAATGATAGTTACGCATTGCTGGCCAGAAATCTTGTAGGGCTTGGCTATGTTTAAATGTAATGGGTAGCCTAAAGCTCGATGAGAACAGATAGGGAATTATTTTGACCTGCCTGAAGCGTAATGAAGATGTTATTCTGAAATACGAAAACGTCATGGGAATAAACAATTCAAAATCTGTTTCCCTAACTGATGATGATATATCATTTTAGTTTAGAACTTGATGTATGAAAAAATTTAACTAGTTTGGTTCAGTGTTCGCGAATTTTTTGATTTCTAAGGGAATTTCATGAAGTAATGTTACGAAAATTTGCAAAAAATGTGGAAGTTTCTAAATGCTATCGCTTCGATGATTGAGTGGCTAGAGCTGAGGCTATGAAACCGATGAAACTAGGTTCAAATTGTAGTAGAAAATAGGAGTTGTGTATGAAGAATACAGACATTTTTCGGATACTTAGAAGGAAACGCTCTTTGATTCCAAGTTTAAGTTTTTAAGTATCGTCATTATCAGAAAAGCAGCAATAGTTTTGCTAGACGCAGACAAATAAGTTATTGAATCAAAGACTAGCATTAGATATTAAGTATAACAGATAGTAATGTATTGCTGTTACATGTTATTTTTTAAAGTATATGCAACTCCATGTTCCATTTTATTCAAAATGATAAAAATTTAGAGACTACTTCAAAATTTCATCATTAAAATCGTCAGTAATTTTTTTATGAGATGATTTTAAATGATAGTGAAAAAAATATTCATTGTAGGTGCGATTATATTTATCAATTTTTTAAAATGAATTACAAAATACCATATATTTTTAATTCCTTTTAATTAGATCAGTAATGATTAATAATATAAATAGAACAATTTGTAAAGAAGCATAAGAAACATTTCTTATATCCTCAATTTATTTTAATTTTATGAAGCATCGAGAAACTTCAAATGTACAGAAAAAAAGACGTAAAAATTTTTTTTATAAAGAAAGGTTACTATAACTTGACGGTAATGCTTATATTAATATTATGATCCCTGGAAATAAATAAAGAAATATTTTTCAATGCTTCTATACTAAAGAAAAAAAATCCTAGATTAAGTTTCATTAATTTCCCTCAATATAAATTTATTGTTATAAATATCCTTACAAATTTTTTTTAAAGATTGAGAAAGAGCAAAATGTGTGTTAGACTGAAAACTACAGGTAGGAATTGAAATACATTATGGAAGATTTCCCCTTGATAACTTCGGTAATATTTTCTTTTTTTATTTACAGAACATCATTTTTACATATTAAGAGAATATATGGCCGATAAGACTTTCTCACCTAGTCAACAAGAAAACTACTTTCCAAAAATATGACAAGAAAAAAATTCCTAACGTAGATATTTTGGTGGCCGTGGTAGCCAAGGGGTATCAGATCATGACTTGCCTTGTCACGAGTTCGAGCCCAGTACCTCCAAAGACCCGCCATGTAGAGGATCGATTCACGTTAAATCTGTTGAGAGCTCAAACGTCTTCCCGTTGGTGTGGTATGGTAGTTAAGAGAGGGGGTGCCAGCTCAGGTGTCATCCACGTCACTTGACCATGATTCAAAATTACGTGGTTCGTCGCCAAAAGCCCTCGTGTAGCTGAACATTGCGACGTTGATATTCAATCAATCAAAATGTAGATATTTTTTATAATAAGGAAGTAACAGAAATTGAGAGTTAGTACAAGGGCAGTATGTGATATATATATATATATATATATATATATATATATATATATATATATATATATAATATTTTTAAGCATTTAAGTTCTCAACCTAAAATCGGAAAAGAATAATCTAACACAACTTCGTTCAATTAAACTGTTTTATGGAATTATTGTGACTCTAGGGCAGGGATGGCGTGCCATTGATGGCACGTGACACAATATTTTGGGCACGCCACCGATCAAAATAATCTGCATTTTAATTCAAAATAACACAGTTCAGTATGAAGTATTAAGAGAAATGTGAGTGATCGGTCGCTGTTTTCAGCGAGATTTTCTCAGTTCAAAGAATTATCGGAAACGCTCTAGTTTTTTATGTATCTTGATGTGACTTCATTTAATAAACTGATTTTGTCCCAACTCTATTGGTTGTAAATTGAAAATTTTGAAATACAACTAATTGATTTCTGTTCTAGTTTAATATGGATTGAAAAATTTGTTGAAAAAAGGAGAAAGTTGGAATTTATTAAAACAAAAACATTAACAAGCAATATAAATAAAAATGCTAGTAATGAAATTTTGGAAACAGGGAATTCGATTCCAGATACATTTAGCTGTTTGAAAAAACTAGTTCATGCTATTTTAACCATATTTTTATCTACCTATGCCTGCGAGTCATTATTTTCAGAGATGAAAAAAAAATAACACTGAAGACTCACTTAGAAACCGTTTGGAAGATGACTCCAATTCAGTTTCATTCTGTGTGGTAAAAGTAACATCTTACAATCCTAATACAAGTTATTCGTCATCTAATCTACCCCAACAGAATTCTTACTAATGTTGCTTTAATTAGAATTACACGTATAACGAAAACATTTACTACTACACTGAGCAAAATGTATTTTTTCGTTGTAATTAAATAGTTTTGAGTCGTTAGTGTTTAGTTTTATTATTTTCCCAATAATCACAAGTCAAAATTATTTGACGACACTTCTATACCTGTGCAAATATTTCTCATAGAAAAAATGGCACGTGGATCCAAAAAGGTTCGCCCCCTGCTCTAGGGGTATATATTTATATTTGAGAGAAGAAAAATTAAATAAGATTTTTATCTCGTAATATATATATATATATATATATATATATATATATATATATATTATATATTTTATTTATTTGGTTTTTCCTACCGAGTTGCAAAGGGGGAAGGTTGGCGCCTTCAAACTAGTTTAACCCCACTTATTCGGTCCTAAGTCCGAAATTGCTTTCTGACTCGCTAGCTTCTTCTTTTTTGTAGTTTCTTTTTTTATTTCTCTATAATTTTGTTCTTCATGTTCAGCTTTTATATTTTCATTACGCTATACCTTGTTATGTTCATTATCTATTATTTCTTGTTTTTGGTATATAATACATATTTCTTTCATATATATATATATATATATATATATATATATATAATCTGTTCTTTTTTTAAATTCTTCAAATACTCTAAATTAAAACGTTTGTAAAAGTCAACAATCAAGCATATGAGCAAACAGCGAGCGTTAATTTAATATTACAAGTCATTAAAAAATTAATTAAATAATTAAGTAAATAAACCAGCCTTAGAGACCATTGATAAAACTGCACTCAAGTTCACTGTGTTGCCTCCAGATTTTTTTTTTGATTTATGGTAGCTAAAAATTTAAAAATGACTAAAATTTTGACCTTTACCATGTATAAATAATAAAAAAATATATAGTTTGTTTAACACAATATGTGTCAAATCTATACGGAACTTTATCACCAACCTTCTGAGACGTCTTTTTTTAGGGAAATTTAATTCCCTACCTATTTCCAATCAACTCCAAAAAGAGGACAGGGATTCCTTATTATGCAGATTAGATAAAGTATTTAAGTTAAACGGAATAGTAAAGTGAGAGACAGTAGGGGAGAGAGATTGAAGCAGGAAGTTATAATAGTGAAGTTAGAGATTTATTATTGAAGATTTCTAGGTGGATAAATTAGGCACAGGAAGAGCGGAGATTCAGTGTGGTAAATATTGATTTATAATTAAAGTCTCATTAAAGTTTTATAGTAGGAGTGAGATTAAAGTTAAATGTTCAGTAGGAACATTATTGAATATAATTCTGGGATCTCTTATTGCGGTAATCTCTGCGTGATCGATATTCTAATTGTTAATTAATTGGATTATTAAATATTTAAGTTAATATAAAGGAAAGTCCCTTTTAAACCTCATAAAGCTATTTTGATTTATTTGTTATTAAAAGTCTTTGATTCTATTTGGGAAAGATAACCAAATAAAGAAAGTTATTTACAAAAATGGCTACTGGTTCTTTTTTTACTCAAAATTATTCTCGTTCTCACAGTGAGATCCAAGGGGATCTTCACAAATATATTAAAAATTTGAACCTTTATCTTTAATTTATGAATAAATTATCAAGTAAACTATCTTTGCATAATAATTTTTTTTCAGTATACTTAAGAATTATACAATATTAACATCATGTAATTATGTATTTTCCTTCTAGATTACTCATCAGATATATAGAATTCTGTGAGATAATTATTCAGAATGTAAACATTTCTAAAAAGATATTCTGGATATTTCTGGTTACTCAAATTTAAAACATTTCATTTCGAGAGAGAAGGATGATTTGATTTCTAGTAATTATGTTTATCTTTAATAATATAATAAAACGATTTAAAACATTTTTAAATACTTCAAATGTATTTAAAAACCAAACAAAGGTTAAATTCTTATATTTTTGAAAAATTGCGACCAGTTTCGTAATATTGTTTTAAGTTTTGAAATACAAACAATGTCAAGAATTTTTTATTTCATTACAGAAAAGGAGGAATAGTCTTTAAAATATATTTTGTATGTTCAAATCGAAGTTTTGATATAAAATTTTCAAAAGTTCTGAATTTTGTATATTCTTTCAAAACCTTGTGAACAGAATATTTCATTGTGAAAATTCATAGTTTACAAAATCCATCATGTTTCATATATTTAGGAAAATTGCTATAGATAACCGAAAACGAAAAATATTTTACTTTCTAGAAAATTGCAATATAATAAATAAAATATTGCATCAATTCAATCATAAGGCAATAGAAACGTACAAAATCTTGAAATATTTCTATGTCACAAATAGGAAAAAAATGTGAGTTGCCACTATAAAATAGGATATGAAATAAATTTTTAATATATTCTGTTGCTTTTCAAATTTTTATCAAAAGAGGAAATAAGAAAAAAAAATTTCAACACAAGGAACTTTTTTTTTTTTTATCACAGTGACAAAATATATTATTTACACAACATTTAGCAGTGCGATCAACGATTACTTGTCTGAAATTAAAATAAAATGTGGAGAACTATTTATTAAGGTAATTAATTTTTTAAATTAGTCGATAAAACTAAAACAATAAATAAGTAAATTACTTTAAAAAGTTGATTTGTTAAATTCGAATACTGTTCATGTTTTATATATTTCAAGACATTATTCAAATTTTTTGAACTCAGAAGCATCCAAGGTATAACAAAAGCATTTTTTTCTTGATTCTACAATTTTCTTTTGTAATTTGACCTGTAAGTAGTGAATCATTAATTGTAGATGATTCATACGACATTCTTCGGCATGCTGTACAAAGGAAGTAATTATCTGTTTTTCGTTTCATGCCTCTTTTGTTATCCCATATAACGGAAATAGAACTTTCTGAAGCAGTCATCCAAATCCGCAAGTAGCGGTTTACTGAAGGGACACTACATGCTATAAAAGCACATGAACATTTTTAAACGGGGAAAATTTACAAGAAAAAGTGTTTACTTTATGAAAATGCGGTATATTGAAATTTAATTTGCCATATAAAAAAGATTCATATGACATAAAAATATCTCTAAAAATAAATTTTTAACACTGGATATGTGTTCTCGTGGAAACTAATGCAGTAAAGTACTAATTTTCTGGTATTTAATACGAGTTTTTTTTAAATGAAATTTCTCTGTCTTTCTCCTCTGAGATTCGGATAGACTGAAATAAAGCATACAAATACTTCAAGTAGTTTAAGCCAGTTTATTGGTGCATTGTTTTAATTTTTGTACACAAACTATAAAAAAAAACCTAAGGGTTCAAAAGACCGATAGCTAGGACACTTTAAGTAAATATTGATTGATTTAAATATAGAAATAAGAAGATACCTCATATAAACACACACACACACACACATATATATATATACAGAAGGAATCTAAATCATTTTATTTAAAAATATATACGTTTCTTTTCATTATCCAAAAAAATCAGAAGAGTTTTTCATATATCTTTCTTTGGATTTGCTTTCGTTTTTCGTATTTTCTGTAGAAAACTGATTAAATGTTTAGGAAAAGAGTTCTTCAGCTCAAACATAACACAATCGCTGAGAGAAACTCATGAATAACTCATAAGGATTTTTCTTTATTACTTGAAGATGTTGAAAACCCATGTTTTGTTAAATAAAAATCATTTAAGTAGACCATTTTTCATTTGAATTTATTGCAAAAAATACATTTTATCTCTTATTTAAAAATGTTTAAAGACTCGAATTTCTTTTTAAGAAAAGTGTTTCTTTATTAGAGTGTAATTAATTCTTCTCAGTTCTTAATAAATTCTAATTATTTAAAGGAAATCATAATTTATGTCTGTTAATTGTAGTTTATATTGAAAGAATAATTAATTTAAAATAACATTTTTTTTCAAAATGGGAAGACGGTTAGATATGTAAAGGTAGATGGACATAAATTATTTAACATTATCACACAATGAATTTATTTCAATTCAAAATTAAGTAGAATTATTTAGTAACTGCATACAAGTTATTTAGTGTACAGAAATAATTGAAAAGCAATGTTTTCTTTCATTCTAGTATTTATGATTTCCGTTTTTTTACGAGATTTTTTAGTAGATTGCAGAAGTATATCTTCCTTAAAAAATAATTCATACGCACGTTATTGAAAATATAATTTAGTGGAATAAATGGAGGGAAAAATTTATTCATTAACATTATAATATATATGTGACACTGTATATTTCCGATTATAAGCTGATTCGTGTATAAGGCCAAAGTGCGCTTTTTCTTCAAAAATTTACACAAATTTTTTAAGCTTATATACAAACTAAATTAAAATAAATATCCTGTATTTTTCAAACATGTCACCATAAGAGTGAAAAAGGTGTCAAACTGATGGAATATTTTCCTATAAAGTTGCTGTTAAGTAAAACGCCAGACGTCAACCACGATGGCTCTATTTCTGGTAACCCTGGCTGAAACTAACACATTCACTCATTCCCTCCCCATTCATTTGTTATCTTGTACACTATTTGTGCTGGCTATACTTTCTATGCCATTTTTTGTTCGAAAATGAGCGTGAATAGAAATTTGTACACGGTGCGTGACTGCCAACCTCTATCTTATGTCCTGGAGGAAAAACTCCCTGCATGATGATCCTTGCGAGTAAATGAGAATTTTGCGAACTAGTTGGAAACTCGAATTCAGATACTGATTTTGAAGGATTTATGTGATCTTTACTTTCAGGTTATAAATTCCATTCAAAACACCCAAAAGTAACACCGTTTGCCCATGACTAACAGCAAGGATTAAAAACAATTTTTCACAAACTACTTTTTTTTCTGAGATTAGCGAATCCGTATGCAAGCCGATCCTTTTACTTTAACTCCAAAAAGTTCCAAAAGTTCTCAGTTCCTTGTACGGTAATATACGTTACACGGACTGTTACATGTTTGTACTTAATAGCCAATATATAATAGCTCATGAATAAACTCGCACCTCATATGATAAATAACACTTGCTATAGAAATTGAAATACATAGCGTATAAAAACCCCCTCCATCATAAATACTGAATGATTCGCATATAAATTTAGGTCCTATTTCCTTATAGCTCAGTTAATCATTTCACAGCAATGGAAACTAAAGACATATCCCTCAGATAGTTAATCAAAATAGTTAAACCTACCGAATCATTCTTAAATTAAGTTTTTCTCGAAAGAAAGTATGTAATAAATATATTTATGAAGTTTGCAGGGCGTCTCAGGAACGGAAGTACTTACAAAATCCCATTTCCTATAAGAAAACCAAGTTTAGGAATATAAATTATGGGTAAACCTAAACAAAAATTTACCACACGGGGCAGAAGGGGAAAAACTTCTCATTTCCGCGACACTTCGAAATGTAATGAATTACCATGGATGGTGGAAGGGACGAAAACACGTTCTAATAATTCACAAGGTGAGCTATTTGAAGATGTCGTTTGAGAATAATAGGGAGCTACTGTCAGCAACATCTGCTTCTGTACCCATTATAAATCAGCGGAAAGCATTAATTGACGGGAATGTGAGAAGAAAAAGAAAGATCGACGTGATTTATGTTCGAATGTGTCACTGAGTTGGTAAAGAAGAATTTTTAGAGCAATTTTGTGTTCAGAGCTCTGGTATTAAGACTGATGCATCAGTGTTAAGGGGAAAAAATATTAAGGAGTTTGTGAGTTAGTCGATGGTATTAAAACTTTTAAAAATGATTTTTCGGATAAATTATTACTCTGTGGTCGTTTTGGAAGGGTAAACAGTTTTTATTTATGCATTACAAGACTTTGATTGAGTAAATTCTGGTCTGTTTTTGGAAGCGTGTTCGATTTTTTTTTCTTGCTCCTCTCGAAGTCTTGACAGGACAAGAATTATGGATTGAGCTAAATAATAGTTTTTAAACTTATTTTCCCTTACCATTTCTGGAGAATTAAGGAAATCGTTTTTTTCCCTTCTCTCTCTTTTTTTTTCGTTTGAAAAATAATTATTCCTTTTTACGTAATCTAAATGGACATAACTCTCATACTTCTGTCTAAATGCAAAGTATCTGAGCACGTTCAGAGTACTTTTTTAAAAATAGCATACTAAAACTTTATTAATACTTTTTTCGTAATAAATATCAATACATATTAATACTTCATGTTCAATAATTACAAAAAATTATCTATATATACATAAATTGTACCAAAATCACAATATAAGTGAAATGTCAGCAATTTTTTAAATAAAATTTCTTAAGGCCGTAAGAGAAAAAATTAACGAACAATTAAGAATAAAAGTATTACTGAAATAAATTACACATATTGATCTCGAGAATTTACTAAAATTTAAATGTTTGATTAAAATATAAAAATTTTAGTGCTCATCAAATAAATATTATAAGAACTGTGATATATATATTTCTGAAGCTTATTAAATAAAATTCAATACTCAAAAAATATTCATACAGTAAAAATTATTTTATTACATTTCCCAGAAAAAATATAAATGTCGGGTTTAAAAGTTTCATAAAAATACATTTATAATATTTTGTATTATCAGACTCGCCATGATATACGAGGTTGGTCTAAAAAGTTTCCAAAGTTTCAGCTTTTTTGGACGCTCAGTTGTAATGTAATAGTCGTTTGAGTCAGTTGATGTGAGTGTTTTTGTGAAAATGGACAAAATCGAGCATCAGGCTGTTACTAAATATGTATTTGTTTTTGAGAGGCAATACGCCTACGGAAATCAAAGATGAGTTGGATTCTGTGTATGGAGACTCTGCCCCATCATTTACCACAGTGAAATTTTGGGCAGCTGAATTTAAACTTGGCCGTAAGAGCTTGGAAGACAATGAACGTTTGGGGCGTCCAAATATTGCAACTACCGATGAAAACATCGCCAAAGTTTACCAAATGGTGCTAGACGACCACCGAATTAAAGTGAGAGAGATAGCAAAGATTATGAACATGTCAAAAGAACGTGTTTGTCACATATTAAATCAACATTTAGGCATGAGAAAGCTGTCCGCTCGTTGGGTGCCGCGTTTGTTCACGTTAGACCAAAAACGTGTTCGAATGAACATTTCCAACGCTCTGTTGGCGCAGTTTAGGAGCAATAAATCCGAGTTTTGGCGCCGATTAATTACTATAGATGAAACTTGGGTGGACCCTTACAACCCCGAAACAAAAATTCAGTCCAAACAGTGGACAGCAAAGAAGGAACCGGCTCCAAAAAAAGCAAAAACTGTTTTTTTTGCTGGGAAAGTGATGGCGACATTTTATTGGGATAGTCATGGAGTTATTTCAATCGATTATCTTCAAAAAGGAAAACCATACTACGCATTGACAATCTGAAGGCAGAACTTGCGGAAAAACGGCCGCATTTGCAGATAAAGAAAATCCTTTTTCACCAAGACAACGCACCGTCTCACACCTCAGTGATTGCCATGGCGAAAATTCATGAATTACGGCTTGAACTGCTTGACCATCCACCTTACTCACCAGATCTAGCCCCAAGCAGCTTCTTTTTGTTCCCTCATCTAAAAATTGCGCTCGGAAGATAGAGACTTTCGTCAAATGAAGAAGTAATCACCTTCGTGAACAATTATTTTGTAGAGAAAAATGTCGAGTACTATTTGGAAGGGTTAAAGAGATGGGAGCATCTCGGTGGGAGAAGTGTGTAGAGTAACAAGGAGACTATGTTGAAAAATTAAAAAAAAACAGAAAAAATGTCTTGTTTCGTTGTTAGGTCGGTAACTTTTCAGACCCCCATCGTATATATAGATAAGATTTGGATAGAAAAATTTAAATGTCCATTTGAGGTAGATTAAAGACCCCATTCCGATTTTTCTAATTTTATGTAATTCATAGAAACTCGGCCTCTATGTAACGTAAAAACAAAATGATATTTGTTTTATAAAGCCAAAAGATTTCTCTATTCAAATAAAAAAACCTTTTAAAAATGTGTTTTGATCGAAATTAGTCTCATTCCGTATACCCTAATATAACTGAATATTTATTCACAGAAAATGATATAGAGAATGACCTTTTGTTCATTAATAATGAGTAAATAATTTAAACCTGTAAACTACGTAACTTTATTATTTTTTTTGGTAAAAATATGGGTGTTTTCAGGTCTACACAGTTAAAGTAAACCCTCTATGCTGTTTTTATTTTGGTAAAAATATGAGTGTTTTTAGGTTTACACAGTTAAAATAAACCCTCTATGCTGTTTTTATTTTTGGTAAAAATATGGATGTTTTCAGGTCTACACAGTTAAAGTAAACCCTCTATGCTGTTTTTATTTTGGTAAAAATATGAATGTTTTTAGGTTTACACAGTTAAAGTAAACCCTCTATGTGCTGTTTTTATTTTTGGTAAAAATATGGATGTTTTCAGGTTTACACAGTTAAAGTAAACCCTCCATGCTGAAAATTTCTTCATCTCGAAGCAAAAAGCGTATGGTAATTAACTAAAGGCTAAAAGTACTGCAAAATCAAATTAACCCTTTCGAGAGTCATTTACTTATCTTTTGAATTTCTCGCAGTTTTTTATGTTTTATTAACAATCAAACTATATAGCATTTAAGAATATATATTACATTTTGCTGAACTTAATGTTCTCATTTCATTTTAGGGGTGGGAAGAATACTTTCCGAGGTACCATTCCCTGTCATAAGGAAATTTAAATTTAATGGTAATTATTTGCCATGAAAAGATGAGAAGCATTTTGCATTGCACTCAGCGACATCCTATTCTTTACACTTGTAGCGAATTCTCTTTTCTTGTCCCTTTCTGCGACATTTCCTACATCGTCCATAGTTGGAAACCATCTTTGGCATATGATTTCCCACATCGACTAAGCGCACATCACCCGGAACTACACACTTCTTTGCTTGAAAGCTGGCAGGGCGTCTTCACCCCCTTTTTTTAGGAATATCTGTCTATTAGTTGACGAGTTAATACTATACGGAATGTTAGGTTGTCTAAATTTCTATTTCTTTTGTTCACTTGCCACAGTTTGAAATTATTCTTGATGGCAAGGTCAATACGAAAATAAAAGATACGATACCACCGTTTTACGGATCTTTTCCCATTTGGCACCTTTCTTTTCTTTGATCGAAGCGATCGACCCTCCCGTTATATCATTTTGTAGAGCGAAAGCTTTTGGACAAGATACTTCTTCTTTAGTACCGTTTTTTTTTTTTTGTCTGATTTACGGATGCCACAATCACTGGATTATATGCACTAGCACAAAACTGAAGCGACAATCGGTCTTCCCATCGTTCTAATAGCATCACCAATATATTATAATGAGTTTTGGGCTTCCGTCAAGTATATTTTGTAATAACATATAGATGGGAACTAATCTTGTTAAGGCCCACAAAAAGGGTTAATATGAAGCCATAAATACTTTTTGTGGCTGTATCCCCCTCCTCCACATATGTGTGTATGTAATATTTCATGCAAAGAATTTATAACAAACTTAGTAAACATTTTGTACAAAATTCAAAGTATCTCCACCGTGTTAAAATCCTAATAATTTCCCTAAAAACATATAACATCGCCACAATGTATGTTCCTTTTAAAATAATATGTATCTTTCTGTAAAGATATATGTGTGAGAAAATTCAAAACTCACAGATATGTGCAAAAAGCATTCTTAAATTCTAAACATAAATTTGCTCTGAATCCCTAGGCATATTTACTTTAAATTATTAAAGAATAATACTGTGGTTGAAAATGATATAAAATTTTCCTTTAAAGGTTAAACTCAGGTAAATTTTTTCATTTAAAGATGCCTGAAAATATTTTATATAAATAGAATATATATATATATATACTAAATGTTCTCTAAAATGAGAGTTCTGAAGCTAATCGTTCTAAATGATTTTATTTTAGATTTGACTTAGTGCCTTGGAGGAATTATACACAACAAAAAACACATACAAAATATCGAAAATATAAGGTGGTTTGTTTTTGAAAAAAACGTAATTACAACCGTTTTTTCTTCTGTTATGCTCCAGTGAGAAAATGTCAATGATTTACTATGTTTTCCGTAAATACTTTCTTGCGTCCAATGCTTTACAAACTGGAAAAAACTGCATTGACTTACAAGTAAATTAGCATAAATTGGATACCAATTACGAGCTTTTATTTGGTTAATTTCCTTAAAACATTTTGATTTTACAGTTAGAATATAAGGCATTTGACCGTTAACCGTAGTAATCGTTATTCGAAAGAGGAAAACAAAAGACCGAGTGGCAACATTTGAAACCACACGCAAACACGCGACATCTGAGGGGAAAAATATTTTTTTTTGTGTTGAATTTTTGACCCAGAAATTCAACATAAAAAAATTTAAGTAAGAAATAAAAGTTTTTAAGCATTAATTTTTTTTCAAAAACTGTTGACTTTTCTCGAAACTAAATTTTGTCGTTGCTTAAGTAAAAAAATGTTAATTTTTTTTTATTTATTTAAAATAGAAATACGAGATTTTATATAAAACCTTTCGATCAAATTCTGTATTATAGCAATAATGTGCCTTTCCTGTGTTTTTCTCATAAAATATTTATTTTTAAGGGTTGCCCAAATGTAGAGTGGAAAAATTCAATAAAAAGAATGATTTTATTGGGAATCAAAAGAAATCGCTCTAGAGGGTTGTAACACAGGTCCCATCGTTTCGGCAGAAAGTCCATCTAGAAAGACCGCGTTGTCCTACACAGCTTCTATCACTTCGTCATCTAAATAGAAACGCAATACTATCTTAAGTGGCCATAAGACCTAGAAATCACAGAGTGACAAATCCGGACTGTACGGTGGGTTCTCTAACATTTTCCAACGGACTTTTTAAAGTTGCTGACGCAATTGCCTATGTCCACTTTTCTCATTTGGGCAACCCTTATAATATTAAAAGGGCTCCCAGGACTTACTCCATGCCCTCGAAAAACACATCCGTCTTCAAACCAATGTAATTTAGCAATAAAACAAAACAATAATTTGAAATTTTTACCACATGATAATCATATATATTTACATTATTTCTCAAATTTTCAGAGAATTTGAAATTTTTTTAAAAGTTATAAGGAAATCAAAATGTGACAATTTTTCAATAATATGAAAATTAGTATTTTACACCACGCAGGAATCTGAAATACAAAATCGATTAAAATTTACATAATTAATTACACTCGGTATAAAAATGTTCTCTTTTGAAGTTATACTAGCCTTTAAGAAATTTAGAGAAAAAGAAATTTTTTAAATAGAATTATGACGAAAATTTTAAAATGTTAAGAAAAAAATAAATTGAAATTCAAATAAAAAAATTCTATTAAACTTTTTTTGAAAATTGATGTATAAGTTATGAAGAACCTTATTTTGAATACGAGTATAAAATTTCAAATTGATATCATAAATAGTTTCTGAGAAATCTTGCGCACAAGCTAAAATTTTTTGTTTTGCGAAAAATAAAGCTAAAGATAAGAAAGAGTTAAGGGTTTCGTTTAAGTTTCACCACTTATTTCTCAATAACTATATATAACTATATATATATATATATATGTGTGTATATATTGCGGCTTTAACATATATTTTTTTCAAAAAATTGAAAAATTTCCCATTTAAGAGTCCTGTGGGCCCTTCTTACACGAAATTTGATAATTTTCCAACTTAGTATTTTGATTTCTTAACTTGTTGATGTATTGGAGCATGAGCTTCTATAACTAAATAATCAGAGTTGCTCATATTCCCAGCGTGGATGACAATCTAACATAACAAACAACAACAAAAAATCATACGCAGTTCTCAATTTCTACTTAAAGCAGCACAAATTGGAAACATACATAAGACTTGCTAGAAACAAATCTTTCTAAAATGAAGTTAAGTTATAATTACTCATTGACACAACCGAGAAAATGAAAATGTACAATAATATTAACAGTTAAGGAAGTTCCTTATTTGCAACTTCTTGAAATCGAAGTTAAGGAAGATTTTGAACCTAGTGAAATGTTTTTTTTTCTAAACAGCTGCAATTCGTTTTAAGTAAAAATGTGTTAAAAGATTTAATGTGACAGAAAATGTTTAATACATGTGAGTGTGTTTCGGAACAAAAAAAAATTAAAGCTATAATTAGGACTAAACATTTGTATCTAGTGCTTACAATGGAACATTTTGGGGGTAAGAGAATGCAGCTGTATTTACTTAAAATCCATCGCAAACTACGCACTTTAAGGACTGTATTACGGTAATTTTAGCGCTACTAAAAGTAATAAAAATGATAACAATTCTTGAAAGTAAAGGTCATAAATATCTTGAGTTTTGATAACATAATTATAATTAAGATTTGATATTTGACACAAATACTACCGAGGAAACTTTTCTCTCTATATATACATTTTTTTCGTGATGTTGTAATAAATATATTTCTACATAAGTAAAGTAAGTGAAAATGGACCACAAAAAGTTGAAATTAACTGAAGAGAAGAGCCAAGAATGATTTGCCCAGGGGTGCCTCTCCGCCCCACCCTCCACTGCATCTACTTACATTATAGATCGTGATGTTATAGATTTCTCAAGTTGTTTTCAGAAGCATCCATATGGTCGCTAAGTCACTAAATTTGGTCGACAAAAAGGTTGCCACAACATGGCTGTATAGCCAATATTTCCCCAAGTTTCCATTGAAAAGCCATTGTATTGTAAAGGGCAGCGTTGATTGTGAATATTACAATTTTTATATAAAAACAAGTAATATAAAAAAATTTTAAAGTCAATCCCTACTTTGAATGGTTGAATAAAAAGTATTTTATGAGAATGAAAATTTGAATAATATATATATATATATATATATATATATATATATATATATATATATATATAGGGAGAGAGTGAACTAATAGAGTAGGAATTGAAAAAAGAGCATGGTTTGTCTGCATTGTTGTTGTTGTGGTGGTGGGACTAATCCTCATCTGGTCTAGTGAAACTGGACCAGATCCATGAGTCCATAAATCTGTACAAAGTCTAAGAACACCAGGGGGATGCAACAGCTTCATCACAGGAAAAACCCAGACATTGCAGAATGTGCTGAGGAGAAAACTGACTAATGTTACATTTGGGGCAAATTGGGAAGCTTCTTTTGCCCCCTCAAAATTCATGCACTCAGGTGACCAGTCGAAAATCGTGAGAATGCCGTTTGATATGATCTGGAACCCTTGAATGATATGGCGGATCCAGGGTGTCTGAAAGTACCATGGGTGTACAGGAGGGACTATCCAGGTTCTACATATTAATTCTTTAGCCCTGGAGTAGATTTCAGCCAATGTAAGGACCATGTGGTTTTCCGGATCCACAGGATTGCTTGAAGCCGCCTTCGCAAGGTCACCCGAGGCCTACATGAGAAGGGACCCACTGTAGATGAATAGGGTGCCGATCCGAAAGCTGTTGAAAAAGGTGAAGAATACTCCTGCTGGTGCTGTCGCCGATAGATGGCCAATTCGATAAATGTTGGATGGATGATCGGCTGTCTGTCAGTATCCAAATTTCAGAAACAGCTAGATCTCTTATGTTGTTAATAAATGAAAGACCACACATGATAGCTATTAACTCCGTTCTAAAGACAGAAGCATGGTCAGCATTTCTTCTCTGAAATTTGATGACGTGATTAGGTAGTTCAATTAAGACTCCACTGCCAGTAGTATTTGTCTCTCCCTTACTGCCACCAGTATAGATTGTTGTAACAATGCACAACCTATTTGGCTAGTTTAGCTGAAAAACAGGTTTTCGACGCCAACTTCTGACTTTTTTTTAAACAGTTACAACAATAGAGAGAAATCTAAATTGGCGTCAAAAACCAGTAATTAATTTAATTTAATTAATATTTAAAAAAACTGTATTGACATCAACTGCCATCTAATACAAGTTTAAAAAATTATTTCAACTTGATTGGATGAATAGATAGTATTTTATTAACGATTGAAAATTTGAACAAGATAAATAAATATATAAATTAATATATATATAGAGAGAGCTAATAGTAGGAATTGAATAAGTACAAGAGACAGTAATATTAATGTATAAAGCATCCAGATATAAATTTCACACACAATTTCAAGATGAAAAAATAATTATTGTTTTTCAATAAATGTCTCTTACAATTTGAGAAATGAGTATGAACAGTTGTATAATTTCTACAATGAGGGTTGGTCTGCCCTCCCCCAGCATATTCCAAAGTATTTATTCATAGGAAAAAAATTATTCGAATTAAATGCATTTTATATTATGCTACTTTAAGTCTTCATTTGAAATATATCTTCCTTTCAGTATCCATCAATAAAGAACTTAACCTCCCACAAACAAAACCGCGGGGTTGCACATAAACATATACACCAACTAATTAAGACCAAGTGCTGATAAATCGATTATCTGTCTTCACCTTTTATCTGATTAATTAACAAACTCAAGGTATCTTATGAATTATTCCGTCTTATTATAGGGGTTCATAACTTTATTGTTCCTCGGTGAACATAAGATTTTCGGTTTTCTTATCGAAGTGTACCGAAACGGATTCTTTGTGCAGCCTTGAGGTTTTATTTTCAACTTGAATGAAATAATTGTTCGTTAAAAAAAAGATAAATAAAAAAGTAATATTTTTAATTCTGAAACTAAAGTGCTCTGAAGATTTATTTAAATATTATTCATTTACGCCATTTATTTATGTACCGTAAAAACCGGTGTATTACGCGCATTTTTAGCACAAAAAATAAGATCGAAATTTAGGGGTGTGCATTATACGCCGGGTATAAAAATGAGTCTTAAAAATAATAGAAAAGATGAGAATAGGAAAAAATTAGACTTCTCAACATATATCGAAATACTGCTTATTTAGAAGAAATCAGATTCCTTATATGAACCTAAGGTTTTGTAGTTCTAATAGTATACTATTTTTTTTAAAGCTTGCAATATTACCTAGAATAAATAACTTTTAAACATAAGAGCATTGCGCACGTACATTTCAGGTACCTTCGTAAAAAAGTGGGTGCGCATTATACGGAGAATATACCTAATATGAAAAGTTCCAGCTTGAAAGTAAAGGTGCACGTTATACGCCGGATTTTACGATATATATGAAGGAGAAAAGCTACTTACACACCTAATCATTCTCTCATTATTAAAAGAGTGCCAGAACTAATCGAGCGACAAACTTCAAATTCAGCAAGCATGTTTTTTTCTTGAATACAGATCAACAAAGAACGGGTTATGGGAAAACAGACTACCAAGGGAGAGGGTTGCGACAGTTTTTTGATAAAAAATTCCCGTTTTTGAATTATTATATCTACAGACTTTAAATTTGAAAAGAATGTTTTTCTTGTTAATGAGAGATCCACTAACGTGCTTTGCAAAAATATATTATTCCGAGGAAAGAGGTTGGGGACGTTAAAATTCAAGTTTTCTTCTATGAAAAGACGATTAGATTTTAAATTAAGCAAACACATTTCTTTTGTTGAGTAGAGGTCCTCTAAAAACGAGTTTAGTGAGGAACGGACAAATAGGAGATAAATATAATTACGTTTAATTCAAGTCCTGCATTTTTATAATCGAAAGGTGAGAGGTATAAGAATGTTTTTGAAGAAAATCGTAATTTTAATGCTAGAATTTAAATATTTTAATAATATTTTTTTACATGTTATTTTTTTTAGATTAATATAATGCGAATATTACTTTTTTTTTCTAATTTAGGAATTTTTAGAGTAATTAGAATGAATTTTATATTGATAATTGGTAAGAAAAAATATTTTCAACCATAATATATCAAAAACTTATAATGCATTTAGAAAATAGTTTCATCCTAATTTCATGAAAATAAAATAAATTAGTCATAATAAATCTGAAAATTTACCATTAAGGTATCTGACTACGTTCAGAGCCGTGATTTTAAAAAAGCGCATAAATTCACAATTTTCATGATATTTAGTGTCACTTAGTGAATACATGTATAAAATTGTTTTAAGGACATTTTGACAAAAAAAATTTATTTAAATAAAATATTTCGGCAAAAAATTAACTTAGAATAACCTTTTTCAAAATGTTCTCCTTTTGTGAAAAATGCTTCGATTATAATAATATTTTGCCTGTATATAGCTCTGACCTCTCTACTGAGACTCAACTATGATTTTTGAAAACTTCACGTTATTTTCAGAGTTACCACCAATTGAAATAATTATCGGCGTTTTTTTCTTAAAATTTCTCCCCTCTGTTGTCGTAAGACAAGGATAAACCCACTTCTAAGTTATATATTTCAAAAATTCTAGTTGAGCCTCTGTACAGAGGTCTGAGCTATATACAGGCAAAATATTATTATAATAGAAGCATTTTTCACAAAAGGAGAATATTTTGAAAATGGGTCATTCTATGTTCTTTTTTGTCAAAATATTGTACTTAAATAATTTTTTTGTGATACTATCCTTAAAACAATTTTATATACATTTTCTAATCTAAGTGATACTAAATATCATAAATATTATCCATTTATACGCTTTTTCAAAATCATGGTTCCTAACGTATTCGGATACTTTAAGGAACAAATTACATAATATCTGTTTAAAAGGATTGTAGAAATACACTAGCAAATGTTTAGAAAGAATTAGCGTAATACTAAAAACTTTTTTATACACTTTTCAATTAATATTTCAATATTTATATTTCTCTAATAGATTAAGCGAATTTTCATTTCTAATACACATTTTTTGCAGCTCATTTTATCAATGCGTTCTCGAGCTTTATTGTACAGAGATTAAGATTCCAATCAACACAAAAATATATCATGCTGTATTTTTAATTTAAAATGAGTATAAATATTAAAGCTCGATGAAAATAAAGCTTACAAAAATTATCATAAACCTTTAGTATTTTTTTATATATAAAATTATACTTTTACAATCTAAACCAAACCCTATTCCATCATCATACATCTTATACGCAGACGAACACCCCCAACTCTTCGGGCACTTTAGAGATTATATTACAGAAGGCGCGGCCACCTTCACGCGAGTCTGATTGATTCTTAGATTACCAGAACGGTTAATAACCACAATATTCATCCCACAATTCCCTAAATTATAGGTATTTTACGTCTTAAGCCCTTTCGTCACGACCCGGATTTATATAAGTAAAAATAGCGACTAAAATCTTTTATTTAATACATGCAGACTCCTAAAAATCGTGGACAAGGTGATTCGGGATAGTATAAAGCACAGTGATGTGGATGAAGACGAGTCTTGTGAAAAAAGGAAAAGAAAGAAGGTATTTTCCGCCTGAGAAGACGAGCCACGTGCTGACGCTGAAGGATAACCCTTGGTGCCGGAAGGGAAGCAGGTCGGAAAGGGATAGGAGATAGATACCACTTCCGATCGGTCACTTCGGAGATATCAGGTATTTAGAAGTTTTCGGGGGTTTTGGACAAACTGAGAAATAGTAGAGTATAGGTTGTTTTGCGTTTGAATATCGCAGAGTATTACAAAGTGTAATATGAGAGAGGTATTAACGTCACACTATAAATCTGCATGAAGGCTATTGGCGACGGATCTCGTAATTTTGAACCATAGTCAAGTGACGGAGACAGCATTTGAGTTGGCACCCACACCAACGGGATGACGTTTGGGCATCGCCTCGACAGATGGTACAATGTCAAAATTATGTGGATCATTGCTAATAACTTTCTTTTGCAATGTTAGTAAAGTCCCCTGTCTTTCATTATTTTATACACAGCTATTCAATAAGCATATTTGCTCTAATTATCTGAGAACAAAACCTTTTCTTTCTTAAGCTCTAAATATATAACGCCCTCTTCGTCATATATATCTGCTAATTCCTCAATAAAGGAATAGAGAAAGATAGTTTCATTAAAATAAATTTGCAATAGAAGATAATCGCTTGATATATACCGGTTGATTCAAAATAAGTGTGACCAATTTTAAAAGTATGTAACTATTTATGATGGATTTCTATCGTTTTACTACCGGTTTTATTTGAAAAAAATGAAATATTTAAATTACACCAATCTAACCATTTTTATTAGTGGGAGTTAATTACAGAACTGAAATTACATCCTCAAACCGGGAACGAAATTTTACAGCTTTTGAAGGATGATTGTTCAAATTCTGTAAATAATAAAGCATTTAAAAATAAAAAAAGACATTTTTCTATTGTATTACTATCTAAACTTCAAAAAGAAATGAAATTTGGTTCACAATTAAAAGCTCCAGGGGAAAAATAAATGTGAACGAAAGGAAGTCCTTAATGAAAGGGAAAAAAGAAGTTGAAAAGAATTATCGCTGTAGAAAATTCTTTGCCTCAAGAACTTATGATATAGCAATCGACAATTTATCGTCAGATAAAGAAAATTGGCTATAAAAAAGTAAATTTTCTAGTTTGTCGTCAAATGTCTATTAAGACCGTAGAAAAACGAAGAAAGCGTTCTTGGCCTCTGTATTTAATGTTACGCAAAGGTAGATGCAAAGCATGGATAATTTCTGATGAAGCAATGTTTCATCTGTCATTCACAATTGGTAAAATGAAGATTCAATATATTTCCAGCAAAAAACGTCGCAAAGACGCAGCTGCTTTGAAAAATGCAAGTTAGCCGTTGGGTGATATGGTATGGACGGAAATGTCCTCTCAAGGCTTAAAAAACATTTTTTGTAGAACCAAACTTTAAAATTAATGATAAATACTATCAGAATGAAGCTTTGAAACCCTTGATCAAAAAGTAAACGTTTTTAATATCAAGGAAACATTGTTTTTCACCAAGATTCTGCACTAAATCATACTGTAAAATCAACTATAAAATGGTTGAAAGATTAAAAAGTAAATATTCTGCCTCCAGATAAATGACTATCACTATCCTCTGTCTGCGTTCCTTGCGATTATTTTTTATGGGGACACTTAGAAAAACAATTAAATAGAAGTAAAGTAAGAGCATTTCAAGGGCTTCAAAGAGCAATTTAAGAGGGAGTTGGAAAAATACCCCCAAAATGATCGAAAAAACTCTTTTATCTTAGCCAAAACGCTTACAAAAAGTGTACTGTGCTAGAGGAAACCACATTGAAAATTCCATGTAAATAACTTGATTCAATAAAAATGTATAATGCTCTAAAATTGGTCGCACTATTTATGAATCAACCGGTAAGAGCTTAAATTTATTCAAATTAAAGAATAAGGAGCTTGTAAATGTAGTACATGAGTACGAGTATACTACCCCTAATAACTAAAACCGTATAATTTTCTCAACAATTGCACTCCAAGATCTAAAGAAGATATTTAAAAAAGAACTCATATTATGTATATGAACAATGGTATACCATGGTATTGTAGGAAATAATATATATAAGAATAGTTTCTTAAACTCCCTAACAATGTATCAACTTGATCTATACAGAGTAGTTTAGACTACAATACCGCCATTTGTTTTTCAGTTGACATTAAAGGATTACAAATATCCGATAAGTGTGTCCAATTCTGTTTTAAAATCGTTTTGAGATTTAAATCTGATGTGGGGCTCTTGTCACATTATCTCGAACTTAAGAGAAAAAAAGGAATATATATTCTTTTTAAAAGCAAAAAGAACACGTGTGTTGTATGCAGAAAGTGATTTTGGCTTTTGTCAAAATGCAAAAGCAGGAGGAAAAATTAGAAATGGCATAGGAAACGATAAAAAGCAAAATAATATAAATCTAAAAAGATACGCGTAATTTACAAAAATATTTTTAAAAAATATAATTGTTATCCCAAAAGAAATTGTTTGAAAATACGCATTTTGCAGTTTAATTTACAATCTAATCTGTGTACAATAAATATATGCATTTCATATGCCCATGCCATCGAGGTGTCATTTTTCAAAACTTGAGATGCATAAATACGTATGAAATATATTAATCTATTAATATTTTTTAAAATAAAATATTGTATAAATTGTTATTATTATTATTAATTAAAAATGTATAAATAACTTGTTTTTTTGTTTTGTATATTTAATGAATAAATAATTTCGAGTAAATTTTCACATTATTTTTAATTTGCAAATAGGGAAATTTTTATACAAGGCATTAATGCCGGAAAAACTTCTTAACTCCTTACAGGACCATAAGATTGCTAAGAGTAAATATTAGTTTATAACTGCTTATTTTTATTTTCTTAGATCTAAAATAAAAAAAATCGTAAGGAAAAATACATAACTATATATAATTCTTTTAGATCAATATGTAATTTTATCACGGGCCTTTGTTTTCATTTGTTTAAATTTACTTTATTGTTGAACAAAATTACATGTACTAAATAACGCAAAGCATGTGAGAACATATACTATTATATTATTACTCCACACAGTCAACTGAAATAAGTAATAAGAACAAACAGCCCGCGAAAATTTTATTATACATTTGACAGTTCTTTTTTCAAAGCATTCCCGTTAGTATAAGTGTGTTCGATGTATGTTCTATTTTGCATTTTGTATAAAAAATGCAGATAAGTTTACTGTTATAAATATGCCAATCACCAGTTTTAAAATGGAGAAAAATGTTCCTCTTACTCGCAAAAAGTTTAAGATCCATGTGTATGTTTTTTAAATCTACCATCAAAATAACAAATTTTAAAAATAAGTTGGCAACAAAGACAGGCATCGTCCATAAAAAGAAACTAAATTGCATAATTTTGAAAATTTTGTAAAATATTCTAAATCAAAACATATGTTATGTCAAATTATTAATCTAAATATGTAGCTCTTTCCCTGACAATTGCAACTTGAAGTTACAGTTTTGCTATAAATTTTATAAAAAAATTTACGTATATCTTGAAAGAAGCAAAATGTATAGAATATATATAACTTAGAATTAGCATGGGATACATAAACATGGAATTACATTGAAAAAATGGGGAGTGTAAGGAATTTTGTACAAATATATTGAAAGCCAGAATAAGTATTCGTTAGGAATGTATGCATTGAAAATAAAAGGTATGATACAAACAAATTCATTTACAGAAATGTTTTGCAGTATTAAATACGTTTCCCATTTGCATTACGAACTATATCTTTAGTTCAGCGACCTGTGTAATTTCGAGAGTGAAAGTAATTTCCGCTGAATCGTATTTTTGCACGCGATAGAACGTTAAGTGATTATCCACATTTCCTGCAGAGCACATTTTCTTTCTGTTAGCACAGGTAACAAATTAATTTCAGGTCTGCAACGTAATGACAAGGAAACCCATCCGACTGGCTGACGCAGGGAAAAGGAAAACTGAATAAATAAGTTGCAGGAATATAGCACTTAGCATGACAAATGTCACTGCTTTGACGTATACTAAGTGAATAATTGATAGGTAGATAAATGTAGTCATTAAAAAGTAATAATTATCTTCAAACGTTCTTGTCTCTTTAGTAATTTTTTTAGACTTAACACAATTACGTTACACTACAAAGTCAGTTTACCGAGGAAGTACTGGTACAAAAGAAATATTTAAATGCTGTACTTTCAAAAAACATTCATTTCATTTACAAAATATTTGTAAATAAAATGAATGTTTTTTGAAAGAACGGCATTTAAAAGAGAATAGGTGTTTTTTCAAGCATTTACCTGTCAAAATAGAGATGCTATTAATGCGAATTAGATCACACTTATAATCAAGTAAAATTTGCACGTAGATGTCAGTTCAATATTCAGACAAATGATTAAAAATTAAAATCTTAGTTTAAAAAGTAGAAAATAATTCACAAAAACGATGAAATTTCTATTTCACCTGAGAAAGCATCACAGAAAAAATAATTTATACTATTTATAAACACAGATAAACAGCATAATATTTGTAAATACTTTTTTATGATAAAGGATTTTATGTATCCTAAATTATTCTGGGATAACATTAATTATTTTACAGAACATCAAGACACAAGTAGACGATTTTAAATTAGACGTAAGAACTCTGTGATAACCTCAACCTCAGATCGAGACCCAGAGGGCGCGTGAAATGAATAAGTAGATAACGAGGCTAGCATTGGAAGAACTGGAGTTTAACAAAGTTTTGGAGAAGACTTGCGAAGAAAAAAAACTATCATGTTATCTATAGACCATAGGTTCTCAACGTGGGCGATAGCGCCCCCTTGTGGGCGTTTGAGGCTTTCAGAGGGCAGTAAAAACCCCAGATTAAGTTAGGGCTCTTTGAGATGGTATGGAGGAGTATGGGCAGATGAACCAAATATAGTCTAAAAAAGACAGAAAAAAACAACAACACACACACGCTATGATTATGTACTAACAAAAATAAATCTAAATACTAGTTACCTTATGTTGATTGTATGTATATTTAAAATTGTATATTCGTGGCAATAGCTATTTCAGAATTGCAAGTAAAAAGAAAATTAGAAGCTTTAGGGGAAAACAAATTAAAGTAAAAAAATATATTCTATTAGAAGTAGAATATTTTTTTTTTTAAAATTTAATTCTTGTTTTCCCCATGTATTATCACCATGTCCCTTATTTTTCTGGATTGAGAGGGATGTGGGTGGTATAGAAATATTCACTTGAAAAAGGGGAGTCAGTTCAAGAAAGGTTGGGAACCTATGCTTTAGACTGACAGAGTGTTTTGTATCCCTTGGCCGTTACATTATACATTTTAATTATTAATTATGAAGATTATATTTAGCTATTGAAACAAATCTGTATATAACTTTACTTATAAATACACTTGTTACGTGTTGAAGTTATTAAAATGATTTTAAACATTATATATCCTACAAAATATACTATAACCGTTAATTGTACTTCGTGTATAATTAAATGCAACACATTTCAAAATTATTTGCTTAGCAAGTCATCTCTATAACAAGTAAGATAAAAAATTTTAAGTCAATTCCTACTTAAGTCAACAAAGAAAATTTTTATTTTAGTTACTTTTTATTAAATAGTTTCAATTAATATATATATATGTATAAACATACGACTGAATCACAAAATTGAGTGAAAAAAGAAAGCGATTTTCCTTTCTATATATGGTGTTGGACTATTTTTTTTGTTAGTTACTATATATTCGTTAATTAAATTTAATTATTCTAATAAAATATTATTGAAGCCTAGTGGCTGTGTGGTTAGTGCATCGTGATTCCACACCACATGTCCGAGGTTTAAACACCAGGCTGAGTACGAATGACTCAGCCTTTCATCCCATCAGTGGGTCGACAAAATGAGTACCAAGCTTGCTTGTGAACTTAACACTGGAGGTTTCGCGTCAGACTGACCACCTGACCAGAACATCTGCTCCTGCACCTCAGGGCCCAAGGTCGCGTATATTGAGTTGAGAACAGTAGGTCTTGGCTCTCATGGGCTATCGCGCCACTGAGTTAAGTTAATAAAATAGTATAGTTAAAAATAAATCACATTCTCAGAAATCAGGTCATCCCAGGTAGGATTCGAATTCACGACGTTTGGATTAGGAGTTCCCCTCGCTATCTATTGCACTACAGAGACACAACGAACGATTTTCCTTTCTATATATGCTGTTATACTATTATTTTTGTTTGTTACTATTTATTCATTTTTTAATTTAATTAATGAATTAATATTTGAAAACTGTATTAACATTAAGTGTCGTCCTTTACAAGTTTTAAAAAATATATTTGGACTTGAGTGGATAAATAAAAAGCATTTGATTTACAATTGAAAATTTGAACAAAATACAGTCGAACCTCTATATTGCGAATTTTTCTATAAAGCGAACTTTTTCCTGGAACCAAGAACATTTTACGATTTTCTTCATAAAATAACCTCCCAATAGCGAAGTGCATTTTCTATGTAACGAACTTTTTCTCTTATTCGATTTTTTTCTCCCTATTTTTGAAGTATTTCTGGACATTTCATGTTATTCTGTCTTTTAACATATTTTATGGTGGTCATAAATTTTGAACTGGTTTTATTAGGTGCCTAATTCTCCGAGAGCAATAGAATTCTGGGCGTTTCATCGAATAAGTGCATCCTGTAACCCCCATTGTCCAGTTCACTGTGAACATCTTCGATATCCCCTTTCACCTTCAGTAGAGTTGTCTTATGTCCCCGTGTTCTTGAAATAGTCTCCTTTCGTTTGTAGTGTAGATTTAATCACTGGTAACTTCGTTTTTTGCGGCTCGAAAATGTCAAAACGTAAGTGCTTGAGCATCAAAGAAAAAATTTAATTCTTCAGGAAGTGGATAAAGGTGTCAAGAAACTTTGATTGCAGTTTTTCTTCCTTCGTTTTTTTTTAATTTTTGATAGGTAAGATAGATAAAATAAATGTATATTAATTTACAAAAAGGCGTCAATAATTAATTTTTTGTTATTATATAGTGTTTATGAATTTAAAATTTGTTTTATGTGGTTTATAAAGAAAATTGAAATCTCTATATAATGTATTTTCCTTATAACGAATTTTTTTGGGGGATTTAGCGACTTCGTTATATAGAGATCCGACTATATATATATATATATATACATATACATATATATATATACATATACATATATATATATACATATACATATATATATATATATATTATTAGTCTTCTTTTTAATTTATTTACTGCTATATATATATAAGGAGAGAGTGAAATAAAATAGTAGGAATTGAAAAAGGAGGGAGATAATATACATGTTCCTTTAAAATGGCTTTCAAGTTCTCACGTGGTGTCAAAGAATGAGAGATTAAATAGGAGTTATCCTATTTAATAAACTATTGATCAGAATTAAGAGATCTATCTTCATTAGCTCACATGTGCATCTAACTCTAAGAGAAATCCATGAAAAGATCAAATGTTTGTGTATTTAGATTAGATTCCTCATATTCAGTTTTTATAAAGCTGTAAAATTCAGCATTCTTAGAAAAGTAATATTAAAAAAAAATTGAATCATTTCGCCAACGATGAAAATGCGAAGTAAATCTCAGATTCCATTAAAATTAGAAGGAGGATTTTTTTTATTTATTTACATAGAAAAGTAAATTCAGAAAAATTAGAAAATTTAAATTATTCTTAGCACGCGTACATTCCAAATAAAAAATTGTTATTTATGGTATTTTAACAAAAAAAATTAATTCTATTTTCAATTCTTATAGAAGTATTATTTTTTAAAAAAAGTAATGTCAAAAAATTACATTAGCGTAAATAGTCTAAAAATCATTATAGAAGCATTAGGAATTTAAATGATAGTATGTTTATGGTAGAAAATAAATTTAAAAATCTAATAATACCCCCTTTTTTCGCTTACAGAATCCAGTCCGTTATATTTTGTATTGCCTCAAAGAACATTTTAAAAAGTAATTACATTCTAATAGTAAAATAAAATATCTCATAAATAGTCAAAGATTAAAAATTGGAAATTTTTGAAAGAAACAAAAGCGTAATTAGTGTTCATTCTTAAATAAATTCTAATCTTCAAGAGCAATGTGCTTCATTAAGTAAAACAAAAATAAATCGAATGAATAATCAAAAATCAGCTTAACTAATACCCAACCATACAATACTAACATGATGAATAGTCTTGAGAATGATTTTCTTTTAGAAAAAGAATTTAATTACATTCCTTTCTTCCTCATAAGATAAAGATTTTTGGGGGAAAATATTATTCAGTCCTCTTTCATTAGAAATTAACAATATAATTGGAGGAGTCTTAAATATTTATAATTCTTTAAGATCTATAGAAAAGCTTTTACGGCTTGTCGGTTCGACCTTTTAAAATTCAGATTTGTTTGAGATTTCCTTTCACTAAAGTTCCCGATTTAATGGCAACAAAGCATTGTTTGTATTTATGTAGATATAATAAAAATGAAATGAATAAGAATATCTTCTTGTGGAAGAAGGTTAAAAAAATCACCATTCGAAAATTATCAAACATTTTAGAACAAAGGAATCCTATTGATAAAAATTTCTTTTAGGTAAGACTTAATTAATTGTTAAAACATTTTGTGTGTGTGTGTGTATCTTTCAGTGTTTATGTTTAATAAAATTTTTTATTATTTCTCTGAAAATAATAATATACAATTTTAGGGTTATTATTTTTAAAATTCTAACTATTGAAGTTGTTAAACAATTCTAAGTAACTCTCCAGCTGTTTCTTGTATAATTTCTGACCTATCTTATTTGAAAAGTTCAGAAACGGTCGAAAGAAGAAAGGGTTGTTTTTAAAATTCAAAGGTACTTAATTTGAATTTGTAACTTAGATAAATAAAAAAAACTGATGAGGTGATGAAAGAGCTTTCCTTAACGCATTCCTTTAGAGAGGGTGATTCTTTGTATTTAAAATTTTTTTTAATAATTGTTTATGTTATTCTCGTTATTCTTTTTCATTGATTCTTATTATACAAAAATAATAATTATTATTACGCAATAATAGTTATTATTATTGCACAAAAATAATTCTTATTATTCATATTAAATTATTGCTTTAATTTTTATGAATTAATTTTATAATTCTTATGAATTAATTTTATATTTCTTATGAATTAATTTTATAATTCTTATTAATTAATTTTATAATTCTTATCAATTAATTTTATAATTCTTATGAATTAATTTTAAAATACTTATTATAAATAATCCTTATTGAATAATTCCCATATTCTTATTAAATAATTCTTATAACTCTTATTAAATAATTCTGATTATTTAATTAAGTAATTGATATTATTTATATTAAAGAGTTTAAATTATTGGAATAAATTATTTATACTATTTATACCAAAAAATTGTATTATTTAAATGAATTTTTCGTATTATCTATGTTAAATAATTAGTTTTATTTTTTCAGTTATTCTTGCATACGTACATACACAGGGAAGGAGGAGGAGGAAGAGGACTTTTGCCGGATGGAATGGCCAGCAAAATCTCCTGACCTAAATCCTATCGACCATGCTAAAAATGCTTTAGGAAGAGCCACTGCTCAACGTTAATACCATCTAAACACGCGCCAGACGTTAAATCTGCACTTATAGTGGGAAAGCTCGTTTTGAAGCTTTAATAGCAGCAAGGTGTGGCCACATTCCTTAGTACACACGCACGCACGCACACACACACACACCACACACACCACACACACACCACACACACACCACACACCACACACACACACACCACACACACACACCTGTATATGGGCATCACATACATTGCAAGAAAGTTTGATTCTCCGCTTATGCACATAGAAATGCACATAGAAAAGTATACTACCACTTCCCATTCTTTACATCTACAACAAAAACTTGGCAGAATAAATGTGACCTTTAAGCTAAAATTAAAGCCATTCACATACACTTCCCGCACTACATCACGCGTTCCTTATTGCAACGTAAATAACTCAAAGAAATCCCATTTCCCAGTTTGCATTACCGAGTTATGAGAGTCACAATTTATAAGGGTGGGAAGTTTTTATGGAATTGAAAGATGCGTCTCTTGGGGCTATTTACGGTTTGATAGAAAACCCCTAAACGTACTCCGGGAGGGAGGAATCATTTTCGGCCCGAGTGACAGCTATTTATTACAGAGAAAATCCGCTGAATCTGCGGGAACCCGAACAATATTCTGAGTTATCTGTAGGCTTGGAAGACCAGCACTCCCACCCTAGGGCAATACTTGTATTTGATTTTCTTCTTTTACCCTGTCTAAATCCTCACTTTTTTTTTCAGCCGCAGCTTTATCTAGTTTGGGGTAGGAGGGCAAAGTTAACTGTCTCCATTAGTGATCGTGTTTGTTGTGGCAAGGTCTCTGTCAGATAAAATCTTGGATTAAGTCAAGAGATATTGGGTGTGATCTTGATGGTGGATAGTAAATGATATATGTATTGATGATTTTATCTGTTTAGAAAAATATAAATGATCTGTGGAACTCTGATCTAAACTTGCTTTTAAATGCAGGCATCAAAACAAATAAATATACCTGTATAAGGAATAAAATAAATAAAATGGCATTGTTGTTATTACCTTTTACATTAATATTGGCTTTAAGGAGCTTGTAGTAACTATTACTAAGAAAATTGCTTTAGAAAGACAGACAAACATCTGTATTATTCTGAGGTTTTCGAAAATATCTATTTCTTATGCTTCATATATTTTTTCAGTTATTGGGCTGCTTTTGTAGAATAATATATTAAATATGTTTGATCTTTAAATAACCACCAAAAAAAATCGGTAAGGTTGGTATATTATTTAATTATATAATTTTTCACTTTTTTGGGTACTTTTTCGTTTCGCCGGCCCAAATCTCGCCAAGTAGTTTTTATTGGCGACAGCATACAATATATACATAAAAAATATTATAAATGTTAGTTCTCGTTGGTTTTTTCATAAAAAGACGTTGCTGGTAAGAAAGGACTTCGGCTTGTTTTAAAAACGTGGTGGTAAAGAGTTACCAACCGGAATAATTCCGTTTGGCGCCGATTGTATAATTTTTGGCGACTTCCTTGCTTGCATTGGTGAAACGGAAAAGTAGCCCTTTTTGCTGTGTTACTATGATGATTTTTAAATCGGGGTGGAGGGTGCTGCTAAATAATAATGAAGAGAATAATAAGCCGCAATTTTATTTTATGTTTAATTTTATTGCAGGAGAGGTTCTCGAACTATGTGTTTCCAGATAATCTCTGATTAAATCAACATTGATCAATGAATAAAATGAAAGTTTTTTTTGTAATTATGAGAGAGTTATAATTCTCTCTCTCAGGATAAAAGTTGTCGTTATCGTCGTGTCCTTCCCGGAGGGAAGGAATGAAAGTTGTCACAGCCTGAGACAGATTGGACTTCTTACACGATAGATGGCGACACTTCCTATCTCCTCCTCCACAATTTAGGCATGGAACTTGAGGGGAGGGAAGTATTCTCCAGCCCCCTGCACAAGCGATTTCTGCTGCGACCGACCACAAGACTTTCGGACCCACTGATTTAGCGAGCACATACTCCGAGCGTAGTCGGAGGGTATTTTGTGGCATCGGGCATCGAACCCAGGCCTTCCGGTCTGGAGTCCGATTCTCTAACCACTAGGCTACCCATTGCTACCAAATTGCACTGTGTGCTTTACTAACACACCATTTTCGTTAAAATCACAGACTAGTTTAGTAAAGAAATTACTATACTTGCAATTTAGCAAAATAAAATTTTGCATCTTTAAGTCAACTTTGTGACGGGCTCATCGCGTTTTCTACTAAACACTCCTCTTGGGTTCTTTGGGGCCGAAAAAGGCATATTCTTTCCAACCAAATTCAGAAACGAAGTGCGAGTAAGCAAATTAGGAAACTTTTAAATAGCAGAAGTTAAACGTAAGCGTATGACCTATTGGGAAGTGATTATGCTAGTCTGAGTTTAAGCGCGTAAACTGAAGGAAGAGAAGGAAGCTATTATTTGAGTGTGAAGCTATCCGTGACAGAGCGATCAAGTCAAGGTGGATACTATTCCACGCGAGATAAACAAAAGATATAAGGATCCGAGAGGATTGTGCCTAAACAAGAGATTAAGGTAGGATAATTTTAGTATCTATTAGGAATTGTGTATAGACTAAGATTAGGAATAGGCGGGAAAGTTAAATATAGTGGTTAAGATTGCGCTTATTTGGTAATACGTATTGTGTGTTTTCTCACCTCAGATCCGCTAAGTTAAAATATAACTATTAACATTGTATAGTGTTGAAGTTAAGAACTTAATAAAGATATATTAAGATCATGGCAATGCTGGTTCTTCATTCACTCCCACACCCCTAGATCACGATGATAACTTAGAAGTAAGGCATCACCCACAGGACAATACCTTACAAATTCAAGGTAATTTTTTAATTCGTTCTTTTTAAATTTATAAATATACTATCAGAAAAATCTGTTGTATTATCCAATCGTTTTTCTTTAAAATAAATGCAAAAGTATAAGTATGAGTTACTATTCTTAGCAAATATAAAATATATAATTCCACATACCAGTCATTTGTTATAAAATTCAAAGCAAGTTAATTTATTTTTCGTAAATGATGTTCAAAATCAAGAAATATCAAAATCTGAGATGAATAATTAACTTTACAAGAGGTAAAATTTATTTGCAAATCCTTTGAAAGGTCCATGTATTAATATAAAAACAAACAGGTACATTTCAAACTCAAAAATTAAATAGCTTATAGAACTTTTTTTAGCTCTATAAACAGTTGCAAACTAATCAAAATTTTTTTGAAAAAAAAAGCAGAAAAGTTTAAAAATTAGGATTAATTCATCAAGAAAATACATTTCTCTTTCTTGGGACATAATAAAGTCCAAACAGCTTTGATTATTAATCGCTAAAAGCACGTAAGTTAGTAAGAGGAATAGAAATTTACCTATATAGCAGAGCGACAGAAATCGAAAAGCGAAAAGAAAATCTAAAGAATCCTTCAAACACAAAGTTATTTTGATGTTGACTAAAGATATTTTATATTGCCGTAGGGTTGTTTTGTGGTCTTTCGAACCTGGCTTACTATAAGTAGACACAATGACAAATCGGTTTGTTTACAAAGAGATTTTTGACAATCCCATTTTTTAATTTTTTACACATAAAAATTGCAAGAGTCTAATAAGATGACATATCCGGTTTGCTAGAATGATAACTGTGAAAAAAATATTTGACATATAAGTGACAAGAATGAAAATTATAAATCTTGGCACACAGAAATGAATAGTAAAAATCTCTAAGTAGGAATTACATCAAAATGTCACCGAAATGCCAAGCAAGAAGATCAAATCACAACATTTTAAAAATCTGGGCGAAACATATTTCACAAATATGTTTTGTATTAAATAGTTCACAACCACTTGAAAAAAACATTTTTTTCCCTTCAAAAATAATTTTCGTTACTTTTTGAGGAAAAAAAAATTACATGTGTCAACTATTATTGGTAAGTTATTTTAACCTTTCGTTACTTTAATAGATTTTATCATTCATAAAAATGCTAAAAATTATGGAACTATTCTAAATAGAAGAGACCTAATGTATATTTATATAAATAAATTATGTACAAGAATGCAGGTTTAAGCAATGTTCTGTGATCAGCCAACCTTCACCTGTATTTTGCCTTTAAAGGAGGAAATATTGTAGATATGCCACTATAAGAAAAATATCCTACGTACAGATAAAGGCGAAATTTTAAAACCGAAAACCAAGAACGTCAAATCAATATATATAAATAAGTCTATTGAATAAAAAGAAAAACTGTTATGTTTTCTAAAGCGGTCTCCGACTTAGTTTAGAGAAGTAGGGTTAAGTTAGCTTTATAGGATCCCAACTTTCCCCTTGAGCTGAAAATAAATATATAAAAGTTCAAGAAAATATATTGAAAAAAATAAACCGAGATTTAAAATCACTTAAGCTTAAAAATTGAATTTTTAATCAAACATGAATGCATTAGACAATTAAACTTAAAAGTACAACATATATGTCTTCAACCTTTAAATGTTGAATTAACAACAGTTTCAAATTAAGTTTTTGTGGTGCTCAGAATATAGGTGAAAAAATTTAGCAAAAATGAAAAGTTATTTTCATAATACAAGAAAGGGCTTTGTTCTTTATAGGAGTTTGAAAAACTGATTTAAAAAATGGCTATGAAATCAATGTATATTATTGAAATTTTTTTCGGAAGCAGATTGCTTGCTTTATGCATCTTCTTTTCTCAGCATTCCTCCCCCTGGATTTCAAGAATTTTGAGCTTCTCTCACAGGCAGTATTCATTATTAAAAGAAACAGGGTTAATGTTATACACGAAGAAGGAAATGTCGAGCACATGAAATGGAATGTAAACAAAAGTTCGTTGTTTCAAATAGGACAATTTGCAGTTTTATTTTCTTTTATCCTTTCGTAGCATTCGCTGCATTCGCGCTGCTCAAAATATTAGATATAAGCAAAAAATGGCGACAACACCTTTTTCGTGACACTGACCTTAAAAAGCCAAAATGGAATAATCGTAGGTAAAAAGGGCGGGAAACGGGATTTTCGACTTCCGGCAACGAGCCGAGGTTCAAGGTTACTGGCGTTCAAACTTTCTTACTGTTTGGTATAGATACGCCTATTCGCGCGTTTTTTTTGTTGTTGTTGCTCTAACCATTGTTCTAATTATGTTTTTTATTCGTTTTCAAGATTAAACCTTTTATTTTTGTTTCTTGAATCATTCTACACGTTCAACTTAATGATGTAATCGTATTTGTATTTATTATTTATTAAAATTGTTTTCTTAATTTTATGAGAGAATTATATGTACCTTAATTATCTTGTTGGAAAAAAATTTCTTATTTAATTTATTTACAATATTTATAGAAAACAAATTCGTTTCGTTTTTCATTAATTTGAAATAGGATTTTAAATGTTACATCAGTATTAATGACAAAAGTAACACAGTATAAATTCTAATATATAGAAATAAATGTAAATAAAATATAAAAATTAAAGTTTGTGGAAAATTTAAGCCATGAATATATCGAAAATAACTTAAAATACTAAGCACTTATAAAAGCTTGAGAAATTTTAGAAATTTGTGTAAATCTTTTTTGTCGGATTGCGTTACTATGCGATGGAGTTTCAAATTCGAAAATTTTTGGATCCTTTGCAGCTCTTTACAATTAAACTACTTAAGAAAATGAATATTTAGCAAAATAATGTTAATAGACTTTTAATTATCTGTGTATCTCGCCAGATTCAGACTTGTAAACATTGTGCATGAAAGTTAAAACTTTAAAGATAGTCAATGCAGGTGAAAAAATAGTAAAATATAAATGTTCTATTGCAATAAAAAAATGAAAATTCGTATCTTATTAACGTAAAACAAGTTTAAATGTTGTATTTTCTATGAAAATCTAATTTAATAACTATGCTCCCTCTAGAAAACAATGTCAGGTTCGAAAACTATTTCAATCACACACAATTCCTTTAAAAACACCTATACATAAAAAATTTTTTGCAGACAATTCATTTTCCTAAAAGTTTTCCACATACACATACAGCTAGAGAATGGCAAATATACAGCTTGACGAATGATGCATGAAACATACTTTAGACAGTTATTGAAAACTGTCGAAATGAGTAGATGTTTCATCACTTACTTGTGATTTATGGTACACCTCTTTTAATGGAGAAGACGGGAATTTAATCAAGAAGCACTTTTATAAGTCGAACCATCTTCAAATGTTGGTATAGAAAGTGTAAGGAACTTCGTAGAGAACTTTCATACCAGAGCTTTAGAACACACATAAAAAAAAAAAAAAGAAATACGTAGATTTTGACATAGACAAATGGAAAGGGAAACTTCCCAGAAAGAGGAAATTTAATGACTATCACCATTCGTTCAAATAGTGATAAATTTGGTGAGATTTTATACCGTTTCCGATTATATTCTGAAAATAGCAACGTCTCCAAAAAAGAAGCATTACCAAGGAATATTTATTGAACTAGCTTCCAAGTGTTTTGTTTATTGTTAGTACTTTAAATATTTTTAAAGGGAAGCAACTCGTATATCTCAAATAAAATAAACAGTTTTGCTTATTCAATGTATAACTGCACTCGAGAGATCCTCATTGAATAATGATCATTTTTATAAAAAAGACCTCTGTGAAAATTACAGAAATTGTATTATTATTTTCTATAATAGAAGAGAGTAAAAAGGGAAAGTGCTTTAAAGTTCAAAACAATAAATTTTCAGATCTTTTTAAAAGTAACTTAGATATAGTATTGTGAAATAATGGGAAATCGGATATTTGTTTTAGAAAAGCCAACAGAACATTTGAACTTTAATCTTATTCAATTTATTTAAGTGTTTAACCTCTAAGAAATATATGCTATAAAGATAGAAATAATTTTACATTAATTATCGCATAGATCCATATTCACAAGCACACACAAAATAGGGGGAAAAAGAAAATGTTTTGGACTTCGAAATTTTTTTCTTCACATTCGCGTCTTAAAATATTCTGAGTTGTTATACATTCTTTGGAGTTTAATTTTCTTTCAAAATTCATTATTGCTTACTGCTCAAGCTTTAAAATTAGTAATATTGTAGGTGGTTTTATTGCACTGATGATGTATTCAATGCGATTTTGATAGATTACAAACTTATTTTGAATTTCAATATGATAGCATAAACATTCACAAAAGTATTTGAGTAAGTTAGTAGAATATCATTATGAAAAATTTGATTTTTATAAATTTTTTACATAAAGTTTTTCTAATTTTAAAATATCATACAATCCTGGAAAGCAAACGGTGATGGTAATACTGAATACAATAAGCGCATTTCACAACTTCTCACAAAACTTCGTTAAATATTTTATAATTGAGGGTAGCCAGAGCTTCGAGAGGCTGGACTTAGGCTCATTTTAGTCACTTTTTACGACACTCATGAGCTTACCTTGGAACTATTCTACTCCGGTCACCACACAGAGCTATTATGGATACTTGACTATATTTTGTTAATATCACCTTTGCACTTTGTCATACGCTACAACAACAACAAATATTTTATATGCTTTAAAAATAATTTCCTTTTCCCGTGGTTTATAAATAGTTGCAATTTGGATCACATAGTGCTATCATCAAATAAAACAAATTCTAAGATCGACTTTTATATACTTCGACTTATGAATAACTGCTTGATAATGCAGAGCAGCGTATTAGAAGAATGAAAAAGAAGTTCAGGGCAAAATAAGCATTGACATCTACTTAAAGACTTAAAAGCAATGCCTATAATGCACGCAAAAATATGAAACTTCCAAAGATTTTTTGAGAAAAATTTATCCAGATAGATTTTTTTTCTATCTGGATAGTGTAAAAATAGTATGTAGTACTAATAAAAGAGGAGTAATTAAGTTTTTAAAAGATTCTTAACTTTATAAAATTAAAGCATATAGTAATAATTTACTATTTAAAAATGTTAATAAATATTGATTTTCTTATTTTTGACATTCAATAAAAATTATATGATTTAGATTTATGAAAACATTTAAATTATGATTTTCCTCTCACAAATTTTAAATATGTGATTAAATATGTGGTCGCTTCATAGATGCACTTATGCATTTCACATTAATAATGCTTTAATTTTTCCCTGGTGAAACCGTCCTCGTCAATTGATTTTCGATTTATACGTTTCATATGTTATCTTTCGAATTTTTTAAATAAACAGAAGTCCCTAAAATACTTTTGATTTAATAATAAGGATTTGGGTAACTTCTCAAAGTAAAAATTTAAGCACTTATCAGTTTATTATTGTGAGAAAAAATGAAAATGGTTCACTTACCTAATTATAGTTTAAATTGATCATATGGGAAGTAGTTCTTAACAATACACTTGCACTTGAAAAGAGCTTGAATGACAATTGATCCAACAATTTGAAAGACACTGCAAAAAATGAAAAGAGTTCCCTTTAGAAATCCATTTTAAGAGCAGCAAATGCAATTTAAGCTATTCATTCCCTTTTGGGAATCAATTTCCTCTTATCGATCGGAAATTTTATCAGTTTTTGCGGGGAATTTCTTCAATGAACGTCAGTAAAAAGGGAAGGATGTCGATAATCCTTTACGTATCGACTAAATCCTTGCGGACATAGATGTCGTTGACTGCAATACACAATGACGTATTTCGATTTATTCAATTACCAATATGACAACTTTTGGTAATTCTTTTTTTATTAAATTATTCTATTGTTATCTTTGTGTTCTATACAGCAGCGGTAATGCATTATGATGATTTCAACCCAACATTATTCGAATATTCTTAAAAAAAATGAAATTTTTTTTAAAAAATTAATGGATTGTGAAAATAAAATGAGGATCAAAAAGTTTACTCTTAAGGTGACTCGATGTTTTTAATCCTTTTCATTTGGATTTTGTTATAAGTGTTCAACAAATTCTGATAATTATTAAAAAACTTATTACAAAAACATATTTAAGGAGATTAAAGCTATTAAGTAATGATATTGTTTTTGAATAAATACACTTTTTAAATATTTATTACTAAACTCAACTCAGTCAATCGAGTGAATTGTATTGTTATTAATTTTTGAACGTATTCATATCATTTTGTTAAAATATTACGATTATTTTTCAGGATATTGCTCAATTTCTTCTAAATTGTTGAAAGACTTTTAAGTGAATAAAAAGTCTTTATTTCAAAAATTTGAAAAAAAAGAAACAAATTCACACTACATGAAGTTTACATGTGAGATATCGAAATTAGTATCACCATATTAATTCAATTAAACGACCTAAACTCCTTTTAATATGCTAGTAAATTGATTTAAAAGCGAAATCAACATTAAGTTTTGCTTTTATAAAATAAATTGAAATAAAAACTAAAAGTTTATATTGTACCTATAGTCAAATATTCAATTAAAATGAAAAAAAATCAGAATTCTTTTTTGTAGTAAGGCTTATTTTATAGTTTAGCATAATAATTATGAATTATAAAGATAAAAATCATTTTCTTAACTTGTTATAGTAACATAATTGTTCTAAAACTTGTTTTTTTTATTTCTGTGACAACGACAACTTACCACAACAAGAAATGACTAATTTCATAGTTGAAATAATACATTTCTAATAACCAATTCATTTGAATAATTTAGCATACATTAAATTTTTTTTCGTAATAAAATTCTCGATTTCTCTGAAAAAATATGCATTTGCAAGAAAGTAATGAAGGACTTTGAGAAGTAATTCGATACAATTTATATTTTATTTTTATGTAGAAATCGGAAGTATTTTTAGAATATATTTGAATATCTTCGCATATATATATCCCTCGCATTATTAAAACAAGCAAGAAATTCAGAAGCATAAAATAATTGCATTGCATAAAATATATTTCTAAAGTTCTTTTAAAAGGCTACGTATTTTTATCAACTGTTAGAAAATTTGATCTATAGAACGTGTTCTTTGACGATTGAAGTTATTCAGACATTTTTTTTCTCTTTACTATCTCTAGATGTCAAAAGTGTTTTAAAACTCATTGCCAAGACGTCTGTAAAAACAATGTAGAATTTTGAACTGCTTTTTGATGGGTTGTTAAACTTCGAAACTATTTTTATAGGTTCTGTGACATTAAAATAAAATTAGTTGTTTCCAAGTGCCTTGAACTTGACCATAAAAATGACAAAGATCTTTGCATGCAATTGTGTCTGGTATAAAACCTATGAAAACAGTTAGTTGACAAAAAAGCACAAAATTGCAACTTACTATATTAACGTTCACTATGAAGCTGAATTTATAATTTTTTTTCTTAAAGTAGCTTGATAGAGATAATTTTCTCACAGTTTTGAGTACATTGAAATAGAATATTAGGGTGTGCAATCAAAATATATCGTTCACATACTAAATTTGCACTTAAGATTGTTTCAATTAAGAATTAGAACATAATAAACTTAAAATGTGCGATTAAGTTTTCATGTAAGACACTAAATGTAATTAGTAAATATACAATTGATTTAAATAATATTTCCAATCTTACTATCGAAGCCAACTAATTTATTTGAATAACTACCAGAAAATTTGAAAGAAAAATATACGCATCTAGGCCTTAATTTTTGCATTTTGTGGAATTTATAATTTTCAAAAAGTAAAATCATACGCATAGTCATGTTATAAGAGGAATAAATTCTTGGTCGTTCATTTCGTTTGTATTTTTATTAATTTTTAAAGATTAAAACAGTTATTTTATGTTCCTGAAGACTAGCATGGGGTTTTTTAATACTTTGATGAATTATATATTTAAAGTAAGTTTTATATCTAAATACGTAAGGCGATTAAGTTTTGATAGGAATTTAAGAAAATGCTTACAAGTATTGATGTACAACATATCATCAACTTATTTTAATTATTTTAGATTATTAGTTTGCCTTCGACTAAATGCAGTAGACTTACACATACTATTTATATATAAATATTTATGAACTCAAGTATAACTAGATAGAATAATAAGAAATATTAGAGAAAGTTGTACAACATCAAACTCTAGACCTTAGAAACCAAGAATGCTGGTTTAAACAATGTTTTTCGGCTATCCAACTATCACCTGTAATTTACCTATACTACTGGGTCATAGAGAAAGGAGGAAATACTGTAAATACATAATTATTAAAAACAGAATACACTAATGCTAAATCAATAAAATATCACCGGAAAAATTAATAAAATACTTACTAATATAGAGTTAAAAATATATTGCAAGAAAAATAGTACTAAGACATATATATATATATATATATATATATATATATATATTATATATATATATATATATATATATATATATATATATATATATATATATTAGTTATTACAATTCTTTCGAACCTCTTGCTAAACAATAGGTAAGAAAATAGCAATTTAGTACAGGACAAAACAGAACAACCATAGAAATGCATCAGCTAACTCTTAGGCTTAGGACTACGATTGTGGGGGTAAACATAGTTTTAAGACACCAATATTACCGAGCTAAAAAAGTTTTAAAATATGAAAAATTTTTTCTCCAAAATTTATTTCTAAAAATGAAAATGCGCATAACGCTATAATATGAATAAAGAAACTTGCATACTTAGAAATATATAATAAATTTTAACTGAAGTGACTAAAATTAGTATACAAACTTTTCTATAAAGATCAAAATAATGGAGACCCTGTCATAGCAATTAAGGAAATAATTATTCATAAATATATTCTACAAATAAAGCAGTAACATTTACATAAATATATATATATTTCATACTAAGTAATTATTTAATTAAATGTATTGTCAAATTTTTAGCTAAAAATTTGTAATAAGTTTTTTGAAGGTGCTATGAATTACATGCATAATTTTGATTAAGAAGTGTTTTGATTTTTCCTTGAATTTTCATAATTTTTTACTAGTTTACAATCACTTCAATTCTGCGACAATTGCCTGTAACTGGGGAAAACGTACATTTTTATCATTTCAAGGAATCTGATTGTTTAAATAAAATTATTTTAACGATATCTTTTTTATAGTATTTTCTTTTTATGTTGACAAACTGAACCCGGAGGTTAGCCCGTGGAATCCATTAAAAGACAATAATTAGATAAAACTTCATTTGGTTAACACAGGTGTGGCTTCGGTTCTTATCATTATAATTTATTTTGTACCATTCTTAAGGTACAAAATCACATATTACCGATTAACTGACGCATCCTTCTGCCATATGCCAATGGTGCTGTTTAAGAATTCAGAACCAGCACTGGTTCCTATAATTGATGACAGTAAACATCAGTTGTTATCGTACGATTCATTTTCTACCAATGGAATGCTTCTATTCCGATCTGCAAGTTAGGCATCATCAGAGATGAAGTTGTATTTGTCTCGGATAAGAAAATTAAGGGTCTAGTTTTAGGGTTTCAAATGGAAGACTGATGTGAATCATTTCACATCAGTCTTATATCTGCTAAATCTCTTTTCCAAGCGACAAAAGGATTACAACAATCTGAAGAGAATTGAGAGATATTATCATTTTAATATCTTCATATCTATGTCTGTCAAAAGTGATGTGAAGTTAATTTGTGGAACCGAGATGAGAAGTTTAATGTTTCTAAAACGTTTTGTTAGCACTTATAATCTTTAAAAGTTTTTAACGACATGTATATTAATAATATATACAGTTGGACCTCTGTATAACGAGGTCGCTAAATCCCGGAAAAAGGTTCGTTATACAGAGGTTCATCTTTTAATATACTTTATAAACCACATAAAACAAATTTTAAATTCATAAACTCTATGTATTAAAAAAGTAATTATTCACAAAAAAATTAAAATTAATTTATTAAAATTAATTTATTTTATAATCTTAAAATTAATTTATTTTATATATCTTACCCGTCAAAAAAGAAAGACAGAAGAACTGCAATGAAAACAAGAAAAAGAATGTTAGAGAATTCACTGCATTTTCAATATTAAGAAAACAATTTTATACTAAAATTAATGAATTTTGAGGACATTTTATAATTTAAAGCATGCAAATAACATTACATACATTATTTTATAATTAGAACAAGGGGACACGAGACAACTCCACTGAGGGTGAAAGAGGATATCGATGATGTTTTAGTGAACTGGGCAATGGGGGTTAAGGATTGCACTTCTTGGGAAAAACGTCCAGAACTCTATTGCTCTCGGCGAGTTAGGATCTTATAAAACCAGTTCAAGATTTATGACCACCACAAAATGTGTTAAAGATAGAATAACATGCAATTTTTTTCAGAAATACTTAAAAAAGGAAGAACTAAAATTGAATCATAAAACAAAAAGCTCGTTATACAGAAAATGCACTTCGCTATAGAGAGGTTATTTTACGAAGAAAATCGTGAAAAGTTCAAGGTTCCAGGAAAAAGTTCACTATATAGAAAAATTCGCAATATAGAGTTTCGTTACATAGAGGTTCGACTGTATTTATAATGTTTTACAAATACAGTCGGACCCCGATTCAACGAATTCATCCGTACTGAACGTTTTGTTCGTTAATTCGGGATTATTCATTATACTGGGGTCCAAACAAAATACAAATTTTTTGCACTTCTCTTTTTGGAAATTCCATAAGCAACTACGCAAAAAATATCCATAGTTGGAAATCGTAAACTTTTTATTACTATTTGGGAATCGTTACGTACCAGTTAATTGGAAATTTTATAATACTGAGTTATACATGTTTGAAAATCTCTTTGATTCCTGAATTGAAAGGGTTCTTTTTGTGACTTCCTGCAGATAAGGAAATACTGCATCATTTACATTCTACTGAATAAGAGAGAGATATTTTTCACAGTTTCTAAACAATACAAAACATTAGAAAATGCATTAATCTTGATAGGAGTTTCATTCCGCATTAGAATCGCCATTCATTGGCTCCGACAAATCAACAATTTCCTCAAATTCAGTTCCACAGAGAAACAGTCCGTCATCAAATTGTATCACAATGGTTCAAATCTTAAAAAAAATTACCTGCGTTGTGGCTTGGGAGGAGACAAGAAAGGAATTTCCTGTTCAAATCAATACTCACACGATAGGTTACACTCATGACTCATCTGCACACGTTAAACTAATAATGATCTTCACCCTTTTCCGTTGAAATTTGCTGCGAACAAGAAAAAAGTTTCTGTCCCCGACAAAAAGAATATGTTACTCCGCTTCTTCAATGGGACCCTCACACAAGAACAATTGCACACCCCTACCATGAGTAAAAAAATCAAAGAAAGACCACTTTTACAAAAAACAAAACTATTTGGATGCAAAAACTAAGGTATCCGACTATGTTCGAAACCGTGATTTTAAAAAAGCTCATAAATGGATAATTTTCATGATATTTAGTGTCACTTAAATTAGAATACATGTATAAAATTGTTTTAGGATATTTTGACAAATTTTTTTTATTTAAATACAATATTTCGGCAAAAATTAACTTAGAATAATCTTTTTTCAAGACGTTCTACATGTATAACAAATGCTTCTATTATAATAATATTTTGCCTGTATGTAGCTCAGATCTCTGAACAGAGGCTCATCTATGATTTCTGAAAAATTAACATTATTTTCAGAGTTACAATCAATTGAAATAATTATCAGCGTTTTTTTCCTTAAAATTTCTCCCTTCTGTTGTAAAACCTAGATATATATAAACCTACTTCTAAGTTATATATTTCAAACATTCTAGTGTTGAACCTCTGTACAGAGGTCTGAGCTATATACATGCAAAATATTATTATAATAGAAGCATTTTTCCCAAAAGGATAAAATTTTGAAAGTGGGTCATTCTATGTTCATTTTTTGTCAAAATATTGTACTTAAATATTTTTTTATTGTAATACTATTCTTAAAACAATTTTATAAGCATTTTCTTATCTAAGTGACACTAAATATCATAAATATTATCCATTTACCCGCTTTTGCAAAATCACGGTCCCGAAAGTAGTCGGATACCTTAAAAGAAAAAAAATACATTTGCAATAAAATGGGAATATACATTCATTATTAATACTTAAACATTTCGATAGCGCACATTTTGAATATGCACAATTACAGCTTATTTTTTTTAGTTTTAATAATACAAAAATGAATTTTGTAAGGAAAAAAGGTTCTCTTTTTTTCTTTGCCTTTAATTGTGCTAAGATGCATTTATGAGTCATGTGTAACAACACAAAAATTACAATCTAGTTAAGGAACTGAAGGTCAGTTTATACCCACATTGTAATCTTTCTTCTTTTGATGTCGGGTCATTCAAGGAACAAAAAATATGCAGATAATCCCCACGCATTAAATGATCCAGAAACGTAATTATACAAGCAATAGGTCACTGTCATAACCCAGAAACATGTATTTAAAATTATGCGCTTAAAAATTTAGTTATTTTTCAAAAAAGTGTTTAGAAATGTTTGAAATGAAATACACATCTTTAGTTTCTTAAATTAATTTTTTTATACTGAATCTACACTAAGTAACTGATAGAAGAATCTTCAAGTATGCTGTAGGAATAAAATAATTAACGAAAAGTAACAAAATTCATGATTTTTGATTTTTTAAGGTGACTTACTATTTACTTTCGGAACCGTGTTTTGGAAAAAAACATATAAATGAATAACATTTTTGATATTTAGTGTCAGTTGAATTAAAATACATAAAGAATAAATCCACTCCTACATTATATATTTAAATATTATAGTACAATATCTGTATGTTAATCGCAGTTATATATAACTATATAGGCAGAATATTATTATTATAGGAGCATTTTTCATAAAACGATAGCGTTTAAAAATGAGCCATTTCTCCATTTTTACCAAAAATCTGCACAGAAATAATTTTTTAATGTAATAATATCCTTTAAAAGTTTTATATGTATATTCTAATTATAGTGGCAATAAATATCAAAATAAATATTCATCTATATGCTCTTGAAAAATCTCAGTCCCGAACGCAATAGTCACCTTAAAAACATTCATCTTACTTTCTTTAGAATACTAATTTATTTGATTCCATAATTATCATTTATTATTGCTTAAAACTTTTCTTATTTACAATTCAAACTATAAGACCTAAATCGATGTATCAATATAAAAAAATAAGTATGTATTCCAAAGAAAATGAATCAAAAATTAATTACCCTAGAATTTAAGAAAGCAATTCCACACAATATTTTTTTATACACACATATTTTAAATACTTTCAAATTTTCCTGTCATAGGCAGTGAAAGTTCATAGATAGTTTTTTTACAGGCATTTTACAAGTTCGCGTACAAATCGATTTTATCGTCAAGTACTACATCAACGATAACTTGTATTACTATTATTACCGCTACCAAAAATCGGAAATACTTTTATTACGACAAAATGCTAAGCTATCACTTTGCTATGTAGTTAAGCTAATAACACTCTTCCTTCTCCTTTACAACTTCCTAATTCCATTGCTCTTAACTACATATCCAATGGCGCATCTCTTTGAAAAGCGTCATTTCAAACAGCGCAATTTACGAAAACCTAATGGTATAGAAAAGTGAAAAAGAAAAGAAATAAACTCGCTAGAAAGGGAAGCCTAGACAGAGAAGATCACGCTTCACTGTTCACTTCGCTTTGTTGGGTAAGGGTAAATGAACGGACGTACACTTTTCGACGCGATTTCTTGAAGGCCCGTGGCGCATATATTCCAAACGACCGACCAAGACATTCCTTGACTCATATGCATAATGCGATAATGGCAAAAACTCTCTTATAACCCGGATCTGGTATGCCAAAGTTCAGGAACACACAGCCATCCGTTTATTTAGTTTTTCAGGAACATTTTTCTTCGGCTTGTTGGACTTTTCCAGTCATTTGTGATTAAACTCAAGATGCGACGAGAAATTGATGAGGGAGAGATATGACGCTATGACCTTTCTCTTGCTGACGAAAAAAATGATTCCATCCCGTCGTGGTATTATCTAGTGGCTGCGGAAATAAAGAAGCAAACAAGCTTAATTGATGTTTAATCGTTTGCTTTTGTATTCAAGAAGGGTTTTTTGAAGTGATAAGAAAATCTGCTGTGATTGATCATTGTAATTAAAAGTCACGCACGTTTGAATAAAGAAATGTATTGTGTGCTTTTTAATTACAACTAATTTCTCATAGATATTTTCTTGAATTAAATTTATTCATCAACTATAGCGTTTTTAAGATAGAATGATATTTTAAGTCAATGAGTACGTGTATTTTCTAAGTTGTATTTGTACAGGATAAATTAAAAAATTATTTTTACTGCATTATAGTGATATTTTATGGCATATTAAGATATGTTTCTGATATGTTTTTACCATATCATATTAGAATCTTAGGAACTATTTAAATATTCATACTATCGAATTTTGTATAGATATAAATTTCATGTGAAAATGCAATAATCTATTTTTGAGAGAGTTTGATATTTATCAAGGAAAAGAGAGTTATGAAGTTTTTGAATAATGATACTTAAACTCGAAATAAAAAAAATAAGCTTGAAAACTCTACGCTATTTAAATATTCAAATATTGATTTTAAAATATAGGTGTGTTTTGAAATTTTTTATTTTAAATGTATGTGAATGCAATTTAACAAAATGATTTTAAAATAAGTGTTTAGTAAATTTGTTTCTATTTATAAAAATAAATATATTTAAAATTAATAAAATAAATTTTGATAAAAAATTTGTTTGCGTCTTAATTATATCAATTTTTTATATTATATTACTTAAAATTAAACTGTTTAAATTGGCTAAAATATTATCTGACACGCAGTTAAAGACATATGTAATTCCCAATTTATTTATACGCCTTATCGTGATGATTTTTGATACATAGATGTACAATTAAATCAAAAGAAAAGTAATAAAATAATTGTTTTAGTCAAGAAAAGAAAACTGTCTTATAAATTATTTAGATGCAGGTTTCTGAAGTAAAATATCTATACACAAAGCTAAAAATTTTCATATGAATATTTCTCATTCACAGGAAAAGATTTCTTAATATAAATTTGTTATTGAAATATATATATACTAAAGCTTTGTTTCCACATATGTAAAATGACATTCTAAATAGAACTTATTTCTTCCAAATTAAAATCAAAAATACTAGACCATTCCATTAATATTCTATTTTACAAACAACATAACAAAATTACATATTGATTATTTTTCACGCATACAAAATAAGTATGTAAGTATTATTTACCACTGATTATTACAAACAAATAAGTGTCAAATAAACTCTGACATTTTGGTCGTAACCTTGATTAATCAATGTACAAGTCCATCGTAGAAATCAGTGATGGAATAAATTAATTCATTAAAACGAATCAGCTTCTGCTTCGATGGAGCATACAATCCATAAACGATAAAAATAAAAGGAAGGAGACATGGTTTCAGTTCTCAGTATCGCAATCGTGATGGAGTGGAAAAGTTGAAGATTGACCTTTAAACACGGAAAAGTTCAAACACCTGAATATAATGTTTAATTGTCTTTCACATCTAGAAAATTGCATAACACATTTTAGTTACGTTTTTTGACATAATCACTCGTTTCATGCATTTAGAATTACGTATTCTGAAAAGTCAGTGAATCGTTAAACAGTGGAAGTGATGCAATTTTAAAAAGGAAGTTTTTACAAGAGTATTTTTGTTTAACTTTAGGCAAAATGCCTGTTCATGCTGGGAATATAATCGTCAAAAGACGATTGAAAAACTTACAAACGGATTGTAATAGGATATACGTAAGTTCTATTTCTTCTCAAACTTGTCACTGATTTATAATTGCTACATCGCTTTTCTTCTAAAGCTTTTGCTAGATGAGTAAAGTGAATGGCATTTTCAATAAAAGTTGGCACTTATGCATTATTCTAGTTTTTCAGGCAATAATTTTTTTCTGTATTACTGTTTAGCTTTTTAAGGTAAAACATGTTAGACATTCGAAGCTTCTTCTTTTTTTGGCACAACACCTCTAAGTGAGCCAAGGTCTTCTCTGAAGCACCCTTTTCCATTCCGATCTCTGTTTAGCAACAGTTCTCTAATTAATCACTTTTAAACTTGAAAATCGTCCTCCACACAATCAGCCCATCTCAATTGGGCCTACCCCTAGTTCTAGTTCCAATAGGTTTGTAATTAAAATTCTGAACGTTAAGAATTAGGAGTCCATACGGAAGATGTAGCCAGCAAACCTCAAACGACCAATCTTGATGGATTTAAAGACATCAGCGTTCTCAAATAGCTTATATAATTCAAAATTATGTCGTTGTCTGCACACCCATTCTCATTCACAGCACCAAAGATATATCTAAGAAATTTTCGCTTAAAGATGGCTAACTGATCAGTCTCTGATTTATACATGTAGTCAAAGTCCAAGTTTCACAGATTCATAGGTAAATACGGGTCTTATGATTATTTTATAAGACGCGTACTTTTTGTTTGTCTTTTAATCAACTTTGACTTACATGCGAGACTTATATACGAATATGAAACAAAGGCTCTGTACAGAGAGGTCTGATATATATCAAACTAGTTTAACCCCACTTATCGGTCCTAAGTATTGCATATATTTTATATTTTTATATCTTATATAATTTTGTTTGAAAATGATGGCAAAATATTATTATTATAGAAGCATTTTGCATAAAAGGACAATGCTTTCAAAATAGTTAATTCTATGTTAATTGTTTTGCAACATTGCATTTAAATAATTTTTTATTATAATAATATTCATAAAAAGTTTAATACATATATCCTAATCTAAGTGGCTCGAAATATTAAAAAAATACTCGTTTGTACACTTTTTTTCAAAATCTTGGTATCCACGATACCTTAAATAGTTCTTAGGTAGATTTGTTTTGAAAATATTATTATTATATTATTATTTAGAAGGAATATACTACTTTTACCATTCCCCTCCTTTCTGAAAAAAAAATTCGCAGCGAAACCTTTAACATAATTGTCACAATAGCAACAATGTTATAAATATCTTAATATTTTTTTCTTTTGAGTTACTTCCTGGTACTTATTTTTAATATTTGATTTTAATGAAAATTTTGTTTCCTTTTATTATTTAAAATATTCGGAGAAGTCCCTAAACGCGAAATAAAATGAAGGATTTCGTTTACTAACTTTATCATGTATAAGAACAAATTTAGAATAAGTTATACAAATCAAATATGTGTGAGTAAAATATGTTTATTAAACTGATATATTTTTAGATATATTATGCATAAAAAATAAGAAGAAAAAGAAGAAAACAAGTAATAGTATTCACTCAAAAGTATGTATTTAAAAGTATACATCGCAATTTTAATCCTAAAATCCTTTGTGAAAGAAATGAAAAACTTTTAGTATGCATTTATTATTAGAATATCGAAGTAAAAGAAATTTTATAGAATATTAGCGGATTCATGCTGGATTTAAACATTTCTTTTGTTTTCTGTTGCTTTTAAATGCATGATTGATTTTATAGGAAAGTTTCAAGAAAATTAAATGGATGCTTTAGGAGATTAAGAGAAAAACTTCAACTCGGTTAAACCTGCAAAGTAAATATTACCTTATTAACAAAACTTTGTCTCCTTCTTCTTTTGTTTTGTTTTAACTCAAAAGTAAATATTTGTCTTTCTTTGAGAATAAAAATGGAACATTTTTGAAGTAACTCTGGTTGAACAAGAAAAGAAGAGAGTCTTTATATATTATCAGTTGTTTTTGAAACAACTGCAGAATTAAAATTCTTTGTAACTAAATGTCAACATTTTCTTGTATTTGCAGTTGCTTAGGTATTCTTTATTTTAGAAATTTATTAGACGAGTATGTGTGTGTCTGAAATTAAAAAAAATATTCTCTATTCTTGCGAATTCTGAACTAGTAAAAAAAATATTTGCATTTAAAATATTTTTTTGTTTAAATATAGTTATAGATTTTTACTTAAATGTAAAAAAGATTACTTACAAAGTTTTACAATAAAATACCAGTTATTAAATGTACAGGATATTCTTAAGGTATCCGACTACGTTCGGTGATTTTAAAAAAAGCGTATAAATGGATAATTTTCGTGATATTTAGTGTCACTTAGATTAGAAAACATGTATAAAATTGTTTTAAGGATATTTTGACAAAAAATTATATTTAAATACAATACAATATCGTGGCAAAAAATTAACTTAGAATAACTTTTTTTCAAAATGTTCTCCTTTTATAAAAAATGTTTCTAAAAGAATATTTTGCTTATATAAAATAAAGACTTCTCCAGAGAGTATGAACTATTTTTTTAATAAAATTCACATTATTTTCAGAGTTACAACCAATTGAAATCATTATTAGCGTTTTTTTAAAAAAAATTTCCCCCTCTGCTGTCGTGAAACATGGATAAACCCATTTCTAAGTTATATATTTCAAAAATTCTAGTTGAGCCTCTGTACAGAGGTCTGAGCTATATACAGGCGAAATATTATTATAATAGAATCATTTTTCACAAAAGGAGAACATTTTGAAAATGGGTCATTCTATGTTCATCTTTTGTCAAAATATTGTACTTAAATAATTTTTTACTGTAATACTATTCTTAAAACATTTTTATATACATTTTCTAATCTAAGTGATATTAAATATCATAAATATTATCCATTTTTACGCTTTTGAAAAATCATGGTTCCGAACGTAGTCGGATATCTTAAATATTTAGTTTTAATTTAACTCATTAAAACAAACTGAAGAAGATAAAACATGAAAAAAATGCTATTATATATTATTAAGAAAGGTCACATCTTTTTATTTTATTTAAGTTATTATAGGTATAGTTGCAATATATATCTGTCCATTATAAAATGTCAACCAATCTCTAAAAATAATAAAGATTTGTTGAATGATGTCATTACTGGCAATTCATTTTGTATGTATCATGCACGAGATATTTTTCCGGCGAAATATGTTAACAATATATTTCCCTACAATTATTGTATATACAACTCGTTCATAAGTCATTCACGTTAATTCTCTGATAATATCTGAATAACTGCAAAAATTATTAACTTGATGTTAAAAGTATATTTTATATTTGTATGTAAGGAGATAACGGTAAGATGTATAGAAATTTCTTAACGCACAGAGTTTTTTCGGCAACAAAACGTATTTTACTTAGAATGATGTTTTTATTTTTCTTTAAAATAAGTTTAAGGATATCTAAAAAAATTAACCTCCTTTAGTAGATATCATTTTCCCCCTGCATATGTTTTATATATGCCTAAAAAACTTATCATTCAATCGATTTTATGTTTTCTATTTTGAATCGGTAAAGATAAGAGAGATAAATATGCAAATTGAGAAAAAAGTATTGCAAATCATTCAATTATTATTTTAAATTCCATATGAGATTTATTGTTGTGGAACTTGAAATATTGATTCCTAGCTGATATTGTCTTTAACATAGATTTGCAAAAACATTTGTTCCTAAATTTCAATAAAAACGTTTTATTCAATTAAATTTTCTAATTTGAATAAATTATTTTGAAAATCCATCCAAATTTTCCTCTTCGGATGAACAAAACTAATTTTTTAGTTTTCTATACTTGTTAGTAGACCCTAGTTAGACCAAACAGAAAGCTAAACAAAGCTGTCCTCAACTAATAGATGATGTGCCTTTCCTACATTTTTGTTATCCAAGCAGCCTATTTTTATCTTTCAATTTGCTATATTAATATTCAATTTTTTTAAAAAAAATAATGCTTAAGGATACATCAGTAATCAGTTTTTAAATTGTGTCATTAAGAAAAAATTATACTACCATTGTTTAATTTGTTTTATGTATAATATTGATCAGAGAGGTACAACGGAATTCTAGGTTACTTAGTATAAAATTTATAAAACCTGGAATAATCCAATATTGCATTTATATCACTAGTTGTTTTAATAAGTCATAAGCACAATTTAATAAATATACATTACAAACCTGAGAAAATAGAATAGATATATTTAGAGTGTATTCCAAACATATCTCTTAAAACGACAAGGAATTTATTTAATAAATTTTTACAATAATATAAAATAACCGAGAGCATTTACGTAAATTGCCATAAATTGATTTATATTTGTTTCAAAATTTTATTGAAAATAAAACATTTTTATCTTCCCGTGATCTTATAATTGGGAATTCCGTCTTTGAAAAGCTGCTATAGCGCATAATTTTAAAAAAAATTTAAAATTTAAAGTATATATAAAATTATTTTTAAGTAACCATTAACTCGATAATTGACTACTCTATCATTTTTGTATTATTAAGTAACCTTGTAATATCATTATTTACAAAATGGCTTCTAAATAAAACGTCCTTCCTGATAAACGTTTAGTCCTTTAGCAGCATTTAGATGCAAATTTCTATTCTGGTTGATGCACTTAAGGCACTTCGCAAAAACGCTATATGAACTCTTTAATCTAAATAAAGAAAGGTAAAACAATAAGAAAGAATAATTCACCTAACTAGTATCAGTTTCAAGTTCCATGAATATTAGTGTCACGAATATATCAGTATTATGTAATAAGCGGAAACATGAGTAGAAACCACAACCGTTGAGTAGCGGTGATGATTTGTTAGAAAGGTATTTGTTAATTATTATGAGTAAAAAGATACATTAACACGTTTAGTATGCCTCATTGAATATTTAATATCCACTTATTACTTAGAAAAATTAAAACTCACTTAAAAATTAAGTTGCAAAATTCTGCTGTTAAATTGTGTTTTCATTTACTTTGTGTATTTCTAATAGCTTACTAAAAATATCGACCAGGTTTCGATGATTTCTTCGTTATCATATTTATTAGTTAGTACAGAGTGTTTTTTTTCCAGATATAGAAGTTTAAGTTGGCATTACTTTACAAGATGGCGACCGATTTAAAAGCTGTCAAGTGATTTATTCTCAGTTTGGTTTGGCAATTCATCATGAATAGACTCACGCCTGAACAACGCTTTCAAATTGTGCAATTTTATTTCGAAAATAATGGTCGATTTTCATAAGCGAATTTTGTTTAGCGATGAAGCGTACTTCTGGTTGAATGGCTACGTCAACAAACAAAACTGCCGCATTTGGAGTGAAGCTAATCCACAAGTGTATGTCGAAACACCGTTACATCCAGAAAAACTGACTGTTTGGTGCACTTTATGGGCTGGTGGAATCCTTCTTCAAAAACGATGAAGGCCACAACGTTGCAGTCAATGGTGATCGGTATAGAGCCACGATTACTAACTTTTTCATTCTTGAATTGAACAATTATGATGTCTAGGAGCTGTGGTTCCAACAAGACGGCGCAACGTGTCACACAGCTCGTGCCACAATCGATTGATTGAAAGACACGTTTGGTGACCGCCTAATTTCACGTTTTGGACCTGTGAATTGGCCTCCCAAGATCTTGTGATTTAACACCGCTAGACTATTTTTTGTGGGACTATGTAAAGTCATTGGTCTATGCGGATAAGCCACAAACGCTTGACCTTTTGGAAGACAACATTCGCCGTGATATTGCCGATATACGGCCACAAATGTTGGAAAAAGTCATCGAAAATTGGACGTCTAGATTGGACTACATCCGAGCCAGCCGTGGCAGTCATATGCCAGAAATCATATTTAAAATGTAATGCCACAAGATTATCTTTCGAATAAGAAAAAATTCATGTCAATCGAATAATACATCATTGTTTTATTGCAATTTAAAGTTCTATACCTCTAAAAAAACACCCTTTATTTTTAGTATATTAGATATGACGACTTTGTTTCCTTCTGAAGCAAAAATATTTTCGCAAAATGAAATATTTATTTAAATATCCTTCGAAAATTGTGCAAATTTAACTGCAATAATATTTGCAAAAAATAATGAAGTGAAATATATGTCGCTGAGTCTTTGTTAATTTATGCTTGAAATTATTTTTAGTTTAATATATATATATATATATATATATATATATATATATATATATTTTTATATATATATTAAACATTTTATTTTACAAATGCCAGGCCATTGACCATCAGGTCATTAGGCAAACATAACATATAAACATATTATATATATATAACCAATACGTAAAAACGTGTTAATAGGTAATAATTTAAAATTTCTTTTGATGTAATAAATTCAAATTACTTAAGTGTCAATAAGAAACAAACTAATCGAGTTTTTATTAAATGTAAATCAATTAGCTGTTCCATTTTACTTCAAAAAAGTGGTCAGATATTTTGGATCGTCAACAACTTATTCGGTTGTGTTAATAGTTTAAGAACACCTTTCTCTTTTTAAGAAATATAATAATGTGTCGAATGATTTTATTTGTAACTTTTCGAACTTCATTACGAATGTTTTTGATATGAAAATTTATTCGGTTGTTGTTCTTACGAATAAAAGTATATGAATTTGCATCAATAATAATTTTTTATCGGAAGGTTACTCCTCAATTTTTAAGAGCTTAATTCCTTTTTTATTTTAAAAAAATATACTGCTAAGCATAATTTTTTTTCTTGTCCTACATTTTTTTTTTGAAAAAGTGTTATTCTTTGTACACTAAATAGAATAAAAAATTAGTATTCTTTTTTTTCCAAATGATAACCTTAAGCGTCAATACTTTCCTTTTAAACTTTTATCGGGTTTTTTTTATGTAGATTAATTTTAAAAATAAATCCTTTCTTTTTTTTAAAAAAAATATCTTTCTCTCTCTCTCTCTCTCAGCACTGTTTTTTTTCCATATTTCACTTTTTTTGTGTATATTATTCTTTCAACATTTTGTAATATCGTAACTCTCACATGGAGCAAAAAATTATCATGTTCTTATAATAACAACGTAAGTGAGTTTACAACAGCCCTTTTCCATTTTAAAATTTTAATAACTAAGAAAGTTTGACTAACGTCTCCTTAGCTAGAGCACAAAGAAAATCTCCATGGGTGTTCTTGATTATAATTTCGCAGTGTTTATTAATCGCTTCGACCTGGAGCACTAGTAACCCATCTAACCTTCTACCATCGCAAACTTTAAATGAAAAACGAAAGAAAAAAATGTTAAAAATGCTGCCAAGCCTACCAACGTAATTTGAAGACTTCTTTTAAAATTAATTACAAACTCATACATTACGTAAGTATTCGCGGAATATTCATTATTCCAAAAGCAGACGAGTCTGTCCCACCATTCTGATGCACTTGCCGTGAAGAAAAGTCCTATTATAGAACAGAATCACGCTAATAATTCATTATTTACTTCATCCATCATCGTACGCACGCACCTGTTTAAATTAATGGCAACTATTAAAGATACATATTGTACGAGGGTGTTAAGGACTGTCAAAATATGAGGAGCAAAAGCATGCTTTAGGTTGTGAAGGATTCGTTTTTTAATGTTCTTAGATTTTACACTAAGGTTAATAAAGAATTCTAAAGGTGGCGGTGGAGGGCGTCCAAATGCATTTTTGTATATACTGAAGGTCAATCGAAGTTATTCAGGTAAATACATCTGAAATATAATTCAAATAGAGGTAAAGTGAATTGTAAATCATTTTTGTTACTTGAAACATTCACAATGTTGTGTGAATTAAAAATTGGACAGATTTGTTACAAGATTTATAGATAATTTTCAATAAACGGAAAAAAATATAACACTAAATGTTACAAATTTTAAAACTGAAAAATATGTCAGTTCTCATGAAAATTCGCAACGCTCTAATTTATACATTTGCTTATAATATTGTGTTTTCAAAAATTTGGAAATATTTTACAAACAAACGTTTTTACCTCTAATGTAGAAAGTGTGAAAGATAAACTCAAAAATATTACAAAACTTTAACTTAACTCTTTTTAGGATCTTATTTTCTAGTGATGGTATGTAAAAAAAAAAAAATTGAGATTGTGGTTGATTTGAGAAAAGAAATTTATGTGGCTTATTAAATAAAGTTAATTTGATATTTAAGGCCCTTTATTGGTCGAAAATATGTTTATCATTTTTCAACGCACACTATTGAAAGGCAGAAAAATTTTATGCTTTTACATTTCTCTACTTGAAGTTTATACCATATTTTGTAAATACTATAATCTGAGAAAAGAAAACGCCAAACATATCAAATTTTTATTCACATATGATGTGATGAAATTAAAAACTTATGTATAGTATCAGTTTTCAAAAACTTTATGACAACAAGGATCAGCACCACAATGCATAAAATATTTTTGCAAATAAAAATAAGTTTGTAATATATAAAAAGATTTGTAAATTAAGTAGAAGATGATATGCTGAGATTAAATTGATAAATTTACTGATAAGCATACTTCCCATGACCTTATAAAGAGTTAATTTCTATGAATATGATCAACAATAATAATAAGCTTTTTTACTGTAAAAATTTTTACTTATGAATTATCTGTACGAAATTCAGCAAAAGGTACATGAAAATTTGAATAATACAATGAAAGAAGGCCCAACTGTAACAGATTAAATATACATTTATCTCTTAAATTGTTTTAACTCTGAGATGGGATCTCATCTCATTAAAAACAATTAATTAATTAAAAACTATTGTAAGAGAAAAAATAACTTGACTTTGCCATGACTTGCAAATTAAGAAAAATATAAGAATTTTTTTCACATTAGTTAGAAGTTAAAATAAAGTAATATACAATAATAATAATACTAATAAAATTCATGATAAATTCCCATAAAACTACTACAGATTCCGAAAGACTACATACCCATTGTTTGAACTGCTAGAACAAATCCGATGTCCTTATCATGATAAAAAAACTACATCCATTACATTTCAATTAACACGAGCTATGAATACCACCGACGAATCGAAGCCGCCGTTACGATCTGAGAACGGTTAAGTCGCTCAAAATTCACACTTGAGCCTGACCTACTGACACATCACAAGAGCCACAGGGAATCTAATAAATAGTTGTTGATGTTGGTGGCGATTCTGAGAGATTTTGACCTACACCGGAAGCCTACGCACGCTCTGGCTGCGGCCTTGTCCATGGATCCTATTGGATTTCAAGCACAAGGATTACGTGCTGAGATGAATATTAACTTCCTTTATGTTACACTTACTTCTTTTTAATAGTTGTATGGACTATTTTTGTTTAGAATAGCCTCTTGAGGGCTGCTTAAGATTTAATATGTTGGGTCAGTTGTACACTTTCGCTTATCATGGAACATAAAATACATTGCTTCCCCCCCACACTATGAGGAACTTTGTTTTGGGGAAATGTTTATTTTTAAGTAACATGTTTTACGTGTAAATTGTTATCTTTAAAAGTGAAATCTTTTGGTAATATAATAAATTTTGGAAGTTGATTCTAGCTTGATTTACTTTATTTGGTCTTGAATATGCATCTGTTTTCAGCTACGAATTATTAAAAAAGTATTATGTGTGGATCAAATGTAAATAGTAATTACTGACTCACATAGCACAATATTATTAATTACCATAAAATCCGGCGTATAACGCGCACTTTGAACACAAAAAATAAGATCGAAACTGAAGGGTGTGCGTTATACGCCGGGTATAAAAAAGATAGCTCTAAAAATAACAAAAAATATGACCATAAAAAAAATTACTTCTGTATGTATCGAAATACCATTTATTTTAAAGAAACGACTTGCATTATGAACTAAAAGAATTTTAGTTCTAGAAGTATACTATTTTTTCAAAAGTCTGGGATAATACCTCTAATAAACGACTTCAAAACATAAGAGTAATGTATTTAATATTTCAGATTTCTTCGTTAAAAAGGGGGTGCGCGCGTTATACGGCGAATATACGTAAAAATTTTAAAAAAATCAGCTTCAAAGTATAGATGCGCTTTATACGCCGGATTTTACGGTACTTACACTAGTATTAAGTACATAAATTATATTTTTATTTTAAAATTATGCTTTAAGAAATAAAGATAATATAAAATTTTCTTTAACTGCTTATAGTAATTGCTTTTCATTTGAAAATACAAAAAAACGTAACATTAATGCAAGAAAATGATATTAAATGTTTAATGTATATTTCAGAACCAAAATTTAATGTATGTACTTTATTTAAATTTTTGATATAAATATTAAAAATTAGATTTTGCGCTAGCATTAGCGCAATAGTTAAATTTTAAATATAACTATGAGAGTAGATCGGAAAAAAATTATTTTTTTAGAATTTCAAAACCTACACAAAAAGGAAAAGATATTCACTTGGTATATAGATGAAGGCAAAACTAAATTAAGTACTACCACAAATGATATTAAGGTATTTGAGCTTTAATAAGGTAAAAGGTCTAAGTTATATATATTTTTGTTAAAGTGAAACAGATGTTTTACTACTTTTTAACATTCTTTACGAGAAGAGGACACATACTAAATATTTACAAGAAAAAAGACATCCCAGGTACATTTGGAAGCCTCTTTAACATTAAATTAAAAAAACTGTTGAAATTAAAGGGCACAGTAAAGAGGAAGATGAAAAAAAAGAAGCTTGAATCGAACTTATTCGATGGTGCGGGGAGAGAGAGAGAGAGAGCTGGAGTTATGAAATGTGGCAATGAGCATTGTACTACTCAGTACTCACTTATAATTACTTTTACTTAATGATATTGTTGAAAAATAATCATTTTGAATCTAAAATCATGAGCTAAAATGAAGTCTTTTTTTTTCCATTTTCTCCAAAAATTCAACCCTTTAGCGATGCTGACTGCGGTGCCGTAGGGACTGGGTTCGAATCCCGGAGAAGACATGGATGTTTGTAAATGTATAGTGCCTTTGCGGTATGGAGCTACTCTAAATAGCCGTCGAGCCGCAAGTCCTCTTGTCTGGTTGGTGGAAGGGGTAGAGAAATGGGAGGTCCCTGACCACCACCAGGTATCCTCCCTCAAAATTGGGGTGGAGACGAGCCAAATCTTACTGTCACCTGTATCGTGCTCAAAGCTACGGTTAACGACAGGCATCACTTAGCCCATTGCCATGATAAATTTCGTGGGCCTCAATCTGGCCTTTGCCGATCAGGTGACATCAGTAACAACAGCAAACTATTTTTTTCCAACTATCTATACTATAGAACAATGGTATTCAACCTGTGGCCCACCGAACCTTTTTAAGTGACCTGGTCATGGCCCATTGCTCTGAGAAATCCACTTATTTAAGAACATTGTATTAAAAATTTGGCGGGAAATTATTTGTCAAGAAGTCCAATATATCAGTTTTGCTTTTTGCTGTGGGTGTCGTACAAGTACGAACTGATATTCCTTTTCTATTTGGAATGGTTACGGTTAGTGATAACAGACAACAGTGGAGTAGCGATAGTATTATGGGTAGAACTAATTTTTAACTATCTTTCATATTTTGCAAGCGAAAAATATTCGAAAAAAATATATCGTTTCAAGACGATCAGGAGGTTGACTGTTTTGTTGTGAAAAAAATAACAACCATGGATCAATAATTGCATGATTTGTCACAAAAATGCTGTATTTAAAAATACCAATAAACAGGAATCACATTTAATAACACTTTTCCTCGAAGATCTATTTCAAGAGATGATCAATATGATTTCTCTTGAGTGAATAATCTTTGCAAGTTCAGCAAAACGTTTTGTCGGTGGTAATATCGCAGCGGTAACAAAGATATACTATGAAGTTTGTTACCGTAGTTTGTTATACTATTATTGATAATCATATGAAACCGTTTACTGGTGCAGAAAATGTGAAAGAGTGTTTCTTAAATGCTTCTAATTTATTGTTAGTGACAAAAATAAAAAAATATTAAAAAAATAATAATAAAACTAAAAAAAATATAACAGGAGTTATAATATCTTAATCAATTTTCCACATTTTAAATTTCCAATGTTATTTTGGTCTCAAAGCATTTCTTCCCTCTCCCCAATTAATCCTCATGTTGTGGTTTGCGTAAAATAACTAACATACGTATACGGCCGCGTGAAATAACTGACGTATGTATGTGGTCCGACAAGAAAAACATATTTAATACCCCTGCTGTAGAGCATTTTCGCATAGATATGTTGCGATAGATAACACTCCTTTTCTCTTCATGTAACTGTGACTCACCCTAATAACTATTAAGCGAAAATCAGTTATTCGTGTACAATTATACAAAGTTTCACCGTTAAAGAATGATTCATACTCTTTATTAAATTTTGTGCTGTTAATGATGAGTAAAGTTTACTCGTGAGAAATACCTGCATTGCGATTGATGTGAGTAAGCCCTAGTTAATCTTTTACAGTTTGATCTCGTAAAAAAGTGGTAAGCATAGGGGATAAGTAAGCCTCAAGGTATTTCCGTAAAAACTCAGGTGATGAGTCAAAGGCAAGTTTCACTATCATGGGTAGATAGCTAATTGATTGAAGTCTTTACTGTCGGAAACCGGATTTCCTAAATAGAGAACAGCAAAGTTTTAATCCGAAAATTAGGGAAGAATAAAACTCATTAGGGAAATTCACTCATGATTTGCATTTCTGGATTAACATAAGAAAATTTCACACGGATATTACAATTTACAAGTAGAACAAGTAAAAACTTTAATATATCATTATTGTTACGAATTAGTTCGTTAAAAACATTATGTTTCATTTTGTAAAATGTAATAGTTGCTTATGAAATAAAACCTTTTAAGTAGCACAAATCATGCATTAGAAAATTATGATTAGAACTTTATAATTCTTATTGTTTTACATAAAAATGCAGTATAAATACTTATTATAAGTATTCGATAATTTTTCGATACCGTTTTGAAAATAAATAATATAAGCTCTCTATCATATGCCAACGAGTAATAACTTTAAAAAGTTGTTCCATACATGTAAAATATTTATTCTACAGAAATACAAGATGAATAGATATTAATATGCCATTATATCTAAAAAAAAACATAACGGGCAATGTTTACTTTTACGTTATATTAAAAACTATTTCCCTAAGACAACACATAACAAATAGCACTTCCGTAATATTATTGAAACAGAACCTATAAAATGTTTCAATTTTATTAAAAGTAAATTATGAATTACAAATTAGAAAACATAAGTTTTTAAATTTTTTTCTGAGCAATTGCATTATTTTGGCAACATTTTTATGCACCGTAAAATGCAGCGTATAACACGCACCGATACTTTCAAGATGAATTTTTTAATTTTTAGGTAGGAGCCTGAAATGTACATGTGCACTGTTCTTACGTTTTGAAATCATTTATTTGAAGTATTATCCCAGGATTTTGTAAATAACAGTATACTTCTAGAACTCTCACTTCAACCCTTTAGGTTCATTAAGTATGTCATTTCTTTTAATTAATTAATATTTGGATCAATGTGGAAGTCTAATTTTCTTATGTTCTTTTCTTTTTTATTTTTGAAACTGTCATTTTTATATCCCGCGTATAACGCGCAACGTATATTTCGAGTTAAATGTGCGTGTTTTAAGCCGGACTTTACAGTGTTTGTATCGGGAAAAGTGTCACTAAATACAATAAAGGCGATAAAAAGATATTATAATTTTGATATTTTTAATTGCTATATTGTAATGTCATTAAGATAAGAATAGATGTAAATGATTAAAAAAGTAGATAGTTATCGTATTTTACTTCTTTATCAAAGATGAGGCATCTCATTTCCATAACAAAAAGAGGAAGTATATATTGGAGTCATCATTTATTTCTGTGATTCTCGCCGCATGTTTTTAGTAATGTATTGCTTTCATTAAGACTCCTTGCAACAGCATTAGATGATGAAATTATTTTCATTTGTATTAAAATTATTTAAGTACAAAGGGAAATACATATAAAAGAGAGAAGTAATTGATTTATCTCTGAGAAATCTTCTGACTTTCAATACAGTACATTACGTATATTATAAATAGATTGCAGACTTGTATAATTATCTTATCTCCAGCTTTTACACTCATTACAATTACATATTCATGTTAAGTTTGACCGACGAATAAGATAAGCCATATTTCTTAATGAAATTTATTACATTCGTCCACAATGATGTCTTAAGATTTCTTGAGGCTCTGGACTCCTACGCAAAGGTAAGCCCCAACCTGCAACTCTGATACTTTAAAGAAGACAGTATACAGCATACGCTATTCAATACTCGTATAAAAGGTAACCAGTAGCAAATTTATGTGCGCGATTCGTAATCAGAGAAGACAGTATAGGCAGTAAGAAGACAGTATACAACATAAGAAGACAGTATACAAACAGAAGACAATAAGACAGAAATAAAGAAGACATACGCTATTCAATACTCGTATAAAAGGTAACCAGTAGCAAATTTATGTGCGTGACTCAGAATCTCACAAACCTAGGCACGAAACAACTCGACCAACTGCCACCTTTCGAAATAGAATGGTGTATGGTGATTAGTCTAGGCCGCACATGGACGTCACACAGGGACATTATGCAGACTTGTAACTGTTGCCAGTTGTCCTATAATTCAAAATCCCCATGATTTAGGAGAATATGTGCAGGAATAAGATTTGGCAGTTAAATTACTTATTGAAGCCAATTCGAGAATTAGATGAACGTCCTACTCTTTATGCCAAGGCCCGGGGCACAGTTGGCCAATAGCTTCTCTCTAAACAATTACATTCACGACATTTAGCAACAGCTTCAATTAAATTAAAATTAAATCACGGCATTCATTTCTTTTGTACGGATATATTTAAAGAAGAAACATACATGTTAAGAATAATACTTTATATATGAGATTGTGTGTGTGTGTTAAAATAAACGTTGTACACATTAATACATATTAAACAAATAAGGAGTTAAATCTTTTGTATAGTTAACCCCTTGACTACCAGGCTGCGTTTTCTAGTATCCCTAGTTAGTAATGCCAGATTCCTGGGGTTACTAACCTTGACGTTATGACTCACATTTCATTTTTTCATTTTGATTAAGTTTCCTCTGACTAGAGAGCACGTTCGTTTGTGTTTTGATTTACTTTCTTAAGTTTATATTACTGGTTCTTGTACTTATTTTTACTTTTTCTTACCAATATGGCATCGTAGTTGGATTTCCTTGAAAGTGATACTGAGTAAGAATATTTGCCGGAAACCGACGAATGCGATAGTGACTCTTATACGGATTAATCTGTGATGAAGAAATAGAGCAAAAATGACAATGCACTTATGTAACGCATATGGAAAAGCTTTTTGTTCCAAGGAACATTTCGAGAAATTTCACAAAGATTTGTAATTTTAATTCTAATTTTCCTAATTTTTCAAATTTTTGTAACTCAGATATTTTGTAACATTTTTTGTAATTCCATACAACCCCAATAAGTTTCCCGAGTTGATTACTTTGGTTGCACATCTAAATAAGCCTTGTATCCACTTGAGGATACAATAGGATTTTGGCCTATACATAACATGTATCTACTCGTGGTTACATGGCACTCAAGAGGTATAGAAGTTCAATTTTAATTTCAAACACATCACAAAATCTAATTTAAATTTTCAAAAATAACTATTATGATTTAATAAATAGAATGATCAATTCAAAATTCCTATATATTTGCTATGGGAAAAATTATAAATTTCTGACAATAATGCAAAAAAAAAAATTAGAATATCTTGTATTATTAAGCTATGCATTAAATATGAGGCCGCTGTAGTCTAATGTTTAGCTCATGAACTCGTGTCCGGCATGTTATGAATTTCAGTTCTGTGTCACTGAAGACCCACCTGGTATAGAGGCTGATGCACGTTAAATATGCCAAACCTCAAAGTCTACCAGTGGCATGGTGTGAAGATTTGGGGGTTGGTGGGTGCCAGCTCAGGTGTTGCCCTTGGTTTAGAATTATGAGGTCCGTTGTCAATAGCACCTGAGTTACTTCATTGTATGACGTTACTAAACTCTCACTAGTATTCACTCTGTATCAAATATTGGAAGATGTTTATATTGATTTTATGAAATACAGAAGAAAAATTATAACATGTCTTTATAACGCTTTAAAGCAAACATTAAAATACTCTTAATTTTTAATCTAAATGAAAACTGACTGAGAAATATGATTTTACTGAAATGAAAATGAAAAATTGAACTTATTTTTTTAAAAAAAATAGAAATTAAACAAGTTAAATAAATAGTACATAATTTTCCTCGCGTCATTTCATTTGTTTATCAGTAACATTATCTATAAATCAAAGAACAAGCACTTTTCATTAAAGAAACTCCTAAGGATCTTAAACAAAGCTGGAGCACAAACGTATTCTACATAGTTATTCTTGATAATCTCCTCACGTATTAACGAGTTTTGCACCTAAATATAACTATGAGAAGAATACGCGTAATACGATTACACACAACATTTACATTCTCAAATGTAATCTTCTTTGAAACAAATGTTCCCATAGGTCACTGACCTATATATCTCAATTGTCTTGAATAAAATTTAATATCGGTTAAAAAAAAAAAACTGAAAGCATCGTTGCGGAAGTATGCAAGCCAGTGAGGAAAAATTGAAACTGAATGAATTAGGAGGCAAGAAGGAATTATAGAAGTTAAATTAGAACTTTGTATTCAAGGCTAGTTGTTAATATTAAAGGCAGATGTAACGGAAAGTAATAAGAAAAAAGTATGTGGGGAATATTTTGTAATGAATTTGTATGTAGTAAATATTTATACGCGAAAATATAGCTTTGCATTGGATATTAAGTTAAAAAAAACGTGCAATTTGAAAGAAATATTATTTGGATAAAACAATTCAAATAAGTTATTAGTAGTACGTAATGTGTATTATTTTTTTTAAATGAATGTTTTATCATCTATTTAAATTAAATCTCCAGATGTTTCAGACAATGTTAGACAGTTGGATTGCTCTGTGATATCAGTTATCTCACAGAATAAAGGTAATTAAGCAAAAAAAAGTATAATAAATATTATAAATCGAATTCGTAATAAGACCTAACGTTTTTAATCCAAGTGTTTTAAAAATCTACTCAAAATTATTTTTAAAAAATGAAACGCTTAAAAGTATTTTTTTATAGTCTTTATTAGATGTGAGTAAAATAATATTACTTTTAAATAATGTAATGGTAATTTTAAAAATTGATTTTTTTGTTTCATAAATGTTACATTTACAGAAAGAATTCAATTTGTTCTTTTAGGTATCCGAACACGTTTGGAGTACTTTTTAAAAAATAGCAAATTTAAACATTTAAGGAATTAATACCAATAAATACTAACATTCAAATAACTATAGTTTTAAAAAAATGTCTAACTGTTACAAAAATCTCAAATATAAGTGAAATTTTAATAAAAGTTTTGAAAAACTTCAAAGCAATTGGAGAAAAAGTAATAAACTTATAACAGTAAAAGTATCACTAAAACAAATTAGATGTATTTATCTAGAGAATGTACCAAAATTTTAATGCTTTGTTAAATTTTAAAAATTTTAGAGCTGATCAAGTAAAAATTATAAAAAAAATGTGATACTCTGTAAGAGACCATTATTTAACTGACGGTCTATAATTCAAGAAATATTCATACATTAAGAAATATTTTAGTACATTTTCTAGAATATAATATAAATATCAGATTCAAAAAGTTTTATAGAAATACATTTCTAACATTTCGAGTTACCAGACTCGCAATGATAGATTTTGAATCATTTAAATATCCACTTCTGATAAATAAAAGGCCCACTTCAGGTTATTTTGATTTTATAAACGAATTGTAACTTGGCCTTTAGGAAGCGTTAAAAAGAAACAAAGTATGTTTTGTAAAGCCAAAAGATAGCTCTATTCAACAAAATAAAAATAAAAAAATATATGTTTTGACCGAATTTGGTGTTACGTGTTCGGAAGCCTTAAAATATACGATTTTATAAAAATTAGGTTGAGGGAGAGTTTATTAGTTTCACTTCAAAAAGCAACGCAGGTGCTACTGGCAACCAATCGCTTGATTTTGAACCGCAGTCAAACGCGAAGAACGGCACCTGAGTTGCCCCCATTCTCTTAAGTACCGAATCACGTCAACGTGAGAACTTGCATATACGATAGATTTAACGTGCATCAATCCCTTTGCAAGTAGGGTTTTCAGAATCATTAAAACATGAACCCATTGCTCAACAACGCTGGCCACAAGTTCGTATTTCTGACCACTAGGTTACCACGATCACTATAAAAAATTGATAAGGAATTTAATATTTCCGTACTCGAGAAACCGAGTTCAGCAATATTATGTGATTATGAACAATGCAATTAATATTTATTAAATAATTTTAAAAACTTATCGTTCGTTTCTGATAAATTTACATATAAAAGTCCAAAACTTGTATCTAATTTTAAATGCAAAAGATAGCTCAATAGTTAATATAGAGAAATGAACAGTATAATTATAACTAATACAATTCAATTCGAACTACCTTTTCTACCAGAGGTCTACGGCAATGGTTTGAAGACTTTTAATAAAATATAAAACAGGTTTGTGCAACAAAGTTGCTTCCTAATGAGCAGTTGGTTATTTAATTAATACACGAATTGCTTGGATACATTCAAATTATTAATAATTTTTGTACTGAAAAAGTCACGAGAGAGTAGGTTAAGCAAATACATAACAAAATAGATATTGTTCAGTATACTTGTAAACTATGGACTCAAATTTCCTCACAAATAAATATTTTTATGAAAATAATAATTAGGTAACACAGATTGAATATTTTATTTTTTTAAGAAAAATGCTATTTAGCGAATTTGTTTATTTTATCCAACATCAGTTTATTGTTCTAATTTATTTTTAATTCATGAATAAGACTGCCGTAGAAGAAAATTGTTCATAAATAATTCTAAGATCTTAAATATTGAAGTAAAAAATATAATATAACTTTAAAAACTTCAAATTCGATTACTTTTGAATGTGGGGTGTCGTGTAATTGTACCGTTCATAATACTCTTTTGCCAACCGAATTTCTACATTCCTAAATTCCTTCATAACTATTTTAATATGTTCCTTAGCTTTTTATAAATATGAATCAGTAGTGCTGGTAAACAAAAAATACGTTTAACTCACATAATCTTTCGGGAAAGAAAAAAGGAATTCATTTGCATGGGTAGTCGGTCACCATTTCTTCCAGCAAAAGCAAAAATAGTCGGTAATGCAATTCATCCAAAGTGCATCTGATGGTGAAGCCGATTTTCCCTTCACTTACTTAGGAGGTAACACGAAGGCAGCGAACCATGAAAGGCAGTGCATGGTTTGAACAGCTTGTCAGTTCCGTTCTTTGCTTTTCTGGTGGATACTAAGGTATAATATTAATGTTGGTGTCTCTGTAAAACTGCTGTTGTCGCACCGAAAGGGAAATATGGTTATCACCCGGTGCTTTGTAGAGGGTTTTTCTTCAAGGTTTTCTCTGCAGCCCTAGACTTGACAACAATAGATGTTGGAGTTTACGCTCTGTCAGAGACTCAGGCTGTCTTGTGATATGTGAAAGTAATTCTCTGTGAGAGGAGTGATATATTGTTATGCAACCTGGATCAAGGTCTTAATATAGACTAGGGTTAGGATTTCCATAATTCTGAAGAATTCTGGAATGCAGCATTTTTATTAATGTTAAATAGTCTAAAAGTTATATATATATGTATAATGTGAATAAGAGTATAATATTTAATTCGAGATTATAATAACAACATGAGATATGTACGATCTTCTGTTTTAAAGTGTATTTGAATTGTATTCAAGTATATTGTAAATGATATTAATAACAATTTACTATTTTAATAATGCTGTGTGTGAGAGAGACTTGCTCTTATTTTTAATGCTTTATTAAATATATATATATTAATACTATATTTCTTCTAATTGTTTCCAATAATTGACTTTTGTAAATATTCAAAAAAGGATTGAATTGCTTCTTCTGATCTATTTATATAAAGGAAAAAAGTGACTCACTCATTCATTAAGACTTCTCCGAAACTATTAGACATCCAGAGTATAAATTTGGCAGGCACATTTCTTTTGTTGAGTAGAACAAGCAGTAGAAATCTTCTAAGAAAAGCAGAAATCCTCCAAAACCGATATACAGAAATGTACTCTTTAAGTGGATTGTGGGAGTACTATAGATAAGAAAAACTCCTGTTTTTAAACTACTAGACATACGAATCTTAAATTTGGCAAGCCTGGTTCTTTTTTTAAGCAGAGATCCTGTAAAAACAAATTTTGTGGAAATCAACTTGGAAAAGGTGTTACGTAAGCTTTTTTTAAAATAATCTCCGCTTTTGTGAACTAGAGACTTGAAATTTGGCAAACACATTTCTTTTGATGAGTAGGGATTCGCTTAAAAAGCGTTTTGTAGAAGTCCATTTCGAAGGAGAAGCTCTGGGGTAGTAAAAGATAAATATGATTCCAATCAAGAATTTAATTTCGGTGCCTTTGGAATTAAGAGGTGAGGGTTATAAGAAAGTTTTTTGAATACAATAGAAACTTAATACTAATAATTAGATATCAACTACGTAAAATCAATAGAAAACTTAATACTAGGAATTAGATATAAATAACGTAAAAACAATGTATAGTTACATACAGCATTATGAAATACTTAGCGAAGTGGATAATGGCTAGTTGTGTATATAATAAAAGCTGTTTAGAGGACAGAATAGACGGGGAAAGGGTATATAGGAGAGACAGAAGAAATGAAGAAAAGTAAATCGAATCTATTTGCTGTGAACAGGAGGTATAATTGCATTTCTTACAGCAATTGATGCATATTTAAGTCGAGAACTGCCGTGTTTGGATTTAGATTAAATCAGTCGCTTCAGAGTTAACTTGTCTTAACTGAATCAGTTTCGTTTCTTGTTTCAACTTGCATTATTTCCTCAGTTCTGTTTGGTTAATTATTGTTTCTATCAAGTAAATGCTTGCTTTTGTTATACTCTTTAAGCTGAAAGTTTGTAATACAGTTTGATTAAATGAAAATAAACGTTTAATTCTTAGTTTACTCTCGGAGTTTGGCAATGCTTTCTTTGTAGTTATTATTAGAAATTAGATTAATTTAAGAATATATTGCTTAGTTAAATTAAACTGTTGCGCTTAATAAATGTTCTTGGCAAAAAAAAAATTGTTTTGCTTATGGAATTAAATTTAAGGCATCTCTATTTGCCTCGTTTATAATCGTTTTGGAAATTCAAAGAGAAATATTCATATACTGTTGCAAAATTTGACTTAATAACGGGTAGTCTTCGGTTCTCCCCTAATTATTAGGGAAAATATTCTTCACACATTGCCTGAAGGGAGAACCTCTTTCTGTAAAGGAACCGCGATTTATGTAAAGCAATATTACTATTTAAAATCAAGAGGAATGATTTAGAGAGAGAAAAAGTGAAGATAGCGATTGAACGTTTTGTTGAACAGAATTTATATTTGAAATGTCAGTGGTCCTGAATAAGGAAATGAAAATCTGGTAGTGGAGCTCAAGAAATACAGCAGAATACATGCATTTAATGCTAAGTACTATTTTTTTCATTTAGAGTAGATTAAGTCTGACTTGCTCTTAGCTGATTTAAAAATGGGTATTACTAAAAAATTGATTATATATATATATATATATATATATATATATATATATATATATATATATATACGTATATGTATATACATATATATATGTATATATATATATTATATTATATACATATATATGTATATATATGTATACACACACACACACACACACACATATATATATATATATATATATATATATATATATATATATATATATATATTCACTTATCAAAAGTGAAATTGCAACACCAAGAAATAATGTACGTAGCTTCATGCAAATTTCAAGAATGATAGTGGTGAGTTAGATTTATATACAATTTATGTGTCTTATTTACATGCATATACTGTATATGCAATAGCAATATTTATATTTTATTTAGCACGTATTATGTAATTCTAGTGCATTTTTACAAATATTGAACTTAAATTGCTCCAATAACCTCCGATAGTTAATTAATTGTTATTCAGTTTCTTAAATTTTCTTAGTTATTTTTTCTTTTCTTTTCAAAACATTTCTTCTTTTGTGTAAATGTTCAAATATTTCCCACCCCCAAATCTCCATTAAAGTTTAAATGGAGAGAATACTATCTGTTTTTTGTAGATGTCCAGTTTTTTGCCAAATAGTGTCTTTAGACATTATCCAACTGAAATGTTTCGAATCGGGAAGAAAAAACCATTACAGAGACCATAATGATCTTGACCAATGGTCAGTATCTTTTGTTCTTTAGGGATATAGTTAAACTTTTACTACAGTCACCTTACTGACAGCTGGGCCATAAAAGGAAGAGAGTTCTCATCGATTTTCTTTTAGTAGGGCAATTTATATATGTATAAAAAAAGTTTTCGTAGAATTGGAATTTTTCTACAAGTTTCTTAACTTTACGTTTGGCTTTAAAAGGGAGAAAATTATGCTTTGAAAAATTGGTACGATAAGTAATTTTTTAATAATGATCATTTCAACATTTATAACTCTTTTAAGCTGATATTTAAATTGGTAGTCAATATCTTTTATTTTCTAAGAGAATTATTAGAAACTAGCCGTCACCTACTCTCTTCACTCGCTATTTCACGATGTTGCATGACTATAAGTCGCAGGAAAATGATGAAATTTAGTATTTAATCAAATCTCTAAGGGAGATGATCAATTAACGGGATATGTTAAAATAACGTCTCTTCAAAGTCATTTCCCTGATAAAAGTAAGGGATTTGAACAAATCCCTTATCTGTTTCAGTGAAATGATTAAATAATATTGTCAAGAGTTTAAAAGGGTTTATTTAACAAATATGGTGCATTACTAAACGTTGAAGTAAGTAATACAACAATAGTCAAGAAACATAAATTATTTATTCGAAACTAATTCACAAATAATTAGAAAATTAGGCTGGTGCTTTTTGATGTGTAACATCTTTCCTCTCGGTTGCTTACAGACTAAAATATCTCAATTCCTATGTTCATCCTATGGTGTCATTTTTTTAAAGATATGGGGTTGATATTTAGGGGATCGATAGTACTGCATAAATGGTTAGGAAGTACAAAGACTCGACCCCCAGGTGTCTCCCTCCCCTGGACAGCATTTTGCCAATGCAAATCCCGACTAGTTCATTTCATCATTTCACTGAAACTGTTCAGGGATTTGATAAAATCACTTACTTTCATCAGGGAAATGACCTTGAAGAGACGTTATTTTAACATCTCCCGTCAACATATCCCTGAAATGATATGTATAAAATGGGATTTGATGAAATTTCTAATTTCGTCATTTCCCTGCGACATATATACTGTTTTGATGTTAATGATATCTAAGCTTTTGATTGCATTGAAAAGCATTCTTATAACCCTCAGCTCTTGATTTAAAAGGGAAATTCTTGAATTTCTAAAACGGAAGTTTAATTATGTTCTACGCCCCTGAAATCTCGGAGTCGGTTTCCTCAAAACCCATTTTGGGTGGACTTCTACTCAACAAAAGAAAAATGTTTGACAAATTTCAAGTTTGTAGGTCTAATAATTTAAAAATGAGACTTTTTTCAATCTATATGCCCCCTAATCCTTTAACTCTCCTTGGGAGTTGATTTCCACAAAACCCAATCTCTCTCTTAGCGGATCTCTGTTTAACAAAATAAACATGTTTACCAAATTTCAAATCTAAGAGTCTATTAGTTCTTAAGCGGAATTTTTTTAAAATTTGAAACTCCTCTGTAACCCACTTGAAGCCCGATTTCCACAAAACCCTTTCTTAGTGGATCTGTACTCAGCAAAAGAAAAATGTGCTTTCTAAATTTCAAAATCTAATAGTTCCGGAGATATCGCGACGAGTGATGGAGTCACTTTCTTTTACACATGCACACATATAGATTATTCTATGTATCATCTCTTGAAACATATTAACTCAAATTTTATCACAACTACTTTATTTAGTTTCGACAAGATCCATTTTTCTGACAATATTAATGAATTTTCCAAATTTCATAATTTTCTTCTTTTTAAAAAAAGAAGAAAATTTCGGGAATAATAAAATTTATTTCTGTTTCATATAGAATCTTTTTTTTATTATACCTGGTAAAATATTTAAATTGGTAAAAAAATTATTTTTTAAGAACTAAAGTACTATAATTTATGCAATTTTCTGGAAAAAGTCGCTTTTTCTGAGTTTTTTTTGCATAATTTTTGCCTAGAACAACTATGTGAATCTGATGTTATTTGTTGATGTTAAATATTCTTATTTAATATATATAAGCCCAAAACAACCAAGTAAACTTTTTAAATTTATTTCTCAGTTTCATTTAAAAACCACGAATTATTCGCAGTAACTATAATACTCAGTATGTATATATTTTAAAATAAAATATGAAAAAATAAAATTAAAAATAAGTAAATAAAAAGGGATTGAGTCGATAAATTCGAATATTCATTTTAATAACCATAAAGAATGTATTAGATTTTGAGTAAAAGTTTTAATAATACTTGTTCATGCTTTAAAGTTTTTTAATGAAAAAACACATACCTTTTACTCGATATAGATCATGTAAAAGATTAAAAAATTATAATTACATATCTAAATAAATAAATAATTAAGTAACAAGTGAGAAAATAGAAGAAAAAGCAATTGACTCCTTTCATTGCCTCATCATCGCTTCCGAAGCTAAATTACACATTATTAAAAATAATCACTCCGCAATTAGCGAATTTTAAAATCCAATACAAACACCAAACAATAGTTTTAATTACTAAATATCTTCAATCCTCATTTTAAACGTCTTTAAAAATCATTTACAAGACAAACCCTGAAAACAAATTACCGATTTCGCATTCAAAACAGAAGCGGCGAGTCCTCCACATCGAATCTTATAACTTTCTTGAAAAATGTTTTCAAAGCTTGTAATTAATTCCGGTAAGTATCCTAACTAATACTCCATCTCCGTTTATTTGTAGAAGAAAATTAATTACATTTTCCGCAGTAAAGAGTGTTTTATTCAAAGCCGATGGAGTTCTATGAGCATTCAAATCTTTATCGCTTTATTGTTTTACGATACCCAAATCCATCGAAACTGGAAGGTACTTTTTCTAACGCATATTCGTTTTATTGCTAAACGCGCCTTGATGGCGTACTTGCCGCTTTTGTTAGGAATCGCTTTGCTGGAGGGTTATTCATTTCATTAACTTTTCGGTCAACTTTTAACGACAAATTAATTCGAGATTAGTGTCTCAATGGCTGCAGATATTTCTGAAAGCATCGATTGAGGATTCTAATTTATTTAATTGTACACTCACAATGGAAGATTTTTTTTTGCTTGAAACCAGAATAAAGATCAATGTTCTATACCCGATGAACTTCAGCAGACTTGACTTAAACGATAGGACATAACGATTATAAGATTTGAGTAATTTACCATGCTTGTTATACTGTTGACAGAGGAAGAGGGATAATTATAGGATTGTTGTTGCTTAATTACTTCTCTTCGAGCGGAATTATCTTTTGCATGGTATGGGGGGAAAGTATTGATTTATTTCAGAATCCCGTGCTCAGTTTGGGTTTTAATATTTTTTTACTAATACAAAATAAAAGGAGAAATGTGTATAATTATCGGTTATCTCTTATTGAGTTTTTTCAGCACATTTCCATTTGAAAATTCATTTATATAAAGTCCAATTTTATATAAATGAAGCCAAATTAAAAGTGGCATTGCTGTAATAACTCCAAAATGTGAAGAGAAAGATGACTGAATATGCCCCTATAGGAGTGCTTCTCAAACTTTCAATATCTGTGACCCAATATTCAATCATCATTTTCATCGCGCCCTTTTTCCATATAATAACAATGTATTGAATTCAATAGTACTGGACTTTGACACTAAAGGTACAATACGACTTTAACCTATTAAAAGCACCAGTGTATATAAATGTCTCGCTCAACCAAAACGTTGATTGCCCCGGACGTATATATACGTCTTTGCGAAGTACGTTCTTTTCTGTGTATTACTATCCATAAAATTATTCCGAAGGCTTTGCCTCTCAATAAAACGGACCTTGACAATATTTGTGCAAGATTTACTTATTTCAGAGGATTTTTGCTTATTCATTCCTTTTCTCTCCTTCCCCTCTCAATACATAACGTACGCGTGCCTACTTGGAAAACGGTGCCATTGAGGAGCGAACCGAGTAACTTTTTATCGCCAATTAAGAGATTTTTGATAAACTACATAAAGTATGAGGATAAATGTTGATTTTTGTATACAATTTTTTATATATAACAAGCCCGTGGGGCCATTATTATTAAACTTGTTTTTATAGTATTGTTAAATTAATTATAAAATACATTTTGCAATACATTTGATACATTTGTAAGTTTATTATATCAGTGCAAATGTGCATTTTATTTTTTATTATGTCAGAATGTATTTTGTTTGTTTACTTTCAGTAAATTAATAATTGTTTAAAAATATATAGAAAGCTCAGAGTGCTGGGAAAACATGCGATATGAAATATTGCCAGATGAGTGTGATAGCCTGGGAGCACGTTAAAAGGCATCATTCGCATCATGGATGCCTCCAAACAATACGGCTGTCAAAGTTGCCGCGTAATGTGTCCCATTGCATGAACTGAGAAAGGATATCAAGAGCTAATGACATGGCATACTCTCCGGCTGGGTTGTTATCTTGCATGATAATGCTCGTCCTGATGTGTCAGTGGCGTACTAAACTTTGATGGGGAAATTTCGCAAGAAGTTTCTCGAACATCCTTTTTACTAAGGTGACCATTTTTTTACATTGAAAAGGAGGAAGAAAAATTGAAGAAAAAAATGACAACTTGGATACATATAAAACGTTTTATTAATTCAAACAAAAATATGCTAATTCCGCTTACATTCTTTTTAATTATTAACTTAAACGAGTATTTTTCCATTGAATGAATATTTTTTGTCTAATATATTGGAAAGTTCGGAGCAGAAAATATCCTTCATGCTAAATTTTACAGTAAGCACTGTAGTTAAAATATTAACATTCAATTTTGTGTGTGTGTGTGATTTTTCACTAGTTACTACACAAAAATCATTACCAACTGAAAAAAACTCTTTCAACTGCTGCATTAGTTCCAGGGCAGCACAACGTAAATTCAACAAGAATAATTACATTTTCTTATGGAATGTGTTCATTTTTGAAATAGTTTAAGTAATTTCAGCCATCTTTTACCAATTTCTCAGCAGTCTTCTTTCTAATTCAAACAGGCAATTGTCATCTATTTTAATATCAGGCATTTCTTTCGATAAAAACTCAACGTAATTTTCTATATCTGCCCAATTCACTTGCGACAAAGTCAAAAAACACCATTGAAAACTGTTATTTCCTGTGATATTTGTTTCTGACCATTCTTCGACATTTTGAAAACATGTTTGATTCCTTTCTGAATGCAGATATAAACAGATCAGTTTTAAAATATTGAAAGGGAGGACACTTTTCGAGGAAGGACAGAACCTATAAAAGGAAAACCGTCTTCCCTAAAGGAGGACGATTGGTCACCTTATTCTTACAGCCCGGACCTCTTGCAGCCCTCCAGAAAGCTCTGAAGGAATGGCGATTGCCCGACGACAGGGAGATCCAAGCTGCTGTTGAAAATTGTTTCCATAATTAACATCGAAGCTTGTTCACCCAGGGTATTCATCAAGTCGTGGACCAATAGGAAACTTGTTTCAATCTATAAGGTGAGTTTGTCTAGCCTATCTGATACGTCTGTGTTTCTTATTGAGCGCATTAAACCGTTTATGAAACCAACTGTAGTGCCACTTTTCATTTGATCGCCCCTTATATTATCGTGCTCGTGAGTATTAATAATTCGATCAATTAATTTTTGCTATTTATAATTTCCTTAACAGTCCACAGATGTACAAAATATGTTTTGCATTGAGCAATTTGATCATATAACGTTCCACGAAATATTAATGATTCTATTATTTAGAAATTATAGTAAATTTGATATTTACGTATTGTGTGCGTGTACCGTCAACAAATTTCGTCGAATTAAAAGTGGTCGCCAAATGCCGCGACATGCAGCCAATAGTGAAAAACACAATGCATGTTCGAACACAATAATGATATATATAATGGCAATTTTTTTGCACATTGGCGACCTTTTTTATTTTGGTGAAATTGACTGACAGTAAAAAATGAAAATACCATACTTTTGTTGTGGCTAATGCCACCTGTCTGACGTAGTCAGAACGAGGCCCACGAAATTCAACGTGGCAAGGGGCTAGAAGCACGCCTGTCGTTCGGCCTAGGCCTTTAGCTCCATACAGGCTCGGAGAAATTCCCAAAGGGACGATAGATGGCACCACCACCTATCTCCACCTCCACAATTTTGCCATGGAACTGGATGGGAGGGAATATTCTCCAGTCCCCTGCTCTCGGGATTCAGCCCACAAGACTTTCGGACCCACTGATTTAACGAGCACGTTCTCCGTGTGCACTCGGAGGGTGTTTGGTGGCATCGGGCATCGAACCCAAACCTTCTGGTCTGGAGTCCGATGCCCTAACCACTAGGCTACCCACGGCCTCCATTACTTTTTGTTAGGTTTAATAAAATTGTTTTCGAATATTTATTTGTGTCTTAAAAAAATTCTGCGCATAAATATTATCGTATTCTGAAGAGCAGCTCTAGAGAACATTTAGTCAACTTTAATTTAACTTATAGTGAAAATATAATTTTTTAAAAAAATATCCCAAATCTTGTAAAACTAATTATTTATAAGATTTCAAAGATGAGTTTTAATACTTACTGTATTGAATTAAAGCGTGAAGTTTTATTAGTAGTATTATTTATTTGAATAGATCAAAGAAAGACTGGCTATATACATTTTAGGTTCTCATGTTAAATACAATTTAAATTCTGATTTCATTTGTTTTCAGTTTTCAGTGTCAAATATGGCCAAGATATCCGAATAGTCAAAGCAGCAAGCTGATGCCTAGCACTTTTTAGTCAAGCTACAGATTCGAGTCTTGATTCTACTATGGAGACATCGTGTAATGTGGAACATATAGACGGTGAGTACAAATGATGGAGCTGATTTTTTTTTAAAAAAAACTATTTTTGAAACTGCTGCATGTATTACGATAAGTAATAAATGACTGAAAAGAAAAATATACCAAGTTTTCTTTTCACTAATGATCAACAGCATGTTTAAGATCACTATAATTGAAATCCAAACATGGCGGCAATGGCAAAGAAGTTTTTTTTTTCTTAATGGAGTATGCACCAGTTTTTTTAAAACTATTTTGGTGCAACGTGCATTTAGAAATCACTACGGAAAAGAAGCAGCTATTAACAAGAGCATTCAGCGATAGTATCAACAACTTAAGGAAACATGGTGCTTGTGTAAAAAAGAAAAGGAGTGGCCGATCAAGCTTCTCGGAAGAAGTAGGGGGGAGAGGATGAGGTAGAGTTTTGTTTGGTCATCATAAGTCTACAAGAGTTGTCGACAGTGAATATGAAATGCCCCAGAAAAGGGAATAGAAAATTTTACGAAAAAAATTAAATTTAAATCCGTATCGTTTTGAATTGACATATCAAATAACAGAGGACGACAAGTAATCATTTGTGCAACGTTACGACCCATTGCTATAGTAATGGTACAAAATGTATGGAGCGAACTAGTTCCCAGTTTGGACGAATGTCGTGTGAAAACACACATCGAACATTTGTAACAGAAAAAGAAACTGGTATATTTCTCTTTACATTTATGTATCACTTATTGTAATATGGGCAGTAATCTCGATAATATGATTTTTAAAACTGGGTTCGTCATTTGTAGTCACCCTGAACATTAAATCTGTTGTATAACGGCATATGACAGTTTGTAGAGTGAAGAGAGAACTCAAGTGTTGTTATACGACCACAATTCTAAATTGCGTAAATTCTTCGTCATATATCACGTTTTCATGCATGACTTTAGTTATAATTTAACCAATCAATGAAATTTAAATTTAAAATAGTAAAAATATTTTCAATGCTTTGATTTTGATTATTAATGGAGAAATTTTACTCTTTCTCTCTCTATGCATAATTTAATTATCACTTTGAAATCATGGACCTGTCTTATGACTGTACGGCATGTAAAAGATCCCTAGAGTGTCTGTTTTCCTTGGGGGCTCTCGGAAAAATTAAATCATAGAACAGGTTCGCATCGTCAGAGCTCAGGTGCCTTCCTCTAGCGAGAAAATTGGGTGTGAAAATTACCTGCGGCGATTGGTATCCGCCTCTATGGTGCAGCACTAAAAATAGATTCCAACTTTCTGGAAATGTAATAGGTCTGAAATGGTAAAACACCAATCCACAGCTCATTAGAAATATATAATTTAATTCACATATTTAAAATTAAAATTCTGATGAAATAAAACATCAAATTTTCATCTGATACCATATTCAATGGTTTTATTTTCAAAAATTATAGTTTAGCTTTCCAATATTTATGTGTGAAAGGTCTCCATAAGAACCTTTTCTCATGCATTGATTTATTATTAAGTCACATCATAAACAGAAAGAGCATGAGAATTATTGGCGACGGATTTCGTAATTTTGAACCATATTCAAATGATGAGTACGACATTTGAACTGGCACCTTACTCCTCAAATTTTCGTGACACACCAATATGGAGGTTTTGAGCATTGACAGATTTAACGTAAATCAACTTTTCTACAATATTGGTCTTTAGTGCCACCTAGATTCGAATCCGTTACTAGACAGAAAAAATACCGGCGACTAGATCGTGACTGAGTATTTATTAACGTCACGCTATGCAGAAAAGAGAGGGTTATTGGCAACGAACCTCGTAATTTTGAACCATAGTCAAGTGATGAGGACGACATCTGAGCTAACAGCCACTCTTCGAACTTCCACCACTCTTCTCAATGGAATCTCGAGACTCTGTCACTTTATTTCTTAAATAACAAGTTTAAATGAAATTTTTTTATAAGAATATTAAATCATATTCATAGTATACTTTTATTCAAATGAAAATAAGCTTTTTTTAAATAAAAAATATTAACCCCTTAATTACCGATTAAAATAACAGATTCGTTCCCCAGTACCACCATTTTTCACAAAGGCGTGCGTATGCAGTGTACTGAGGGGAAAGAAAACACAAAAAAGAAAAATTCTCTGAAATAAGTAAATCCTTCATAAACATTGGAAAGATCATTTTATTGCATTTTAAAGCCTTTGGAATAGTATTACTAATAGCAGCACAAATGAAATTTTATACTTCGGAAAGACAAATACATACGTCCGGGTTACTCAACACATTGGTTCAGCGGGACGGATATATACGTCAAAGGCAGTTAAGTGGGTGAATGAAGATATTTGTTGAAATAAGTAATTATTTTAAATAAAAGTTCTTTTTTTAAAAATATATAATTAAGAATATTTTGTCGCATATAAACCTTAAAATACGTGAATAAATATTTTGAGAGTATTCGTTATAAAAGAAAGTGTAAATAAAATATAAAATAAATATGAAAAAAGTCATCATTATATATCTAAATAAAACTATTATATATATTCTGTGTTTTGCGTGAAGGGAATTTTCCTATGCTTTAAAATGTATCAAAAGAAGAAACACAATATTCATTAAAGGGACAATTACCTCCACGCAATTCTGCATATTTTACGTAAAAGAATAAATTAAATTACATCACGCCTCTCCTGGCGAAGCAATTTTTGAAGTATAATAATTAAATGTGCCCACGACTACCGTTAGCAGCAATCTTTCAACTCTATTTATCCGGATAATGCTGGGGAATGTTCGCTTCTCCGCAATTTGCCCCAGCCCTCATACATTGGTATCAAACCAAGCGAACAATTTTCTCTAATAGCTTTCTGCGCCAGAAGTCAAACTTTTCGGAAACCTGGGGTATCCGTTCAGTGGTGTATACCCTTAATCAAGTTTTCTGCTTCCATTCCCATGGCGTGTTCCATTAAGACCACTTTTACGAATAGAAATATTAAATAAACTGATTAATTAGAATCGGATTGGAAAAGGTATTTAAAGCTTTCAAAAGTTTCTATCACCGGGTTAATTTTTAACAACGGAAACTCGCCCCATCTATCTTTATCGTGAAAGTACATGGAGTTGGGTTAAATACATTATCGGAGCTAATTAATTTTCCGTTAAATGTACAGAGAAAGATTTTTAATTATGGGTTTTGATTTCTAATTTTAGAGATTTAATAATTCGATGAAAAATATTTGCACTATTCAAGCTGGATGCACTTGATAAGTATAAGATTTTGCTGTCTCGACCGGCGGAATGTAATGAACGTGCGATAATTATATCAGACTCTTTTCATAAATCACAAAATAATTCCTTTGCCAATAGATTTATCAGGAGTTTTGAAGCTGAGTGAAATTTTCTGGCAAAACATCGTTATTAATGATTTAATATGAAAGGATGAGAATGCATTTATCAGATTTCTTTTCAAAACTATCCTTCAGTAATTGAAATGTATTTTAAGTGCCTGCTATGAAAAGGATCATTTTATGCATATTCAACGAAAAAAAAACTGTTTAAAGCAAAACTGGATTCTTTTTAACTTGGAATGTATTAACTGCAAAATATCATAAAAGCTACTTAGAGTAAGGAATACAATATTGTAGGTTCTGTATACTATTACAAATACTACCAAAAATGTGTTCATTTTATTAAATTACATTACGTTTAACGTATTTACTTATTTAAAACTAGCATCATCTCTAAAAGGGTCTTTTTAAAGTATGAACAAACAGTATAGCTTCCACAACTACGAAACATAAAATAAATAAAATTCACGGGAATTGAGTTTTCCAGAGTAGAAAATTGCTTCACATGCTTTGAATAAAGATTAATGGAAAGAGAAGGATTATTTTTAAAATGAAGATGCATTTAAATAGATACGAAAGATCAGATTGCTTGAATAATAAATATGTAATATTATAAAGTTCAAATAATTTCAATGCCATGGGATAGTATACATATTTAAAAAAGGATTTTTGACAACGTGAAATGTGAAACATCTAATAAACATAAATAGTTTACAAGCAATGAAAAATCTTAAATGAAAACTTAAAATCTTCAAAAAGATTTGTGTAATGCAGCATTTCTCAAACTGTGGGGTGCGATCCCCAAGGAATATTTACACTGATAAAATATATTTATAAATGCATCAGTACTTCACAATGTATTTCATCAATAATTCATTCATATTTAGTTAAGAACAAATTTTATACTTAACAGTTTCTCCACGGGCTTGTCATATACAAAATTTAATACTTGTCTTTATAATTTGTACGGTTTATAATTAAATTCGTATTCTAGATTTAACGTCAAAGCACATTATTATTGAATTCAATACATCGTCATTGTATGGAGGGGGAGAGCGACGAAAATTATCATTGATAATTGGGTCGTAAATATTGAAAGTTTGGGAAGCATTGACATAATAATATTATTATTATTATTTTTGCAAATGTTTTAAGAATAACTTTTGTATTGCATATTTTACCCGTTTCCTTAAAATAAAGGTACATTTGAACCTGTTTTTGTGCGGTTGATAAAAACCGCACAAAAAAAACCGCACAAAAAAAAATAATCGAAAATTTTATGAATTCTTACATATAACAAGCCAATTCGTCAAAATGCTGCAAATTTTTTTTTATGAGGTCACACAAAAATAAAATTACAAAAAAAAGGACCGCACAAAAACAGATTCTACTGTATACTTTATGTCATTACAAGTTTTTAAAAGTTTTATGTACAAATTTATTTAATACTGAAAATGAAAGGGGTGCTTAAAATTATTTCAAGATGCACTCAATATTGTATATCCCTCATAGATTTGCTTACAATATCTCCGGATAACTCAAATTTTCCTATAAAATATCAAATTATGTTCGAAATGTTTTCAACGAAAAATCCTCTTTCACAACAGTTCCTGCAAATAAACGGATATAAATCAACTCTTACCTTTCTAAATATATCTCCAATCTAAAAGACGGAAGCAACAACAACAATTGTTTTTGAAACCTAACTCTTCTGTTTCCGATTTAAAAAAAGGAAGTCCAATTTTTATGTGTTTTCAAGGTCAATAACAGGCTAAATAGGAGCACGATCTCAAACAAAGGCCCAAGCCAATAATTTCTTTTTTCAGTATAAGTCCTTGGCAATGAACTTACAGCAAAAGAGCTGTTCCTAAAAGTGCCATTCTCTTATTCTCAGTATCATCTCGACCTTTTATCCTCACTGAAAAATCACCGGAACAATGAATTTTGCCATGGCTTGTCATTTTCTTATTTTCATATATATCTTTTTATTGGTCCCGGCTTTCTCCAGTTTGCCGCTTCGTTTCCCTCGAAAGATTCCCTCGACCAAGAACTGGTCTGGGAGAATCTTTCTCTTGTCAACACAGAACAGATCTGCCTTTTGTGGAATTGGCAGACTTTATTGCGAATTTTTTTTCTCTTTTCTTCTCGGTGATGTTTTTATGTCATTGCTTTCACTTTTCTTTGGAAAGTCTATTTTGGCTGCAGATTTGAAATTGACCACGCGATGATTATTGTTGTTCAGGGGAAATGTTTTCTGTGGCTTCCGCTTTTCTAACGATTTATTGTTGTTCCGCTGCTACTGAATACGACTAACAACAACATTAGGGATGCTTTATGGGGACTACTAGCATTGGTATTTCATTATTTAAAAACTGTATGAGAAATGGCGCCTTTTGAACAATAGGAGAAATCAAATGTTTACATAAATAGGTTTATTAGTTGTTTTGAAATTCAGTTAACCTTTTATTTTGAACAAATTAAATTGAAGAGGAGGTACATAATAATTAAGAATACACATAAGCATTAATTTTTGCACGTATGGTACAAATATGATGCATGATATGATGCTATGCTAGTTTGCATTAGCATTCAATCTTTGCATTTTCTTTTATGAATTTTGTCTAAATATCAGTTCTAGGTATTTCAATTTACTGGTCTCTTCGTCAAAATATCTATTTATTGCTTTGATTTTATCATTATAATGTAAAATACTACGATTCAGGAAATAATAATTCCTCTTGAAGAGAGTGGATGAGTGAATATTAACGTTGCACTGTTTAGCTACATGAGGGCTTTTGGCGACGGACCACGTAATTTTGAACCATGGTCAAGTGACGTGGACGAAACCTGAGCTGACACCCCCTCTGCTAACACACCACACCAACGGGAGGACGTTTGAGTTCATCGCTTCCCTTCATGGCGGGTCTTTAGTGGTACTGGGCTCGAACTCGTGACAAGCCAAGCCCCGACCCTCTTGAAGAGAGAGAGAGAGAGAGAGTAGAGAGAGTAAAGAGAGAGAGAGTAAAGAGAGTAGAGTGAGAGTGTAGAGAGAGAGTTGCTAATTAGAACACTATTACATTGCCTAAGTAACCTTTAAAATCATAAACGTTTAAACTATCAGAATGCATAGAGAGGATAAGAATATTGATCCTTAAGAGTTTACAGTTTTGAAGTTTATTCCTTTAAAATGAAAAAAAAAGAAAAAAGATGTCACACTGAATACGAACGAATAATAGTGTAAGTGGATACAATAGACCTTTAAACACTACATTTTTAAGCGTAACAAGGTCCACACTTTTTCATTAGAAATAAACAGAAATAAAGATTGGATTCTGGATAAGATTTTTGTTAACTATAAAAAAAAAGGGGGAAAAATTGATTTTACATAGCAAAGACCCACAAAGAAAAAACTCTATGTGGTATATCTAAGTGTTAACCACAGAAACATATTAAAAAGTAACACAATTTTCAACACCAAAAATAATAATAAAAGCAATGACCTTGAAATTCGTCGAATAATGAACAACAATGAGTATACTATTTAAATACGAAATGGCGGGTTACATTCTCCAAAAACAGCTTTCATTACATTTGCTTGGAAAAGTAATTTCAGAGTATCTTTTTCACTTACGTCGCATGCTTTCGTCATAGACCGTAAACTGTGAAAAATGAACAGTTTTTTAATGCTTCCCTATGTAATAATTCACTATGTGATAAACATAAGTTACGAAACAAATTTAATATGAAAAATGTGTTATAGTCGAATAAAAGGAGCTGTAAACAATGTAAGAAGAGCGCCACAGACAGTTTTCAGAGTTATGCAATAAAAATACCAAAAAGAAAAGCGAGAAAATAAGATTTTATAACTTAAAAATTAGTTTATGCCTTAGTTTTAGTGTGATTTCTTCTGATCTTAAAAATAATGTTGCAAAAGACATGAAATAGATACATTTCTATTAGATAAATTATTTTATAATTAATGAATTCCGGGAGTATTGGATATAGTTTCGTTTAATTATCTTTCATAAAAGTCATATTTTTTTAGCTGACGAATTTTTGTTTTGGTTTTGCTTCAACTTAAGAAGCTGTAGCAATAATAAACACAGAGCATATTTTGGGACTATTTCATTTTATGTACAGACTACACCAGTGCTTCTCAAACTTTCTGTACTTGCGACCCATTTTTCAATCATAATTTTCATTGCGCCCCCTCCATACAATAATAATGTATTGAATTCAATAATACTATACTTTGACGTAAAACTACAATACGAATTTAATTATGAACCATATAAGCTATCAAGATAAATGTTATATTTTGTATATAATTTTATTACATGCCCATAGGGTCCTTGGTCTTTTTGAACTTGGTCTTAACTTAGTACTGTTTAATTATAATTATGAAGAACATTGTACAGTACTGATGCATTTATAAGTGCATTATATCAGTGTAAATGCATATATTATTTTTTTTATGTTAGAATGCATTTTGTTTTGCTTCTTTTCGGTAAATTAAAAATTTTTTTAAAACTATCTTTTGTTTTCGATTTTCCGATGTACTCTCACCCCCCTTGTAGAGTTATCTCGCCCCCTACGGGGGTGCGTCCTACAGTTTGAGAAACACTGGACTACACAATTATCGGATACTTGACAAATTTATCATCAGAAATTTATTCCATTACTTAAGCTTAAAAATATATGCCCCCCAAAAAGGGTTATACATGAAATTGATGAAATTTTTAGCAAAAAAAAAGGTGTCAAATTTCTACACAAGTTACGCTAATCCTGTTTAATCCATAATAAACTGCGCAGGGTTTTTTAAAGTATATTTATATTTCCATGAAGTTAGTGCAATTCAGTGCACTTTGAGATGGTAAATGAAGATGGGGTGTTATTCAAACTCATTTAGGAAGAAAAATCTTTTTGCTCTTCCTATAAATAAATAATCATTCAAGTAAAATAAATTTTTTGCTCTTTTTTTTCTGTTGACTTCGATGAGGAAAACGCTTAATAATATTTTAGATTCGTGATATTTTTACTTTTTTTTCGCATACATTTCCATCTAAACAAATATTTGTTTTGAGATCTGAGGTTTATACATATTTCCAGGGCCGCTTTGAGGCTAAGGCACGATGGGACAGGATGAAAAAAGAGAAAAAATTAAAATGACAGCGAACGTATAGCGCCGCTACGACGATAGTAAAGCAGTGCTTCTCAAACTTTCAATGCTTGCGACCCAACATTCAATCACAATTTGCATCGTGCCTCCCTCCATACCATAACGTTGTATTAAATTCAATAATACTATACTTTGGCGCTAAAGCTACAAAACAACCTCTTAAGTGCCACCGGCGTATATAAGCGTCTCGCTCAGCCTAAACATTAATTTCCCCAGACGTATATATACGTCTTTCCGAAGTACTATCTTTTCTGTGAACTGCTATCCATAAAATTATTCCGAAGGCTTTGGAAAGCAATAAAAGGACCTTGACAGTGTTTACGAAGGATTTACTTATTTCAGAGGATTGATTATTCCTTTTCTACCCCTCGATACACCCCATACGCATACCTGCGTGTTAAACAAAGGCATTGGGAATGAATCACATATTTTTTTATCGGCATTTAAGGAATGTATTATAAACCGAACAAATTATCAAGATAAGTGTTAATGTTGCCATATAATTTTATACATGACAAATCCATGGGGTCACTGGTGATTATTAAAGTTGTCTTTAACTTAGTATTGTTAAATTAGTAATAAAATAGGTTGAGCAGTACTGATATATTTATAAGTGTATTGTAGTGTAAATGATTATAAAATATTATGTCAGAATATATTTGTTTGTTTACTTTCAGTAAGTTAATTATTTTTTTAAACAATCTTTTGTTTTGCTAGGGGGCGCGCCCCGCAGTTTGAGAAACACTGTAATAAAGCGATAAACGATGAAAAAGACGATAATAAACGATTTGAAAACAGTTCCTACATATATATACTCTACATATGTACTACATTTGTATACTTTATATTGTAATTGCAAACGAATTCATTAATTTACTGAACTAATTTACAAAAGGGTGGGTAAATGGTTCGTGATAAAATAACGTGAGAAATGAACAAGAGTGGCCGAGAGATATTGTGGAACATGTTTTAAAATTAATGCATTTGTAACAGATATCTAAGCAAACAAAATAATACTATTTAGAATTTCGGATTTTATCGAGAGAAAATCCGCTTAAACATTTAATTGAGAGCAACTTATACATCAAAAGAAATTAAATCCCCTTATAGGGCTTTTAAAAACATAATTATAAAAGAATAAAAAAAAATATTTTAAGTACAAGAGTCGAAGTGAAAGGAATTGATACTTTGGCTTGAAAAAAAGATTATTCTTAAGGCAGCTGAAATTTAAGTCTAATATAAATTTCCCTAATTATATTTATCATGAATTAATAAAATAAATAACAAAAAAAAAACAATTGCTCGAAAGGAAATGACAAATACGATCACGAAATAAGAAACGTAAAAGAACAAAATAAGGAAACTTGCTTTTTTTTTATTCTTTTTCTAGGCATCATTATAGTTTATTTATTTAGACGTCTAGCGTCACAATCATTAGTTTCTGTACTTGAAAGGATTTCGAATGTTGTCGGTAGGAAGAGATCACGTGACTCAACAGTCCATGTCTGGACGAATGGCCGGCCAGACCAATCGAGTCGCTGGACCACAACGGGAAGCAGAAACAAACCACATTTTTATTTGTTCGTCTTTGCTGACCTCACGATAGCGCATCCCGAAGGTCATTCTCACGCGTTGACTCATGAATGGTTGTCGAGTTGGGTTCTTTGAAAAAGCTGTTGCACTCTTTACAGGAGGATCACGTAGTTTGAACGCCTACGCGGACATCGGTTAAACGAGATAGCGCGCACACGAGTGTATCGCGAACTTGACTTGACCGCGGATATCGACATTACGTTCGGGAATGAAGGTTGGAACAGGAAATAGGTCTGGAAGGACAGGGTTAAGGATTAAATGCCTGGGTTAGTGAAGATTGTGAATCTATTATGCATTTGGAATTGGGTTCTTTCAGAGAATTTTTGATTTTCGTGTAATGTATAAAAAATATTGCGGAATACTTTTTTATTTCAAATGTCGTTTTTTACGTTCATTGTTAATTCTAAGATAGGGCAGGGAATTAGTCTATAAAGGTAAAGGGTGTTTTTTTGAGAGGTATAGAACTTTAAATTGCAATAAAACAACGATGTATATTCAATTGACATGAATTTTTTTTTTTTATTCGAAAGATAATCTTGTGGCATTACATTTTTAAATATGATTTCTGGCATAGGACTGCCACGGCTGGCTCGGATGTAGTCCAATCTGGACGTCCAATTTTCGATGACTTTTTCCAATATTTGTGGCCGTATATCGGCAATAACACGGCGAATGTTGTCTTCCAAATGGTCAAGCGTTTGTGGCTTATCCGCATAGACCAATGACTTTACATAGCCCCACAGAAAATAGTCTAGCGGGGTTAAATCACAAGATCTTGGAGGCCAATTCACAGGTCCAAAACGTGAAATTAGGCGGTCACCAAACGTGTCTTTCAATAAATCGATTGTGGAACGAGCTGTGTGACATGTTGCGCCGTCTTGTTGGAACCACAGCTCCTGAACATCATGATTGTTCAATTCAGGAATGAAAAGTTAGTAATCATGGCTCTATACCGATCACCATTGACTGTAACGTTGTGGCCTTCATCGTTTTTGAAGAAGGACCAATGATTCCACCAGCCCATAAAGCGCACCAAACAGTCAGTTTTTCTGGATGTAACGGTGTTTCGACATACACTTGTGGATTAGCAAATGCGGCAGTTTTGTTTGTTGACGTAGCCATTCAACCAGAAGTGCGCTTCATCGCTAAACAAAATTCGCTTATGAAAATCGCCCATTATTTTCGAAATAAAATTGCACAATTTGAAAGCGTCGTTGAGGCGTGAGTCTATTCATGATGAATTGCCAAACCAAACTGAGAATAAATCACTTGACAGCTGTCAAATCGGTCGCCATCTTGGAAAGTAATGCCAACTTAAACTTCTATACCTGGGAAAAAAAACACTCTGTACAATAAGAAAAGTGAAATGTAGGAATCATTTAACACTGCGTTTTTTCTCTCTCAAACTGTAGGGCGCACTCCTTAGGGAAGCGTGATAACTCTACGAGGGGAGCGGGAGCATGTTGAAAAGTCGAAAACAAAAGATTATTAATATCAATCTACTGAAAGTAAGCAAACAAAATACATTCTGACATGTTAAAAAAAATAAAATACACAATTAAACTGATATAATGCACTTATAAATGTAGTATACAATGTATTTTTTATAATTAATTTAAATATACTAAATTAAGAACAAGTTTAATAATTACCAGTGGCTCCATAGTCAGGAAATATATAAAACTACTGGCTGGTATACCCGTTCTACGCAGAGGTGAATTGAAAAATTAAACAATACAGACTGAAAGATAAAGACGTTTTTAATGAGTTAATTTTACGTGAATTGTAAATTAAACCAAAAAAAATCTTGCATATCTCAGCTGAACAAAAACCATGCTTGCTAAATTTTAAGTAGCCGATAAAAAAGATTTTTTTTTATTTATAACGGCCCGTAACTCTCTTGTGGGTTGATTTTTGAAAACACCTTCCTCTGCTCAGCAAAAGTAACACATTGTTACAGATTTTGAATAATAAACGCTTAAAATAGTGTAAATAATTTTTATCTGGATGTGTAATACGTTAATATTACTTTCTGATGCATTTATTTTATGTTAAATAGCTGTTACCCGCGACTTCGTCCACGTGGAATTAAACAAAAAAGTGTTTATTCAATTCGCAGAGTTTAAGAAAACTTAATAATTATATATTCCACGTAAAGAAATACCTATGCTATAAGAAAAATGTCATTCTTCTACTTTGTGAATCAATGCTTCTTTTTTGTTTTATTTTTTTCTTTGTTTTTTGTCGAGCAAAGTGTGAGAGGGACGCATTGACACTGTCGATTGGGTGAGGAGTGTAAAATCATTAAGATCAAATGACATGAACGGGAAATGTCGCAAGTGTGGCAGCAACCTAATCAAACAAAAAAGTTTGATATTGCTGCTAGAAATCATTGAGACAGAAGGCACACGAAATAAAATAATCCCTATTGAAATAAATATTCCCTATTTCAATCAAATATTGTTCACTATTTCATTGGTTTTAATTTTATTTTCGCGGAACCCTAATTTTTTTTCTAAAATAAAAGTAGCCTAAGTTACTCCTTATAACTTAAGCTATCTGCCAGTGAAAGTTCCGTCAAAGTTGATCCCGACATTTCAGAGATTAGCCGAAACAAACAGAGAGACAGACAGACAAAAAATTTAAAAATTGATAGTTTCATATAAGTACCTATATACTTTCAAATGCATTTGTAAAAGACTGTTAATTTCAAATTACAAACAAACACTTCATTCTTATTTATATGTATAGATATACAGAAATTATAACACTTATCTTGATAATTTGTACAGTTAATAATTAATCCTTTAACTGTACCGCGATTCGCTACCCAATGCCACCGTTTTCTATGTAGGAGTGCGAATGTGATGTATTGGGGGGGGGAAGAAAAGGAATAAATAAGCAAATCTTCTGAAATAGAAGTAAATATTTTGCAAACACTGCCAAGGTCATTTTATTGCATTCCAAAACCTTCGAAATAATTTTATGAATAGCAGTGCGCAGAAAACATCGCACTTCGGAAAGACGTATATATACGTCCGAGGAAATTAATGTTTAGGCTGAGCGAGACGCTTATATACGCCGGTGGCACTTAAGAGGTTGTTTTGTAGCTTTAGCGTCAAAGTATAGCATTATTGAATTCAGTACATTGTTATTGTATGAAGGGGGGGGGGGCACAATGAAAATTATGATTGAATATTGGGTCGCAAACGTTGAAAGTTTGAGAATCACTGTATTTATATAACATTGAGAATTGAGCTTCTTCAATAAATTTCTGGTAATTACAAAACAATAACCCAATTTTTTTGCGATTTTTCTCTGTAATTCAAGTTTTTTTTTAAAATTTGACCACTTATTAATTTTTTTTATTCCGACAATTTCTTTTAATTAGGGATACTTGTAGAATAATTAATTTTTAGGAAAAGGTTTATGCTGTATCTATCTATATATATAAGCCGCACATCCCCCCAATATTCATGCTGCCGAAAATCGGGCGAGCTTAGGATAGAAGACGAAAAAATCCTTTGGATGGGAGAAATTGAACATAATACTGACGGTTAAAATAATTAGTTTCATGGATGTATTTAAGGGTTTTTAATACCGCAAAATAAATTACTTGCTCATTACTTATTAGCTTACGTTTAAAATTTTTTAAATTCGTAAATATCGGATATCGTCAAACCTTTTTACGATATTTTTTAAAATTTTTTTCACAAAAGCGTGTTGAGAATTTGAGGTGCGACTTAGAATCGACGGTGACTTAAATTCGAGAATAAATACGGTTTCCTGAAGATATCTCAGAATATTACTCCGAAGATAATTGCGAGTTATTTTTAAAATTATATTTACTTAGTTGCTAATTTATTTGCTTTTTTGAATTTTATCCATAATTAGAAACAGGAATAGATTTGGATTATAAAACGGTAAAATTAAAACTAGGCTGGACTATAAAAGATAAATGTTCCACTGGCAAATATTATTTATTTAGGATTTCGATCAATTGTCATGATAACACATAAAAAAATTGGTCAAATCAAATCAATACCTTAATGTTAAAACGGGACGTTATCAAAATACTTCAAGATCATCAAAACAATGTTTTTTTATAAAAAAAAGCAGTTATTTTATGGCACATACTTTATAAAATTTATATATATATATATATATATATATATATATTAGGCAGTAAAAATTTCATATTTTAAAATTTTCTTACATCGATGGGACTTTATATATTAAAGAGTACTAAAGATTACATCAAATGTGCTAAAAATTACTGGATGAATATATATAAACTTAAATAAGTAGATTTGCATAACATCTCCGAATTAAATATTGTAATTAATAATTCATAATTGTTAGCAATGGATTATGTTTAACTTTTGAATTGGCAAGTTATTTTTTTCTTAATAGCTTTAATGTGGCTCCAGATATTAATATCTGTCTAGTCTCAATGTAAAAAAAACCCTAATTATAGTTATGCATAAAATAAACACAAGAAAGAAGATGTGTGTAAGAACTGATTTACGATTATATTAAATTATAATAGATATTTTTAAATCGTATGGAAAAAAGTAATTAAATTACACATGAGCTATTAATAAAATATTTAAATTAGAAAACTAATTGCTGGAAATATAATTATATTATCCATTAATAAATGTTTTTGATGTCGAACTGAAGAAAAATTAAAAGTTACGAAAAATTGTTTACAACAGAGAACTTAGTGAGTATTAAATGATCAAAAAGTATAATTTTTCGTCTTATATATTTATACAAATATCACAAAAAATTAAAATAAGATTTCAGATACTGTTAATTTATTTTTAATAGAAATGAAAAGAAAGAAGCGCTATTTTGCAGGTTTCCCCCTTTTTTTTTATTTCTATTAAAACTGAATGATTGATTGATTGATTGAATACTATAAGATGACACGAGTAGTAATTTTGAACCATGGTCAAGTGACGTGGATCTACACCAACGGGAGGACGTTTCAAATATTTTAAAATTCAATTGCCGCAGTCCGATAAAACTGGCTACCGTTATAAGATATCAAAAATATTTTAAAATTCAATTGGCTTAAAAGTGATATCAAAAGAATAACTATGCTAAAAGTGACTTACTGATGCACTCAGAACAATAGAGATTGTCCGCTAAAAGTTATTAATAATTTATTAAAAAAGGAAATAACGTTGCAAATTAAGTATCAAAGTTTGTGTAGTTTTTAAAATAATTTTTAAATTGGTATAATCTTAAGAATATCAAAGGAAATTATAATAAATTAAACAATGCTAAGAAAAAAATTTCAAAAAAAAATTAAATTTGCAAACTAATTATTTAAAAGGAGTTTTTTTTTATCAATACAGTTTCTCAATTTATATCAGTACAGTTACCGTATACAGTCTTTAATCTGTCCGAATTTATATAAATACTCGTGTTCTCTTTTAAAACTGACTGATAGAATAGAACCGTGATTAAACATTCAATACAGAAAAGATTTATTGAGATAAATGTACATTCTTAAAAACAGTTATAAAACAAATATATTTTTCATTATAAAACGAAAAAAAATCTTTTTTTTAAAAATAAGTTTGAGTTGCTTAAAATAAAGTTTTCTCATCACTTTTTTTGATAAAAATATCTTATTTCTGCATAATACTTTTAAACATAATGAATACGAAAAGGAAATCAATGCCGCATTCATATGAAAGCATTAAAAATAAACACATTAAAACTAGTTGACATGAGCGAAAATTGCTTTTTAAGAACAAAAATTCTTCTTACCTTTCTAGAATAACTATGTGTCTGCGACTTGTAAAAGAACCCAATATTGCATCCATATATATCAGTATAAATAGACAAACAGAAAATTAGTGTTACATTGAATGGAATATGCAATCCAATATTGTGTGACCCTCTTCCGTAAATGAAAAACAAATCTGTCGCAAGCTTTTGAATATAAGGTTATTACATATTATGCAAATCTTCGTAGATTTCCAAAAAGAACTTTTCTTTCTTCATTGTCTAGCTTGGTCCAAGATCCATTTTCAAATCTTCATGAATTTTAAAATCATACTTTTGTACAGAATTATATTTGAAATATCTTTCTTCCAAATAAGACTTTCTCCAAATTTGGTTTCAGTATGTTTGAAGAAATGAATATTTGTCACCTTAATAAGAATTCCCAATACTTTCCTTTACGTTGAAATATATTTATAAAGTAAACCTGAGCAATACTCAAATAACAATTGTGATTGGTATTTTCTTTGTTAAAGATCCTTTTTATTGAAACGGAATTGCACGACATACATTTTGCAGTTTTTGATAGTATCATATCATTTTAAAATTACAGCTAAGCATATATTATAAATACTTTTATGAATCAGGGTTTAAAAATATGAGTCAATATACATAAAGTAAAATATGATTAAATATATCACCCCATTCCTACAATATGTTTGTAAAAAACGATACTTTACATGAATTCTTTATATGATTGTCACAACAATAATGTGATAAGTAATAATCGGTGTATAGTCCAATTCTATATTAACTATAACTGAATCCGTGGAACAAAATTAATTTCTGCGATTCCTAATCTGTAAATTAAAAAAAGGCCTGATAGACTTCATGCTAGAGACTTATAAGAAATAAATCGTTTTTTTTTTTTATTATTCAAAAACGTATTTAAAAATATTTGTTGCAAAAACAAGCCTCAAGAAGTTTTAAGCAAAATATATTAAATACAAATGAACGATATAAGATGAAAGTTCCAACTATGTGTTTGGCACAGTATGTCCTACGGGGACTCGGGATCAAAAATTTTAATCAACAAATTATCCAGTTACAGTCGGTCCAGAATGTCAGCCTAAATCCAGATTCAGTTTCTTACTATCAACACCATCGATTGTAAACTGAAACTGTAATACATCTTAAACGTGTCCTCAACCTTTCCAAACTCTCCTGTAAAGATAGTCTGATATATTTACTCTCGATATTTACAGTGAGAAATTTTAAAAAGGTAACCAGAGAATGATACTCCCGGAAAAGCTCGAAAAATGAATAAAATGTAGCCATTCAAAACAGAAATTAGCGAGAGTAGAGAATAATTCATTATTATAGTTTTTCTTCTTTCTTTGTCAGTTCAATCATTTATTAAAAAAATTAAATGCATTGACAGATTTAATTTTATAGGATCAAAAACCTCAAACAGTTTTCTTTTCCTCTTCTGTCTCGTTTCACCGATGCAAAGAGAAAAAAAAAATCAGTGACACATTTGGAAAGTGTTGTGTGAAGTTAGCATATACTACAAAGGTCAAGGTCATACTTCTCTCTAGTAACCAACCAGACACATAAAAACACGCACCGGATTGTCACACCCAATGATTGGTTACACATGAAGGATCACTTTAATCGTGAGATAACTTTGTTAACTAAAAATTCTACCGATTGACTGATTATGCTTTGATTCACAGATTTCACATGAGAACGATAGGAATTAAAAAAAGGTGTCAAGGTCATTAATGTACTATGTTTCTGTTGAATGAGTAATATCATTAAACTACAGTCGGGGTGAGCATTAAGTCGATCGCGATCGACCAGTGGACTACCAAGACATTTTGGAGTGACAGCCTTCACATAGTACCTAAGACTCGCATATTAAAATATATTTTTTGTGGAACACCGACGCCAGCTGGACTGGAGTATGGGCTTTTCATAGTGTATGCGACTCTAAGTGGACTAGGCGTTTTTAACCTGTGGCCCAAGAATGGCCCACTGAAGGCATTTTAGTATTCATTCATTTGAATATGAGGCAATTTAAAATAGAAAATGGCTTTGTTTTTGTCGTAAGAGACTCCATTTATTCTGTGTTCTTGACATTTAAAACATTTCACAGATGTGTTTGATATCCATTTGAGATAAAATTTTCTGAAAACGACAAATTTTTCAAAAAATTTTAATGTATCTTAAAAATAAAAAATCTGACCATGCATACAATCTCAGAAATTTTTGAAAAATGGCGGACTCTTATCTTTAATAGGTTTCCAAGGTATTTTAACTCGACTTCTACCATTTTACTTTTTTTGTAACTTTTTTATATAAATTTCTTGACTACAATATTTTTTGGTAGTCGTGTAGCCCGCGGGTCACTGATAATTTTTGGTTGTGGTCCACTGATTATTCTAAATGTATAAATTTGGCCCTTGGGCGTGAAAAGTTGAAGACCCCTTATTGCAGATAACACATGTACCATTATTGAAAGTGCACGATGACACTTAACACATTCTCTGCGACTATAGGGGGGAAATCTGATCACCACAATGCCAGTCGCAGAAATGGGTGTTTTTTTCCCACACACCGACTAAAGGGGAAAATAAACGTTGATCAACTTTTCCCGTGATAATGCAGGATTGACTACTGAAATATCACCAGAGATATTGAAGATTGGAGCGGACAGTATGCAGACTAAGTCTTCTACTGAGATTATAACCCTGAGAACTAACTTTAAATGAAAACGATTTATTTTTTAATTTATTTTGAATTGTTTGATAATAAATGCATCATTTGATACCATTAAATTTGGGAGTCTAATTATTATGTTTGTATATTACGTTATGCTTAAAACGTCGTTTTAAAAGGGTTAGTATTTTTTATTGTAGTTATATATAAGTACATATATATATTCCGTATTTATTAATGTTATAATATTGTTAAGCTTTTTTAGTGCACCCCATCTACGCCACTGGGTGGACCGCAACAGTTTGAAAAAATTAGAAGTAGACAGTACCATGTAAAAGTCTGCCCACCCCTGAACTACAGTTTAAAAAAACTAAAAAAAACTCACCCTTTTATAGCTAATCGAACTAAGTTGTAACTTAATCTTTTAGTCGCCAAGTCTGGGAATGGAATCCGAAATTAGTCGCTAGATGCGGGATGGGATCTGAAAATGGGAAATCGTTAATCCTGATGATCCTGATCAGGACAATGGAACAAAATTATTAAATTATTGTATTGATATTCGATTCGTTTCGATATTTTTATTAATTTATTTCATCCTCTGAAACTACACGAGATCTATTGGTGACGAACATCGAGAGGACCGAGGGCAACTTGGAACCTCAGTTAAGTGAAGAAGACAACACCTAAACTGATTCCCCACGATCCAAATGTTCACACCAACGGAAGGACGCACATCTTCGACATATTTAAAGTGCATTAGCATCTCTACACTGGTTTTAAAAAATACAAGGACTCGAATTCACGACTCGACAACGCTAGACACAGTTTAGTGACCTGTTGACTAACGAGGAAGAAAAACTTTGAGAATTTTTGTTCAAGACGATCCATCTTTTAAGACAGGATCTACTACATTTACTATTATAAACGTTAGTGCACTTCAATTTTTCCTGAAGACCATTGTGTATATGATATCAAGAATTCAAAAGCCACATCAAACCATTTACGGAAGAATGAATTACAAAATATATAATCTATGTTATATAGAAATACGTGTGATTCAAAATAAAACGCCCAGGAAACGTCCATATTTCTCCTTTTCATAATGAAATACGTTTAAAAGTGATGATACGAATTAACATTATAGCAATACGTTTAAAAGGTGATGATACGATAGACATTTAATATTTCTTCTTAATCCACTTTTATTGGCGTGACCTATATCTATAGAGACGGAATCTTTGAAATAAAACGACACGGGTCTCATCTGAGCCCCCATAAACGGAGAGAATAAATACCCTTCATACCAGTTAATTAAAATCCATTAAAGATAAAGACTAATTGCAATAGCCACGTAATTTCGGCTCCAAATATCAAACAAGGATAAATTCAACAATAAATAAATGATAGTTAAAAAACTAAAAACACGTTTTTATAGTGTGTGTGTGAATCGAACTAAAAAGTAAAAAAAAAATAGTTCTTAAAAACAAAATGATTAATGGGAAAATTATTGTCATTGTGGCAAAAGCGTGGGAAGCTTTGTACTACATTTTTACACTAACTCAGCATTTCGGAATAGAACTAGTAAGAAATTATAACAATTAATATAAAGCACCCCACGCTTTTACCCTAATCATATTAATTTTCTCGTTAGTCATTTTATTCTTACATTAAGAATTATTATTTTTATTTTTTAGTTCGAATCACTATAAAAGAGTGTTTTTTTTAAAACTGATTTTTTCCTTCGATCCTTGTTTTCTGTAGGATTTCTTTCGGTATTCTAAACAGAAAAGGAGAAGGTTAGTTAGCTACACAAAACTGGTTAAACCCTACATTTATATAAAATTAAAAGCTGTCCTCTGTCAGCATGATTTATAACATGCTTACTTTTCAAGTAATTTCTGTCCCTCCAGTTGAGATAAATAAAAACTACATATGTACCAGGTGGGTTGAAAAGTTCGTAGGCTAGCATGGAAAAAAAAATTTTTTTTTGATAGAATTTGATTTTATTATTCAATATAGTTCCCTTCGTGGGTGATACAACGATTATAGTGGCCATACAATTTTTCGATACCATTTTTATAATACGATTTGTCTTCAGTCTTAAAATAGGCTTCAGTTTCGGCGATTACCTCTTCATCGGCGCAAAATTTCTGTCCAGCGAGCATCCTCTTGAGGTCTGAGAACAGAAAAAAGTCGCTGGGGCCAGATCCGGATTGTACGGTGGATGCAGCAGCAATTCTAAGCAAAATTCATGCAATTCTGTCATCGGCTTCATTGATTTGTGACACGGCGCATTGTCTTGATGAAACAGCACTTTCTTTTTCTTCAAATGAGACCGCTTTTCCACGATTTCGTCTTTTAAACGCTCCAATAACGCTACGTAATAGTCGCTGTTTATGGTTTTCCCTTTTTAAGATAGTCAATAAATATTATTACATGAGTATCCGAGAATACTGACGCCATAACCTTGCCAGCCGACTTTTGCGTCTTTCCACACTTTGGAGTAGGTTCATCACGTGCAGTCCCCTCTGCTGACTGTCGATTGGACTCCGGGTGTGAAATGATGGAGCCCTGTTTCATCCATCGTTACATATCGACGCAAAAATTCAGATTTATTACGATTGAACAGCTCCAAACACTGCTTAGAATCCTCGATTCGTTGTTGTTTTTGGTCGATTGTGAGCTCGCGCGGCACCCACTTTGAACAGAGCTTTCGCATATCCAAATATTCATTCCCGATATGACCAACACGTTCCTTTGATATCTTTAGGGTCTCAGCTATCTCAATCAACTTCACTTTACGGTTATCAAAAATTATTTTGTGGACTTCTTTGATATTTTCGTCGGTAACAGCCTCTTTGGGGTATCCACTGCGTGCATCGACCTCGGTGCTCATTTTGCCTCGTTTAAATTTAGCGAACCACTTCTCTACTGTTAATTTTCCCTGGTGCAAAGTCTGAATAATGTTTATCAAGGCAAGCCTTGGTTTCAACATTATTTTTTTAGCCAAAAAGCAATGCTTTATTAACACACGAAATTCCTTTTTATCCATTTTTTCAAAGTAACAAAAGTTCTTTCACTAAAAATACTATAACTCAGATACTAATAGTGCAACAGCTATCAAATTTATACATGCGTCTTTTGAAGGCTAGGGCTAACTAAAAATCATATGGATTTGATACTATTAGCGCCATCTATGTGCCAGCCTATGAACTTTTCAGCTCGCCTGTTATATACCGTATTTATTGGAATCTAAGCCACCATCGATTCTAAGACACACCCCAAATTCTCTGTACGTTTTTGTGAAAAAATAAATAGTATAAAAGGGTTTTCAGTAGCATTAACATTCGAACACAAAAGTTCGGCTTAGATTCGAATAAATACGGTATATATCGTTCTAGAGACACTGATCAATCAAATTTACAAATATTCTTAATGGATCCCATTCACAATAAGTTTTCAGAAGCATTAACTTTGGAGTTCAGCTTAGATTCAAATAAATACGGTATACATAGTTCTCTAGTGACTGATCAATCAAATTTACAAATTTTCTAGATGGGTCCCATTCACAATCGGTTTCAAATGAATGAACGCAATCGGTAATAGTATCTGAGATTCATTTTCCTTGATAATACTAAAAAAAACATCTGAGAAATATTTCGTTCCTTTTCGCGGAAATGGAAAACCTATCTTTCATTTCCTAAAGACGGATAATAGGTCACTAACATTTCTATTACATCCGCATCTTTAACAAGCTTCAACGAGCAAACAAGACCAATTTCGATCTCTAACAAGCTACTCCGTCTCCATTCTCCGCTTACTTCCATTCCATGACGACATGCAAATGAAACGAAATGGAGAAGTGTCACTTTCTCAATCGTAAATACAGATGAGTTTACTGCAGTTCACGGTCGTAAAAAGATCAACTCCTCGCTTCACAAGTCAACCTGACGAAATCTCCACAATTCACTGTTTGAAGCGTTACCTTGATCTTTAGAACAGAGATTTCCTTCGGAGAATAAGCACTGAGAAAGCATGATTTGGGCAACAAGCGTTCTAAGTTTTATTGTCTGCTAGTTTCACACGTAAATGAATTTGTTACTCGAATTATGGAAGTTCATTTGAATTTTGACTCAAATTCTTCATCGTTGTAAAATGCTGACTAAGCTTGACCACAGTCAGTTGAAAGTAATTTAAAGTTTCATGTAAATGAGAAAAACTTAGATTTTAATATAATTTCTTTTAACGATTTTCATAGCTTTTATTATATTTTCAATATTAATCTCCTTTTCCCAGTTTATAAACACAAATATTTGATATTCATTTTTAAATGTAAATGCAGTAGCTATATTCAAATTCAAATGAATAAACATGATTTCATTTTTTTGAATTTTAAATTCACTTCGTAGTGTGAAGAAAAATGCGGGATATTGGCGAAGGACCTTGTAATTTTGAACCACGGTCAAGTGATGAGGGGACACCTGATCTTGCACCCTCTCTAAACATCCTCGCCGCACAAACGGGAAGACTTTGAGCCTCGACAGATTTAACTCATGCATCAGCCCTTATATACCACGGATCTTCAGTGGCACTCGGTTTCGAACCCGTGACTTGACAACGTTGGCATAAGCTCGCTGCTATGAACATAGGACTTATAGCGGTCACTAAATGAATATACAAACAACAACAGATAATAATAATAATAATAATAACGATAATGATAATAATGATGATGATAGTGATAATAATAATAATTAATAATGAAATAAATAAAATAATCAAAGTCTAATAAGAAATTTCGTTGAAGAATAATAAAACAAGTAGACAAATACGGTTTTATGATTAAAATTTAATGTACATAATATTTACTTCATGCAATTTTAAATCCTTTTGAAAAAAATATATTATAACTCAATAAGTGAAAATATATGTATCTTAGAGATTGCATAGATTATAATTGAGCCTTTTTGAATAACAAAACAATTTTCAATTTAGAAAAACAAGCCATAAGTAGATCAATACAAATGATTTGAATAATAATAATAGATGCAGAAATAATTTCTCAAGTTTTTTTCGTCTAAGGTGTTTCCCATTTATATTAAAATATTAATGTTTTTTAAACAGTATTAAACAATATTGTTAGTTTGGTTCTTGTATTAAAATGGCATCAATCTTTTTTTTCTTTTTAATGTGTAGAGTTTTTAGATTTAGTACAACGTACGAAAGTGATAGAAATTCGCAAGAATTTATAATAAAGAAAAAGTTGCACCAGGTTTCAAAACAAGTTTTTAGAAATCGATGATTATTCCCCCCAAAAACTTTAGAATAACTAAGAAGGGAGTTGCAAAAGGGAAAGGTAAATTGTTCTGCAATCAACTGAAGTTTGTTTTCATAAAACAAACCCCAACAAATAAAACAGGACAGGCTAATATCCTCCCATTTTTCGGAGGATTTATGTAAACAATAATTTATTTGCTTTTACGTGAAATAATCCCTTTCATTTTTATTTGCGTCTACAGACAAAAGTTGTTATTGTTAAATTCTTTGAAAGTTTCAGGAACTTTAACATAAAAAGAATTAAAGTAAAACGTTTTTTATCCATCATCGTTATTTTTCTTGAACCAATAAAAGTACCTGGTGTACTTTTTGTTGTCTACACGCTTAAAGTACTACTTGAAAGTGTATTGATCGTGACAGGATGTCTCTGACAATATAGGCAATGTTTTACTTATTTTGAAGCTATGTAATTATTAATCATTCGAATCTGGATGCATTTATTCTACTTGGAGATTCATTCTTTGATAGTTTACACTTATGTTTTTGTAAGTCCTAAAACTTTTTTATCGGGATTTCTTAAAAATTTATGTAGCTCTTTTGAAAACTCTCAGTTGTTAAATACATGGAGAGATTATTGTTCCTGTACTCATGAACTATTTTTTCCTTATATATTCAGCTCTCTTTGTATAATTTAATCGAATTTTATTAATAAAAGAAATTTTTATGAAAGTTATTAAAATAACCACAATTTTTAAGTAATACATCTAATTTTTATTTATATTTTTTTATTGCCGTACTGTCATCTGTATCCTACTTAAGGCTGCGATTAATGACAGGCCTTAAAAACTAGCCCTCTTGTCACGGTAAAAGTGTGGGTCTCGATCTGATATTGCTTGATCAGGTGACATAAGCAACAACCACAATTTTTATTGTTATTTTTGGGTGCATTAGCATCTAATTTTTAATTTAAGAACCATTATGGTTTTAAACAGTTGCAAATTAATGGATTTCAAGTATTATTTTACTTTAAGGATAAAAACAACAGTGCATGGGTTCTTTTAAAAAAATTGTTTCTTTTCAAAAAGTTGAAAATAAGCAATGTTTTTTTAGGAAGGAACCTCTTTTAAAGAATAAGTATACAATGCTTTTAATTGTTCTTCCATTTACCACTTAAGTAATTGATTACTTAATTTTGTAAGCCTTATGGTCACGAGTTGTCCTATAATTATACGCTTTCGACGCGGTGGGCGCCAAATTATGAGGGAATGTGACCCAAGGTAAAAAGGGACACGCGAAGGGGTTCTTTACAAAATCCACTAGTTAATTAAACACATTTATTAGACAAAACAAACATTTACATACATAACTAGAGAACTAATAGTTAGCAAAGAATTGAAAGGGATTGGAGCGCATGCTCCTACATCCTTACAGTTCCGAAACTTGGCCATTACTAAAGATTGTTCTGTCCGCCAGAGGGAGCGACAGTCTCTCTGCTGTTAATATGGGAAGAGTCTAAGCAAAGGGGGGTTACAACCCTAATATATCAATACATTGGTAAAAAATTACACAACTTTTGTATGATCTCTTAACCCAATATGAATTTTTAGAGACATTTATCATTGTTACAACATAGTTTTCAAAATTAAGTTCATTAATGGTGCAAGTAGGCATTTGAAAACTTTTTTGGTACAATTTATTGGAAGATAAAATTATAGTCTAGTGGTGACTTAAAAATCCCATTAAAAGAGAAACTATAGGAAGCTGATACCGGTTAATATGAACTGGATCTCAAATTTACTGAGCGAAGTGGAATGAAAGTTCGGTGAATGAATTAGCAACTGAGATCTTGTTTACTTGCCTGTTACACAGACTTATGTTAATATTTAATGATTTCAATTTTATTGAAGTTCATTCAAAAAATAATCTATTAAACACTTTTTTAAATTTGAAATTTTTTATTGAAAAATTCATATAAAACCAACATATATTTTTTTTCGAAAAGGTCTTTTTCTAATTAAAAATTTCCAGTATAATCTTGTATTATTGAAATAATGTTACTTCAGATTTTTATAAAACTTGTTACTCGTTATACGTATTTTGAAGTCAATTTTTACAGTGCTGTGATAAACGCAATAAAGTAATTATTGAAAAAGAAATTTTAAATATTTTATGGTAAAGTTACAAAAATTGAAAATTTCTACACTCAAGTTTGTTGAGATTTTAAGTTAAATATAGCATCTGAATACAAATATTTTATTTAATGTTGGTATTTTGCTCTAGAAAAAAATTGAAGCTAAGAAGAGGATTATTTATGAGGTATATAAATTATATATAACATGAGAAATACTCGAAATATTTTAGAAACAATGAATTTCACTATATAAATATCAATATTATTAAATTAAGTAATGAATATTGCTTGCATTATGATGCTTATTTTATAAAACAATCTGATGCATAGACACAATGAAATTTAAAGAGATATCCTGTTTTATTATTTGGCCATTATAATACAAAAATATATCACAGATTATCTTGAAATGAAAAATAGAATTGAAATATTAGAAATTCGAATAAAAAAATAAATTAAAAAATATAAGCTTTAAGAAGAATTTAATATATATAAAGCAAAATGAATTGGAAATATTTTTCAATTACTTTTTCTTTATTTTCACTGTCGGAAATAGCTTCCTAGAAAGCATTAAATTCCGAAATAAAAACCTAGGAAATACTTTCAGCCATTCTTGCATGCTAAATAAAGTAACTGTGAAATCGAAATTTATCTTCCATTCTATTCTAAAAGTGATAACTTATTCCCTTAATGCAGATATTTTTAATGCATTCTAATAGGCTTAGATTTATAATAACAGATAATAAGGGATTAAACTTCGAAATTCAGTTATAAAGCTATACCTTAGTTGTACGAAAATCAAAATATGATATTTTGACTTAAATGTAATCAAGAACTAGCTGATGAACACAAGAAAAAACTCTCATCTGTAATCTTCTTTCCTGTTTTCTAATCTCTTGCATAATTCCGAAATGAATTTGAATTACGGATGCATTTTTCAGAATTTCGATATTTAAGCATGTTATTTTAAGAAGAGTTTTATTCTTACAGAATCTAAAAATATTTTCTTTTATTAATTACAAGAGTGATTATTCTCATGTTTTATAAGTAAAAACACGTTGCTGTGGAATTAATGTTAATTGAAGACGATATTATAATTTTGTAATTCATTCGAAAAACAACAAATTTGTAAATTAACAAGATACAAATGCAGTTTACAAAAATATAACAAATATTGAAATTCCAGAAAAAAATCTTATAAAATTTGTCTAAAATTAATTATAGTGAACAAAAACTTGAATTAGTTTCCATCGTTTGCTTTAAAAGTTCTTATGTGATATTATTTCAATAATTAATATAGGGATTTATGTAAATTTCCCATAAATTTTTTTGGCTTTAGGGATGCATGTAATATATAATTTTAAAAATAATTCGTAACCATTTCTGAATTAACTTAATATATACATATCCAATTTATATTTTTCTAAGCTACGAATATAATCGAAACGATTATCTTAATTTTAAAATGATTCACCTTGAACAATTGCTGCAAATGCTGAAATTTTTTTTGCGTCGTAATTGGTATATGGCACTAATTTTTTCTATTATTTTTGCTCTCCAATCTAGAAATTTATAAAGGAGTCACCAACCTGATAGTAGATCTATTAAGTTGATCTTGTTGAGAGAATATTTATTAATTCAGAAAAAAAAATAAAGAAGCCTTTTTAAAATGTTCTAGAGTTTCTTTAGACAACAGATGAAACATAAGAATTCATTTCTAGTTTAGAGAAAATTTAATTTTATAACATACAACTTCCTTTAAACAAGTAATATAAAAAATTTTTGAAGTCAATTCCTACTTCGTTAGAAAAACGTACTGGTGCCATCTGTTGCAGCTAGTTGTAACTTCATTAGAAATAAATAGCACAGAATAAATTTAAAATTAAAGAATAAAATTTAATTAATGAGTTAATATTTGAAAAAAACTGCATTAACATCAAGTGTCATCCACTACAAGTGTAAAAAATGCATATGAACTCGAATGGATGAATATAAATTATTTTATTAACGATTGAAAATTTGAACAAGATATAAGGGAGAGATGAATTAATAGTAGGAATTGAAAAATGACAAAACTCCTGATATAACGTGATACGAAATTAGTTTCTTTTTTACTGAAGTGGAATTATTTGTCATCCATTTTATCATGCTTTAAGGTAGTATTTAATTTTTCTCTGCGCGTATTATATACCTTTATTTAATTCTGAATCTAAATACCAAATATAGACCAGTTGTATTTAACTAAACACAGCCTGTGTGTGAAAACTTCCGTTTTTCGAACCATGATGACAATAAATATGACACGAAATGCGAGATCTAGCGGAAAAATTTTCAGTAGACTAATTGCTTGTTCCCCGCTGTCGACATTTTTGCACCCAGCTTGAAAACAACGTCACTCATTCTGCTGAGTTGGAAAAGCAATTTCCCGCTAGTTTCCCTCCTTTGAGATGCGTCGAGGGGAATATTTCCTGAGAATAATGATTTCCTGCAAGCCCTCTTTGTTCCGAGCTCATGTGTTCAGGGTTTTTCCCCATCCTTTTTCCCGGTTATGCGAGTTCCAGAATTCTTAGAATGTTCTCTTCAATCTAAGAGGAAGACCTTTGAACTTCATCGAATTCCACGCACACATGCGTGAGTTCTAAGTTGCGTCGAAAAAAGTTTTTTTCAATCATTGCCCAACGAGAGAGTATAGCGCCATTTTTTTCTAGGGTTACAATTGAATTCCATTCTATACTTTTCAATTGCTTCCATTGTGATGTCAAATTCTTGACTCGTGTTATGAGATTGTTCTTTTGTCGTGATCTTAAGAAAGTATTTCGAGGGTGACATGACTCTGTTAACACGCTGTAAATCATTTGAACGGGTTTGAATGATATTTTAAATTGCTTACTTGTTTTTATTGCATTGGAATAAAAAAATAGGGTTTAAATATAAAAAAAGAAGGTAATTTAACTTAATTAATTTTATTGACGAACTGCAAAAGAATCCTGCAGTTTGAATGCATATATTTTTAGATAAGATTCTGTTAAAATGAGATTATTTTATTGTTTGCATAGACATTAAAATATAAAATCCAATATTAAAATTTACTTAATAATACTAATGTATTTTTAATTCTGAAATTAATATAAAGGGCAAAGAGGTTCAAGTTTATTAAAAGATAGCCGTTACCCGCCCACTTCACTGGGTAAGTTTATGATGTGCGATTATGTATTGTTTTAAAGAGCCCTCGTCTTTAAGAGGACAAGAGACTTAGATTTCAAAAATGGAAGTAAATTTATCTATCACACTCCCTTAACACCCCCTTCCCACCTCGGAGTTGACTTCCACAAAATTCATTTTTAGTGCAGAATCTATTTTTCTACTCAACAAAAGAAACATGCTTGCCAAATTTCTTTTTGGTGTGTAATAGCTTATAAAAGGGAATACTTTTGTTCATATCGCCCCTACCTACCCTTGAGAGTAGATTTCCTCAAAATCCGTTCTGAACGGATCTTTACTCAACAAAAGAAGCATATGTGCCGAATTTCAAGTTTGTAAGTCTAAAACTTCCAAAAATTTCGTGATGAGTGTGTATGTTCCCTTTATGTTATGCATTATTTTCTACAAAACCACTATTATAAAATATCACTATGGAAGGTGTTAATGTGACTTATGCCACCTGATCGACAGTAACATCAAATCAAGGTACACGAAATTCATCGCGGTGAAGGGCTAGATGTCCACCTCTCTTTGGTAGTAGCTTTCAGCACCATGCAGGTGACAGTACGATTTTGCTCGCTTCCACCCCAATTTTGGGGGAGAATACCCAGGGGGTGGTTAATGGAACCCATCTCTCTTCCCCTTCCACCAATCTCACTAGAGGGCTTGACGGCTATTTAGTACCCCCCTTGCCGTGAAGGCACTATGCATTTACAACAGTGCTTCTCAAACTTTCAATACTGGCGACCCACTTTTGATTCATAATTTTTATCGCCCCCCCTTTATACAATGATTATTAAATGTAATAATAATGCACTTTGACGCTAAAGCTACAATATGATCTTATTTATAAACCGTATAAATTAATAAGATAAGTATATTAAATTTTATATATGTTACTTTTAAGTAATATATATTTTATTTTTCTTTCTCGAATTTTTAAATTGGAACAATTACAAAATGCGGTGGCTGCTTTGAAGACAAAATATAAATTTCAGCCAAATATAAAAAAAAGTACTCAGAGTGTCAATTTCTAATCGTAAACCTTCATTTGAAAAACTTTCCTCTGCAAGACCAGCCCATGGAAGTCGCTAATACTTATTAAACTTGCTCTTAATTTAGTATTAATAAATTAGTTATAAAATATTTTGTGCAGCACTCATACATTAAAGTCTGAAGTACCTACTCTTCGCACGAGTTCATTTTTTTAAAAAAAACTAAAACATTCTTGATATAATAGTTGAATTGTCAGGAGAATAAACCCAAATGCGCGACAATGTTTACGAAAATGTAAAATGATATTTTAAAATGAATGCTCATGTTATAATTAGTTTTAAGCGAACTGTGTAATTTTAAGCCTCACAGAATGAGCATTTAGAATTAATATTAGATAATGAAAAATAATATAAAATTCCGACGAAGAATAGTTGCGTTACTTTTTAATATTTAAAGCGAGAAAACTTCAAAATGTTTTATCCCGGGAGCAGGCACACACTCGATACTAACGTAAATGGTCTCGCGGGGTGATTGAGTCACCCCAAACCTTTTTTTATAATTATTTTTATTGTACAAGATACAAATCGTGATTCCAGTGTATAATTTAATTAAGAGAAAGTATACTTACCTACTTTCAAGGACTTTTTAATTTTTCTTTTGTAACAAACAAACATTTTTGCCTGAATTAACGATTTCATGATCTGTGTGCCCCGCGCGACCACTTCCTGGTTAAAAGCGTGTTCAATATATAACATGGATGTTACTGCTAAAAATTGTGCAAAACGTTTTTCATTATGCTTTATATGTTTGAGAGTACTCATAAAAATAAATCTTGACCAAGTAATCCTTCAAAGTGCTGTCTGTGGTTTTCCAAATATCATAAAACTCTTTAACAGGGAACTCCCCACACACAGAAATACATTATTTACAACTTCCCTTAATGAGAAACAAACACATAAGAGAGGAGTCATAACTAACTGTACCAATAACTTAGAAGGCCAAACAGATGTTGAGCAAATATATTCTACTGCCTACAGTTGTAATGTAGAGATTTCAAAAATAATAACAGTGATACATTTTTTGTCTTCCTAAACTTTTTCGATTCTGGGTCTGGGTTTTGTTTTTTTTCTCTGAAAGAGTAGTATTTTAGTTTAAAAATAAACCGTAATAAAAATCTCTCATCGTGAGATTACAGCAAATCAAATAAAAGTTTTTTTTATTTGGTTATAGGATTAAAGATAGCTAATTAGGTATTGAAGAAGTTTTTATTTTTGAGATGACGTTATTTCGCCAGATGATGTATATATATATAAATTATATCAGAGTAAAAAAGTGCATTTGTTATTATGTCTGAAAGTATTTTGTGTTTATTCATTCCAGTAAATTAATTTTTTAAAATATTTTATTTTTGATATTCTCGCGCCCCCTCGTAGCGTTATCTCACCCCCAGGGGGGCATGCACCACAGTTTGAGAAACACTGATTTATAGACTTCCTTGCCTTCGCCTGGATTCGAACCCATGCCTTACGGCACCGCAGTCAGCGTCGCTAACTACTATATCGGATGGGCGGCCTATGAAACTAAAAGTACATATTAAACATCCTCTTTAATGAAATATTTTATAGATTTGGCTAATCATTATTTATTTCTACTTGCTTATGATGCCTTGTAACATACAAAACAATATTAATCAGATTTAGGATTTTCTTAGATCACAATTTTAAATTAATTAGTTTATTCATTGCTGACACAGAATAACATGTATAATTTGGTACAAAATACATTCTTTTAACGCTGTTTAAGAAAGGGATTTCTCAAAAAGTCTTTTTTAGGACGTAAAAAAGGTAAAAACTTCTTAAATATATTCTATTTGAATTTTGTTTATTTCTATTCTTTTATTTCGATTCTTTTTCTTATTTATTTTTGTACTTCAGAAAAAAAGTCTAAGGTTACAGTTGAAAGATTTTTATTTAAAAGAGAATAAAATATTTTTTAAAAAGAAGTTTTTGGTTGAACGGCCAAGAAATTTCTCTTTCAGTTGTTGAAAAGAAATAGGTATTTCAATAACTTATAGGTGAGTGATATTGCACGTCGAGATACTTTTGTCTTGGATAAGTTTTTTTCAAGTGCACGCGCGATACGATAAAATCTTACACATAAATTTTAAATTCTTTGAATTTTTTTCTACTTGGAATTTTTTCATTTTACTCTTTATAAATGAAAATAAGTGTAGCTGACCTATTGTTTAAAAAATAGCATATGCAGCTATTTTTAATATAAAAAATGATTCTATTATAAATATTAGCAATTTCATAATGTCCTATTAAGTAATATGTACCAGGAAACCGGATTAAATTAAATTGGTCAATACAAACAGGTATGACTACAGAAAAAAAAGGAATGTATGTCAATATATAATATAATCCGTTAAAAATTCCTCATTTTATAAATTGTAGGCTTAACTCAGTTATAGTTACTGAATTAATTGCAAAATTAAATTGAACTAATTCAATTTCTACAAACATTTTTAGTGATATTTAATAAAATATTCATTACAATTACTTCCTAAGAATATTTAAAAGTAATTTTTAATAAACATCAATAAGTCTCTTTTTATAAATGAAATGAAAAAAAAATGAAAAAATATTTTCCCAAACTCTTGTTCTTAACCCCTTCCAGGTGCATTTTACTTTTGGATTATGGATAAAAAAATGTCAATTTAAAATGTTTATTTTAAAACACGCAAATCTTTTTAAACATATTAGCACCATTTTCATACAATTTTTTAAAAAATTTAATGTAAAAATATCCATGTAAATAAATGAGTAATTTATCTGTAAAGTTGGCTTTCTGTATGGCAGAAATAATTAGATTTTGGAGTCAATTCACACTAACTACAAATGTAAAGATTAGAATACCTAGCTTTTATCTTGAATTATGAATTTTATTGATATTTTTTGCATTTACATAAAGGATTATGATATTATTAATCAAAATTCGATCGCGTATGATAATTTCGAAAACACGGTAATGCACAAAACCCAACATAGCAATCTGGACAGTAGAACCTTGTTTCTTTTCTTGCATTCTTCTTTTTGCTGTCTCTCTTTTAGCTGCAAATAATATACTGTCGGGTTGGATTAGTATTCTTCTCTGTTGTGGAAATACAGTCAACAAAAAGTGTCTTTCAGACAGGCGTGAAGAGGTGTTGCTCAGCAGAAGGACGTCCTCTTTTTGCAGAAAATTCCACCAAGAGGTACTCTTTAATTATTCGAAACCATAAAAAGCGCACGTGAAGTAATTCGGGGATGACCGATTGCACAGTGTAAATTTTCGCTATGTCCGAGCTACACTCGGGGTGAATCAGGATGGTACGTTTCAGCTGCCCGAGTTCAGTTCGGGAAAATACAGGAAAAGTTTCAGGTAGGTGGACTTAACCACTTTAATATTTCGAATTTCATCAAAAATTTATAAAAAAAATGTTTTAAAGTTTAATTTTTTGAGTTAAAAGGGGTGTTGGAAAGCTAAAATCTTATTTTTTTGACAATTTGAGATTTTTACATTTTCAAACTGTATAGAATTTAACCTTTCTAAAAATACCTTACTTTAACCTCTAGGGTATTTAGAAGCTCTTAAAGAGTATTTTTAAATAATCATTGAATTTGGGCCACGCCCATTTTAATGGCGAAAATTGTAAACAAATTACTTTGTTTTTGCTTAAAAGTGTAACGACTAATATTAACCAAAACATGTATCTTTTATTTTAAATTGAGCCTTTTATTTTTTTATTTCCTAGTCGATTAGTAGTCTCACTGTATACATTAAAATCAATTTATCTCAAAATGTAAATTTTAATGTGCGATGTACCTTTTCTGAGAAACTACTGTTCACAGGTATGTAAATTTTTTATGAATTATTTATAATGATGTCTAATATATACTAAAATGAGCTTTTTGTAAAAACTCAAAAATTTAATTTTTACAAACTTTTAAGTAAAAATGGGTTAAATTTCGCAATGTTTGATAAAATACTTCATAATTTATTAAAAAATTCAAAATTAGCTAAAAGCTCATTTTAGTATAATAAGAGAGGTGTACTTTAATAGTATGAAAAATTTCAAGCATGTACATAAAACAGATTTTGAGAAAAGGTACATCGAAAACAGCCAATTTAACATTGTCAGCATAGAGAAAGGTAGAGGTTTCCAACTCCCCTTAAGGTATCCGACTATGTTCGGAACCATGATTTTGCAAAAGCGTATAAATGGATAATATTTATGATATTTAGTGTCACTTAGATTAGAAAATTTATATAAAATTGTTTTAAGAATAATATTTCAATAAAAAATTATTTAAGTACAATATTTTGACAAAAATGAGCATAGAATGACCCATTTTCAAAATATTCTCCTTTTATGAAACATGCTCCTATTATAATAATATTTTGCCTGTATATAGCTCAGACCTCTGTACAGAGGCTCAACTAGAATTTTTGAAATTTATAACTTAGAAGTGGGTTTATCCATGTTTTATACGACAACAGAGGGGAGAAATTTTAAGAGAAAACCGCCGATAATTATTTCAATGGGTTGTAACTCTGAAAATAATGTGATTTTTTCAAAAATCATCATTGATTTCATCATGTTTCATAACAACCTGAAATCTTCATCCATAAACAATTAAAACTTAAAGACGATCTGAGCCCGTCTTCAAAAAAACTGTACAGAGGATGAACTGGAAAAATTTTCCTGGATACTTTTCTGGACTAATATCAATACCACATTTTGCTTCCTTTCCTTTTGCAATGCCGTCCTTAGCATGTACGCATTTTATTTTTGCACAACAATTTGATGCTCATCGTCTGAGCTATATATAGGCAAAATATTATTATAATAGAAGCATTTTTCACAAAAGGAGAACATTTTAAAAAAAAGGTTACTCTAAGTTAATTTTTTGCCGAAATATTGCATTTAAATAATTTTTTTTTGTCAAAATGTGCTTAAAACAATTTTATACTTGTATTCTAATCTAAGTGACACTAAATATCATGAAAATTATCCATTTATGCGTTTTTTAAAATCATGTTTCCGAACGTAGTCGGATACCTTATATAATTTATTAAGTTTATTATTTTTATTTTCCGTTTACTAGTTCTAAAGTTACATCTTTTTAGTATGAGTGGGTGTTATTTCCAGAAAACAGTGACCGACTATAAAACACGTTTTACGCAAAATGGGAATTCTTCCGAAAAATTTGCTACGGGACAGTTACTGAAACTTTTTGAATGTTTTGTGCAATATTAGAGTTGTTTTAATGTACTTATTTTAAAAATCACTGCATTATTACAAATCTTATTACCATTTATATAAATATAGCAGGTGTTCTTTAAATGATTTCATTTAGTGTCTATGAGGAGCTGTTTTATTTTACTTAAAAATGCAAATAGTTCTTTTAGGTCATTTCTAAAATGAACAGTAATGTAATAAATAAATGCTCAAAAATTTAAATTTAGTTTTTTAACCTTTTTGCACGGAGTGGAAAGTATTTATATAACATTTTATAAATTTTGAGCAAATTATTTCTCATTTTGTAACATTTTTATTTTTCCGCTTTCCCTCACACAATTTATTAAACAAATTTAGAATCATAAAACGAAATCTTCATACTTAAATTAGAGAAAAAAACCCCGTATTTCGTCTTAAATAAATACAAGGAATATAAACTATTATACTATAGCTTGATTTTCAATTTATATATAAGCTAGGCTTTCACCTATATACACTGGTGTGCAAAAATTAAGGACGAGACGGTTTTTTCAATATAACTTTGTACAAAAGCTTTCCAAATCAACACATTTAATACCGTAAGATCCCCAATACGTAAGGGCATGTGTAATGTAAGCGACACTTACTAAAAGAGAAATCAGAGGGATAAAAAGAAGTTTGATTGAAAAAGTAGCATGGAGCGCAATGCGACTGAAGGCCGAAACATCCCTGTGATGGGTGTCTAGCAAGAAACATCCGGTCTTTAGTAGGGGATATGATCTCCCCTGACTGCTAGGCAGGTTTCACAGCGTCTGCCCATGCTGAGAATGAGGGTGTCAATGAGTTGTTGTGGCATTGCTGCCCATTCGTTTTGCAGCGCCAATCGAAGCTCCCGAATCGTTACTGGTGGTAAGGTACGAGCTGCCAAGCATCTGCCTAGAAAATCCCATACATGCTTGATGGGATTGAGATCCGGAGATCGTGCCGGCCAATCCATACGTTCAATATCATCACTCTCTAAGAGCTGTTCGGCAGCTACTGTGCGATGACATGGTGCATTGTCGTCCATGAAATGGAACTGCATACCCATAGCGCCTCTAAAAAGACACACATATGGAAGAAGAATCTCGTTACAATAACGGGTCCCTTTGACTGAACCTGCGTCGAAGATGTGAAGGTCTGTACGACTACCAAGCATGATGCTTCCCCAAACGAGAACACCGCGACCTCCATACCTGTCCCTTTCAATGATGTTCGAGGGATGATTGCGGCTTCCCCGCTCTCTCCAGATGAGTATGCGATGATAATCGCTACTCAAACTGAATCTGCTCTCATCTGTAAAGAGTACTCGTCCCCATTCATTGTCTCTCCAATTCCGGTGTTCCCGGCACCACAGATAATGCCTTCTCCGATGGGCAGGCGTTAAAGGTACATACCGTACAGGGCGTCATGCAAACAGACCACCACCGTGCAGTCTTCTGGCGACGGTAAAACGCGATATCGGTCTTCCAGTCGCCTGTGTCGTGTGTCTAGCGTTTTCTCCCGCTGTCCGCCGCCTGTTTCTTCTGGCCTGTAAGATAATGTACCGGTCATCTGCGGGTGTGTTTCCTCGTGGACGACCACTACTGAACCCCGGATAGCTGTTCCTGTAGTTTGAAATTGTCTCCAAAGTCGTGAAACGATGCTGTGAGCAATTCCGAACTCTGCAGCCACACTTGTCACACTGCGGCCTTCCTCCAACTTCCCAATGATTTGACCTCGGGTAAAAGCATCCAGATGTCGTCTAACAGATTGATTATTCGCCATTTCTCGCTGAGGAAGCAACTCGGTGGGATTTTAACTGCTATACGGCGTGCAATCTCTTTGCCAGAAATACTGATCTTACACCGACAACATGCTTTATACTACTCTGACACTCCCCCATTACGTCTACCTGCATATCTGCGCATGTGCTACCGTACATCACCTTACTTAATCTCCTGATTGGTCTTTCTGTCCGCTCTGCCTCTTCGTTCAGCTGATATGCTAATTTTTCGACTTCGTCCTTAATTTTTGCACACCAGTGTATTTTAAAAAAATTGTGTATAAACTCGTGTTTTTCCTGAAATAAGTCAAAATTAACGGAGAGCTGGGACAGACACATAAAAATGCCTAACAATAATATATTCAATTTTCCATTATTGGAAAAGTTTTATCCAAGAAAGGTTTAAGCTTTGTAATTTGAAGTTATATATATTTAAGTAATAGGGAAAATATATTATACTTCCACAAAAAGCTTTCTTTTATTGTGATAAGTCATCATTATCTCCTTTCTTTTTATCATCTTAAAATTCAGGAAGGTTTTTCATCTCAATTTAAAAACCTTTAAAAAACTCGAAGTTAAAAGCAAGCGATAACTTTCAGATATATATTGATATTTTGAAAAGAACATTTCTGTTTACAAAAAAAAAAAAAAGGAATAAATTTACTGCAAATTTGTTTGTACTACAAAAATATTTCTGTTCATAACCTTTTAGTAGCAAAATATTGCTAATAATTATTTAACTGTTCGATTACCTGCTAATAACCTTTCAGTGATGAAACTTTACGAAATGTTGAAATGTGAATTTTTCTCAATAGAAGGAAAAGAAAAATAAAAAAATTATAATTTTCTTATAGGATTCTGGAGAGTAAACTTTTTAATTATTTCATTTTGTTTTTATTGCTAATTAATGCTATTTCATCGATTTGTTGTACCCAAAATAAGGACCTTTACAGATTTTCAATACGAAACGGATGCACTTTAGGCTCGCCATTTATAGCCCTATCCGAATAACATTTCCTCGATTTAAAATAGCATTTGAGTCCTTTCTTTGCATTGAATCTTACTCGAGAATCATAAAATGGTTAAGTAAATCGAAAGCAATTATAATAATTAAACAAAGATAAAAATCTATAGTTTTCAATGTCTTTGAAAAAAGCCCATCATTCTTAAAGTTTGAAAATAAGTCAAACAAACATTACCGTATGTTATACAAACCGCATATATATAAAAAACCTACAATGATGCTATTTTCTATTGCTACTTCTTTGCAATGAATTTTTCAATACGTTTGAAAAAAAGTGTTACATATAAAATAACAAAGCAGAAACTAATGTAAAGATATATGTACGAGTATCACAAAGCCTGGGAATAATATTACTTCACATTAAAATAAATCTAGTTTAAGTTTTTCGTTGCCTTTGAAAACATTTATGTTATACATTTTGATTTGAACGAATTTAGAAAAGAAAAAACAAACTTCGAAGTAATGTTATACAATGCGTATGAATATCGATAGTTACAGAACACTATTCCTTTAAATTTTTGATTATATTCCTTTCTTTTTTTTATAACTTTTGCACTCTCTTTTTTTAGAATTTAAAATGTGTGAGACAAATGGTTATCTGTACCATATTTTCTTATAATTTTCGATCTCCAAACTATACATTATTAACTTCTTTTTTCATTTTTTCCTAATATATATGATAAAAATAACACCTTTCACACACAAAAAAGGGCAAGATAAAAGTAAAATTATTCGAAGAATTCATGCGCATTTTTCCAGCCACAAAATACATCGATAATGGCAGTGACATTTTCCTCGAACATTTTTCCTAAAACACATTCTCCGGAAACCGATCTTCCCCCTTTCTGAAATAAGAGAAAAACAATGACTTTCTTATAGCTTTGTCCGCCTGAGATTTCTGATTCTTTATTTTTTACCCCCCTGTTCTTCTCCCAACAGGCAATGATGCATAATTTTTCCATTACAGATCAGATCTCTTGCTTTTTTATCGAAGATTCAGGATCCCCGAAGATTACCTGTTATTTATGGAACTGAAAAGTTTTGGAGTAACGATTTCTGGTATTTCTAAATCTCTCTGTATCTCTCTCGCTCTCTTCCTAAACGATTTCTAGATCTGAAAGCGAAGGTAAATAAAGTGTTCCGATGCGGATGATATCGAAAAAAGTGTTAAAACATACCATTCAGATATATCAGAGGTCCCATCGATATTTACGCAATTATCTGTGTTTCTTTTAGAGGACTTAATGCATGCTAGTAAATTTTAAATAGTTTATTTCATTGTTGAATATTTCTTTTATATAAATGAGTGTAAAAACAGAACGATATTCTATAAAATTAATAAAATTTAATAAAATTTCGCACATTTATGGCTTCTCCATACGTATAAAAAACAAAACAGAAATAAAGAGTGTTTTTTTCCAGGTACAGAAGTTTAAGTTGGCATTACTTTCCAAGATGGCGACCGATTTAACAGCTGTCAAGTGATTTATTCTCAGTTTGGTTTGGCAATTCATCCAAACGATCATCAAGCAAGGCGTAGATTCATCGAATGGGCCGAAAACGAGATTGCCGTTGTTCCCGATTTTCTTAAGCGAATTTTGTTTAGCGATGAAGCGCACTTCTGGTGGAATGGCTACGTCAACAAACAAAACTGCCGCTTTTGGAGTGAAGCTAATCCACAAGTGTATGTCAAAACACCATTACATCCAGAAAAACTGACTGTTTGGTGCGCTTTATGGGCTGGTGGAATCATTGGTCCGTACTTCTTCAAAAACGATGAAGGCCACAGTCAATGGTGATCGGTATAGAGCCATGATTACTAACTTTTTCATTCCTGAATTGAACAAGCATGATGTCCAGGAGCTGTGGTTCCAACAAGACGGCGCAACGTGTCACACAGCTCGTGCCACAATCGATTGATTGAAAGACACGTTTGGTGACCGCCTAATTTCACGTTTTGGACCTGTGAATTGGCCTCCAAGATCTTGTGATTTAACACCGCTAGACTATTTTTTGTGGGACTATGTAAAGTCATTGGTCTATGCGGATAAGCCACAAACGCTTGACCATTTGGAAGACAACATTCACCGTGTTATTGCCGATATACGGCCACAAATGTTGGAAAAAGTCATCGAAAATTGGATGTCCAGATTGGACTACATCCGAGCCAGCCGTGGCAGTCCTATGCCAGAAATCATATTTAAAATATAATGCCACAAGATTATCTTTCGAATAAAAAAAATTCATGTCAATCGAATAATACATCGTTGTTTTATTGCAATTTAAAGTTCTATACCTCTAAAAAAAACACCCTTTATATTAAACCGGCAGCGGGCATGCGGGGCACAAAGTCCACCCAGGCGCACGAAATCTGTGATTCTGTGAAAACTGTTCATTTGTTACTAATGAACTTAACATATCCTTCTATCTTACAGTTTTCATGAGAATTAAAATGTATTTGTCACATATCTGCCTCTTTTTTTGGGAGTGGCAAATATTTTTTTTTACAATCTTAAGGTACTTGTTTTGATTGAGTTTCCTTGGTGTGGTAGTTAGGACAGGAGGGTGACAGCTCTGGTGTCGTTCATGTCACTTGACCATAGTTCAAATTTACTTTGTACGTCACCAAAAGCCCTCGTGTAGCTGAACACTTATTAATACTCACTTATTCACTCACTTGATTGAGTATCCCTATAGTGACCACTTTTTTCCAAAATAATTTCTAAACAGGCTACATTTCTCATCTGTGAGTGACTCAGTGGTTTCGATTGCTTTGTTGCACGACTTATTATGGTTTATAAAAGTAAACGATCAGAGTATAAAAAAAGTAATTGGGCATCTGTGATTCTATTGAAGGAATTTGAAACTGATCAAGCAAGGGAAGAACCTACGGAAATAATGCATATTAAGTATGACAGCGAAAGTAAATTTGAGAAAAGCAATGAACATGAAACGTTTGAGTCGAAAGGAAAATTTTCAAATGCTACCTAAAGAACTCCATCAAGAAAAATATGAAGCAATAAGTGCACCACAAGACAAACATCGTCCTATTGAAAAGACCAAGCCAGAAAAAGTTCAACATGGTATTTGTTGTGTGATCATCAAAGTACATTAAAACTACAATAACTTGAACAAAATATGGCAGTTTCGCCGGCAAATAACACTCCTGTAATGTTAGCGAAAAATGTCCGTGATTTGTGTCATTTATTAAGTCACGCCCATTTGAAACTTCTTGGTTCAGTTAGATTGATATTTTTCCTCAAATTATCAAAGAAAAATTGGAAAGTCCTTAAAAGCAGGTAAGTATACTTTTGCTGAGTAAAATTATTTACTGGAACTATGATTTTTATCGTGTACAGTAAAAATAACTATAAAAAAAATTGGCGTGACTCTCAGTCACCCCGTGCGACCATTAACGTTAATATCGTGTGCGCACCTTTTCCCGGGTTAATACTATATTATAATATAAGAAGTATAAATAATTTGAGAAGTTAATTCCTGTTTTTACTATACCCTTATGTGATTCTATTTCTTCTCTCGAGTTCGCATTTTCAACGAACTTATACTGATTTCTTGAATTTATGTTAATTCATTGAGAATTGAAGTAAATTTCATACTTTAAATATAGTTTTTCCATCATACGATTCTTTTGTTATACAGTTGAGAGGAGATATTAAAGTTGAAATTATAATTGAATTTTGTTGTTGGTAATGCCATCTGTCTGACGGTGTCAGATCGAGGCGCAGGAAATTCATCGTGGGAAAGGGCTGGATGTACTATAGTAGATGTACTAGCCTTGGTTTTGAGTACTATACAAGTGATAGTACATTTTGGCTTGGTTCCACTTAATTTTGAGGGAGAACACCCTGGGAGGAGAGTTGAATTTAAATCAGTGTAAAGGGAATATGGCTACATAATGTCTATTTTATATTAAAAATTTGAGAAATATTTTTATATATACACTCCGATTAAATTATTGTTGCAATTTTAATATCTTTTTCCCCTACTCACTTATTTCTCTTCTGTTTTTCTCAAGTAAAAACCATACTTTTTTTTATTAATTCAGAGTTATAAATACATTTTATTGAAATAAAACAAACTTCGAATTTTTCCCCTCTTTGCATGATTCTAAATACTTGGGTACTTGGATATCATAGAAGCACATCCATATTTGTCGAGTTAATATTTAAATAATAACAATTAAATAAATATTTGAAACTCTCTAAATTATATTAGAAGAAATATTTTTAGAGTATTAATTAAAAATATTTAATAAAGCTCTTGTTCCTATTAGAGTTCTAGAAATCGAGAAACTCCAGGACACTTATAATGTACTGGTTTCTAAGTTTAATAAAAAACTTAAAACTGATAATCTAGAAACAAAATAGTCAAAACATTATGAAAAAAATTTTTTATACCATGGGTAATTTAAAAGCACCAGAGACAGTTTTTTTAGCATCTACATTCGTAATATCAACAGCAACATAATGTATCCGAAGTTCAGATATACAAATTAAACATAAAATATTTTCTTGTTGAAGAATATGATTCTCTCGAACAACAATACAGACCAGACATCGAAGTTTCTTCTACGTATGAAATCAGTGGAAAGTTTCATGGTTAGCAACGCTCATTGATCCCACAAAGCAGCTCTAGCACTAACGCGAGTTTGACGAGAGTGGATTGGAGGGCTGCAACACATCTCCTGAGAGCATCTCAATGGCTCCATGGGATTAGGCTTTGAGAATATGCTTACCATTCCATTTGGAGTATAGTTTCTTCAAGAAATTGGTGGACGAGACGAGGAATTCAAGAGGGTATTATCCGCTTACAGATTAAACGTATCACCAAATTTGTCTGCATACGGACAAACATTATAATCCAAAATATGGTATCTGCACTTGTAATCATTGAGAGTTAGTTCTATGTGGCAACTCTTACAGATCTGCGCACCCACACTTAAAGATATTGCTTCTACTACAAGAAAACCAACTTCTGATTTGGGTCCTTTTATATTATGTATGTTCTTTTAGTCATGGAAGACATAGAGCATTTGGTTTTCTTCATACATAAAGAAATCGAAAATTTATTTTGGAAAATGGAATACTTTTTAAGGGGACTTGGCACCCTTTGAGCAAACTTCTTTATTTACGTATTTAAAAATTATATTTTAGCATTTTATACAATGTTTCTATTCAAGAAAATGTTACCAGATGAAAATTTTCATATATTATTCACACAATTTTAAAATTTTTTAATTTTTTGAAGAAAATTGGGAACATTTTAAAATCTTACTCCTTTTGTAAAAATTAATTTTTTGACCTGAAATTTTTTTATAATACTCTTATGGATGTTCTTAACAACTTTAGGGATCGATTTTAGAATAACTTCATTCGTTTTCGAGAAAAAAATAAAATGTTGATATACAGGCTAAAAATCAACGAAAAAGCCAACATGTCTTACATTTTATTTTTTTTAAAAAAAAAGTATTCAGTTTATAGCAAAACGGATCCCTAATTTTATTACATGCTTTATTTTCAACACGCAAGAAAAAATGGAAGTGATTGGTAAATAATTGTCGAAGGAGTTGCATTTTGAATGCACTAAGGTTTCGAAAAACAGGTTTAAAGTTTATAATTCTGAAAAATAATTATTATAAGCTTAATTAAACTTAAAATACCACTTTAAGATATTAGTTATACGTTTTTCTTTAAAATAATTGCATTTTCATATTTTTTCAACCCACACATTTTTATAAATGATCAACTTTTAGAGAGTACTAACTGCCCATGAAAATTCAAGAAAAATGTTAAATTTTTTTTTTTTTTCTGTCACCACAGAAATTTTAGCTGTTTTTCTTCTTATAATATTAAAGTATTACATTTGTATGAAAAATATATCAGGAAGAAGAACTGAAATTATAAAATTATTGATATAAAATGCCTTAATTTAAAAATTTTACATGCACACATTCCACAAGGAAGAAAAATTACATTATTGTATTGCCTCGAAATATTCTGCTTTTAATACTACACATTCTTTTTTATAGTTATTATTTCTATTTCTAAAATAGATTTTTTTTTTTATCATAAAGCATTTTTTAGCTTTTTTTTCTAAAAAGGGTGTGTGGCTGAATTGCCTAATTTGTTTTCAAATGAAGTTTTAGTCAACTTCTAACTTTCCGACATGCACAAGTGATATATCAATCGAAAGATAATAATGCAAAGAATAAGATTAAATGAAAATAAAAAAAAACCGATAGGTTTGTGATTTTTAGGCTACCAAGTCTTCTTAAAAGAATACTCCATTAAATATTTATAAATGAAATAGCTTTATGTTTTTCAATTTTTAAAGCTGAACATGTGAGAAAATTAACAAAATTTAGAACATTTTTTCATACAAAGCAAAAATAATTATTGAACTGATTCTAATATCTATCGAATCCCATAAGAAATTCAATGTGATGTTTTAATTAAATATATAACAATTTCCTATACTCCGAATACTAAAATTTTCAATTTTATTTTGTAAACATTAATACTTATATTATAATCAATGCTTACAATTTTAACAAACGTCTGTATAAGGAACTGATTAAATGACTTTAAAGAATAAAATATAGCTTCAAAAACATAAATCAGTAAATTATATATTTTTTTAAAAAATTGTTTTAATTCAGGAGAAAGTTTGTGGCACAATCGAAAACTAACTACTTAGTAATACACTCTTAATTAATCACAAGAAATGTTTGTTATATTTTAAAACTTCTAATTAGTAACATACCCCCGAAAACTCATGGACCTTATTATTTTAAATTTTGAAGGCCTAAATTGTCTTTGAACTCTAGTGAAACAAAAGAAAAATGGCACATCCAATTTGAGCTCAAGGAGCGTAAAATAGCTTAAAACTTCCAGTAATGAGACATTGGTGAAAGTTTAGAGAAGCAGTTATAGGAGACTAAAGTCTCTTACCGTGGTTCATTAAATGTTATTGGATCAAAAATTTTTCTCTTGGTTAATCGATTTTTTTTCTGCTACATAAAATCTAATGAATCTACTAAGCTCAGATGTTAGGTTCCATTTAAAAGAAAGGTTAAGAAAAGGAGAAAAAAGAAATCAAAAACTAACTTTTTTAATCGAGTTTAAAAAAAATTACAACAGATGTTGTCTCAATCAATTACTTGGGATTGAACCATTGGTCAGTGTGTGTATGGTCAGCAATGAGCATTACTTTATGAAACATGTAAGAAAAATAATAAAGATACCCCTACGAATTTATATACTTTACATTTTATTAATTAATGTCTTTCTTTTAACTGTTATAACTGTGTTTTCATTTTTATTTATGATGCTTTATTCATCTATTAAATTTTAACTAGCTGTATAGCCCGGCGTTGCACTTGGATTTTTCGAGTGCATGACTTTATGCTTGTGGCTATGTGATATCAATATAAACTAGTACCAATCATCACGCGAAGACGATCGTTTTGGCGTGGTCGATAAAGTACTTGCGTTCGGAATGGAAGGTACCAGATCGAATCCTTCTTTTCTTCATTGGTGACCCTGGCCGGGCCAAAGACCCGCACCCTTCGCACGCCACAGTCGTGGCATCATTTGTCCACCGCAAAAGCATCCAAGCCGTCAAACATTGGCGCAAAAATAAGCCGTTACTTCTCAATGCCGTCTCACAAAAATGACGCAATTCTCAAACCGTCACGCACAATGATGTAAACCACAAAGTGACGCAACTGCTCACATGCTCGCCACGAATATGGCATCGTTCGTTTGCCTATTCTCCGAATCACTGGCATGGGCTATGCGTAGGCGTGATATCTATATAAACTAGTACCAAACTTCACGTGAAGACGATCGTTTTGGTGTGGTCGATAAAGTACTTGCGTATGGAACGGAAGGTACCCAGATCGACTCCCTCCTTCCTACATGCTCATGGAAATTTCTCCTCCCCCTCTCAGAACTTACTAGTTCGTGTGTGATTTTTATATTAATTTCATTAAATTCCCTTTTTCGAAATTTTTTCCGCTCCTTTTGCACTGTCGGATGAGTGTGTTTCATCTCCGTTTAGCCCGATGTTGTACGGGTTTCTTCTGAGGGTATAAGTTTATCTCTATAGAAATTTTTTCTTTCTCTATAGACGCCAGCACTTCTGGATGTGTGTGTATGCGTGATGTGAGGGATTTCTATATTTATATCATTTAAATTTCCTTGTCCGAAATTTCTTCCGCTTCTTTTCTTTGTCAGACTGGTTTCTTTTCCCTCCGTTCCTTCCAGCGTTTCACGGGCTTTTCCCGAGTGTGTAAAACTCTCTTTTTTCTCCGCGGGATACGCCATATATCGGGCCGTCGGATACGAGAACTGCAGATTGAAGGCGAATAATTGTGTGGCGATAAGAATTCTGCCCACAAGTTTAAGGAAATAGTTTTGCAGCATGTGGAAGAAGAAGGTTACTTCAGAGACGACGTTTACAACGTAGAGGAGACTGGAGTAAATTGGAAGGATCAGTCAAGAAAGTCAATGGCTTCAAAACGGGAGTCCACAGCACCAGGTTTTAAAGTCAGCATGGAACGTGTTACGACCATGGTTTGTGCAAACGCTAGTAGAACACACACTGTACCATTGATTGTGATTGGCAAATCTAAGAAGCCTCACAGCTTCAAAAATGATCTATGTCTTCGTACTCTTAAAAGGCGCAAAAGAGTGCGTGGATAAACTTTGCCCTTTTTTCTGAATGGCACTCTAAACACTTCATTCCTAACGTCAAGAAATTACGTGAACGTTAAGGGAAAACAGGCCCAGTTTTACTGATTTTCGATAAAGCTCTCTTTCACGTACCTGTCGAAATTATCATTGCAATTGATGACGACTTCAGCGTGATGTATCTTCCATCAAACGTCACTGCGCTGGTGCAACCAATGGACCAAGGTATCATTGAAAAGCTCAAGTGAATTTATAGGAAACAAGTTTTGCGGAGATTACTTTTGAAAGAAATTGACGAAGAAAGTGTTGCTGCTTTTGTTGAAAAACTCAATATAAAGGATGCCTGCTACATGTTAGCCGAAATGTGGGACTCGCTCGAAAGACAGAGCCTAAAAAACAGGGAATAAGCTGTGGCCAGATTTAGAAGCCGGAAAAGACTTCAATGACTATCACAGGCCGACTTTGTCCAATCGATCCCAGGATTTCAAGGATGTGATGAAGAAAATGTAGAAACGTGGATGGCATGCAATGCAGAAGATTGTAGATTTCTAATGCTAAATGATGACAAGATTGTGACTTCCGTGTAAGAAAAATCCGACCCTGTCGACGATGAAACGGATGAATGTGAGCGAGAGAGTAAGTGAATATTAACGTCACACTGTTCAGCTGCACGAGGGCTTTTGGTGACGGGAAGCGTAATTTTGAACCATGGTCAAGTGAGGTGGACGACACCTGAGCTGGCTCCCCCGATTTCTAACTACCTCACCACACCACTGGAGGAATGTTTCAGCTCTCGACAGATTTAACGTGCATCGCTTCCCTACACAGCGGGTCTTTAGTGGTTCTGGGCTGGAACTCAAGACATGCCTGCCATGACCGATACCTTGACCACTGGGCTACCGCAGCCCTATGAAACGGATGAAGACGAGGACAACAACAACTAAAGTAGCAAGGGTCCATCAAATGCTGGTGCGGTTTCTGCTTTAGAGGCAACTATGGAGTGGTACGAACAACAGAGTGCTGTTCTTCTCACCTACTGCTGAGAAAGAGAACCAGAGACCTTGCAGCGAAAAAACGAAGGTGAACGATGGTACAACGAAAAATAAGTGATTATTTTCCACAATAAAGGTAAAATTGCGACATTTTGCATCTATTTTGCATTTTCTTCAAGCTCCTCAAGAATATATGATGATTTTCAACTTTTGTATAGTGTCCAGTTTCATATACTGCATGGATCGCATTCGGTTTTCGGTTATCCGAACAGTCGCGTATCCGACTGTGTCCGGTCCCAATTGATTCGGATAAACAACGTTCTACTGTATGTGGGGCTTTTTTTTGAAAGACTAGATGATAAATTAAAATAAAAACGGTCAATATAAATAACCTTCATCGTTTGAATATTAGAATTGGGTAGTAAATCGTTGAGAGACTTAATGCAAGGTAGTCTCGAATTCAAATTGGTGGAAACTTCCATGCAATATCTAGCGTTAATTGCAGCTAATGGAGACAGTTTTAATGAGACAGGATTTGCAGAGACATATCCTGAAAAAGTTTCCCCAAGACCTATAAGGATCGAGATGGTGAACAAAGCATTACGGGAAGGCAACAACTTTTTAGCCTTCTGGTGGGCTTTATGAGGTCATAGAACTCAAATTTCAAAAGTTACTGTATCGAAAATACTACAAGAAAGAGATCTGTTTGAAAGGTTTTTCCGTACCATTCATTTTTGCTCACGTAAGAATTCATACAGCTTGGTGTAAAGAACATTAACAGTGGAGTAAAGATCAGTAAAAAACAGTTTTGTTACACATCAATCCAGATAAAGTCTAACTACTAATTCTCTAACATAAACAAAGACTCGCTACATTTCCTATAACATCTGAGAAAGAGACCAGAAATACTGAAGAGGTTTGATAGTACTGTTATGTATTATGCTGGATGGGTGCACAGACCACCATGACTTTTACAGAATTTCAGAGACTACTTTAAGGTATCAAGATATGTGAGAGGTACAGGGAAGTCGCTTTTTCAGGGGTGGGACTGGATTTGGAAAGCGATAATATTTGAATCGGTCAGTTAGAACTGCAGATAGAACATATTTGGGAAATGCTGTTGGGGGAGAAAGCAATTACTAAAACTTCCAGAACTAACTAGGAGCTGAAAACAGTGTTGCTGGAGGGGTGGAACTGATTGCCACTGGGATTCAAACTGATTTTTCATCAGAAATTCGAGTTATTAAAGTATATAACAGTATTAAGCGATTATATTCTCTATTAACCCACTTTTTATTTCCACTTGTAATCTTTCATTTGGATTTACTTCTGCTGATTCCAGTATGTAATGCATGTTGTACTGCATTTCTGTATTATCTTAATATCTGCGCTTACATATAAAATTTTATTAAAATTCTAACCAGTACTTTTCTATATAAAGATAATTAACACAAACTGAAAATTCTCTTAATGTTGAAACCAAATGAAAAACAAATAAATAATTTTAATAATAAATATAACTTATTTCCACACACACACATAAAATTTGAAATAAAAGAAATAGTTATGTAAGTTGTCTTTTTATTGAAGAAGTAATATTCAACGAAATTGTGTATTTAAATAAAAGAGAAACAGTCATCTTTGAAAATAAGAAGCAAAAAAAATGTTATCTGATATTCTGTTCCCTCTTTAGAAGTATTCAAGGTTTCAGTCGTGTTTAAGAGCTGCAGTTTTTGTGGCTTTTGAGCTTTTCAGAGGTTGTTATTTTTTAAATAAAGGAACAGATAAGCAATCTTTCATTATTTCATGAAGAAGTGAAAAACGTTTTGAATTACTCTCAACTTTTGAAGACAAAAGACAATTTTGAGGTTTCTGACTAAATGTAAGAAACGCTTAGGAAAGTTTTATATTTTTGAAGCAAAGGGAATATTATTATTCCACGAAAGTTCAAGATTTTGATTCAACCAAATTCTCAACCATAATAATACTTTATGTGCAACTAAAGTTTTTAAATTTCATCAGAATTCTTAAATGTAAAAGAAAATGAGAGACATTAAGTAAAAAATTCCTTATACTTTTTGCATAAAATCAATGCTAATCATGTCTTCTTGTATGCAGTACGAATTATTTTTCCTTGATACAATTATTCAACTTTCGATATAACTATATATATAAAAATCTCATTATGTTAATAAATTTTGTTAATATGAAAAAAGTGTACCAGTTATATGGATAATGTTTTTGTATATATTCTTATACGATAAAGATACATCAAATTTTTAAGTCATTTATTCAAAGGTATGAGAAAAAAAACTACAAAAATTATTAGGAATAATTCAAATTTTTAAGTCATGTATTCAAAGGTATGAGAAAAAAAAAACTACAAAAATTATTAGGAATAATTCTATTTGGACTAGAGTATTCTATTTATTTCAGTTAAAATTCAATGTTAAATTTTTTCATACTTAAAATTCTGAGTAAATGTAATGATTTATTATTTTTGTTTAAAGAATTCATTAACGCGACAATATGAAAAAAATTATGATTGCATATACATATGCAGCTTTTTAGTTTTTCTAAATTAAAAAAAAATGAAAACAAATCGGTAATGTACTCTCTTTAATACATTAGTAGACGTGGGATACCTTTATTAATCCGATATTTTATAATATTGATATGAAAATATTATTCAGACTGTAATGTATTCAAATTTACCCAGGAAAAAAAATCCAGATCAACATGTTTTGACTACTATTTTTGCTGTTGTTGTATGAATTGAAATATGCAATCACATATTATAAAAACCATGAAATTATAAATTATACCTCATACATAGAAAACACGAAGAATATTTGTGAATTATTCTTATATTTAAATATTTATATAATAGCGAGTATTAAATTAAAAATGACGCTTATCTTAAATTTTTCATACCAAAGAAGAAAAATTCAGAATAGCACATGCTTTGAAAACTATCAAAGACGCTTAGAATTTAATAAAGCGAATCAGAATTATACTAGGCGGATTGCTTTCAAGTATGTATTCAAGCAACAATGAAAAAAAAGTAAAACCATTTAAGCATTTTTCCATGGCTTATAATACTCTAAACACTCAGTCAAAGTCACCATAATTGGCTTATAAACAACTCAATTTACTTGAATTTGGTATAAATTAGAAGATGGAGTGAGAGTGTTTTAAACGAACCTTCAAAATAGAAAACTTAATTGATACGCGTTAGATTGAAGTTTAAGCAGACTGGTATGGATTCATATAAAGGCGCTCTTCTTTCAAAAGAAAAAAAAGTTTTTCTCTTATATCAAAAAAGTGACAAGGAGTGACCATCATCAGTCATATCTGTCCATCTCTCGCCAATCGATCATCATTGGGAGTTACGTAATTATATTCTCTATTTTTTCCCCTCTAAATCGTGCGAAAAACAGCAAAATACGTAGATGAAAATATTGCCAAAAATTCTATTTAGTAAAATACTTATTCATGTTTTCATAATGCCCAGTAGATTAATTTAAAGGCTGATGTTGTTTAAAAGCCTTTTGTTTTTATTAATATTTGCAGAGGGAGGGGGAAAATAATTATACTTTATCTAATGAGGATGGCAAAAAAGAAACCCTCCATATTTTTCAGATGACCAAAAATCTAAAGACTTTGTTTTGATGTAATATATCATTATTTAGTGTTTTTAAGAACAATTAAATTCATTTTTCTTTTTTTCCCTTTTAAGCATTTGAATGTTATTTTGGGGGGGAGGGGAAGAATTTGAACTTGACACAAAAAAAAATTGTTTTCAGTAACTGACTTACCCTTTCTAGAAATAAATTAATAAAACAAATACTTCCTCTTCGAGTAAAATTATAGCAATTTATATTATTTTACATGCTTCGGAGGCTTGAAAACAGCACCAAATGAAAAGGTGCATTTAATAAATAAATAAATAATGCAGAATAAAAAAGTCAGTGCGTTAAAAATCAAGTACTTATTTAAGATAATAGCATCTATACAGGTAATTTGAATTTTGAATTGGTAACTAATTCTGTTTATAGTTGCATGTACTTGTTAAATGTATTTCTGAATATTTTTACACATAATCTTACGCGTTAAGTAATTCTGAGATAATTTCCAAATAAGAAGCAACATTCAATGTTTGCGAATAATGTAATCGGAAATTTCGTAAAAAAAATTCGAATCACGTTTATTTATGCTTCAAGTATAAAAATATTACATTTTGATAGTTGTTTAATAACACCGAAATGGGCCACATCAGTTCATGTTTATAAAATGAGATGCCTCAAGATCATATTTGCTTTTATGGTTGATGATTGAATATTGGGTCGTGAATAATTAAACTTTGAGAAGCACTGATTTAAACTAACATTCCAAATTAAAAAAATATTTTAATAAAAAATACAAAAATGTTTTTTTTTATAAAAAAAAATTAATCTAAGATTAATTATAAAGTATTCATTATTCCACTAAATTTCATTTTACAGGAAATTTTACTATCGATCAAATTATCAACAAATAATATTTCTAATTTAGGGCATTAGATTAAGAATAGATCAATTCTATATATTGATAACTTCAGTAAAAAAATTTTAGAAAAAATTCAAAATTTTATTTTACATAATAGAATGGAAAGTTCTTGTGAAATAATGTTAAATACACAGCTGTGTGTGGCCACCGTAAATGCAACCCCCTGAAGGAAGCATGCAAATAACATGAAATTTACAACATGCATTAGCGGAGGTGAGATATACAAATAATTAGAATTTCAGCGTAGACACATATCACGCGCGCCTGTGGCGCCACCTCAAACCGCTATTTAAGGCTTGGAGATTTCGACGATTTCAATTTTGGCAATTGTGTTTTTCTTGTGGTTTTTTCAAAAAACGATCAATTATGCCTCGTAGAAAACAGCGATCAGCTTTTGATCAAGTATTCGAGTTCGACAGGGGAAGGATAGTGGCCTACCGAGATTGTGGATTATCTTACAGGAAAATCGGTAGACGTGTTGAACGAAATCAAACAACTGTAATGCAGATATGTGACCGTTGGATGCAAGAGGTTACAACGGACCAACGTGGACGACTGCATCCACCTCAGTGAACCAATTCACATAAGGACAGGCAAATTGTGCGCATGGCAGTGGCGGATCGCTCAGTCACATCACGAACCATAGCACAGCACATTGAATCTGTAACGCATTATTCAGTATCTGCGGGTACCATTCGACGCCATTTACAGCAGAGTGGTCTGTCCACAAGACGCTCATTGCTTGGTCTACCCTTGACGCAGAACCACAGACGTCTCCGCCGCCAATGGTACGATGAAAGAAGGATGTAGGTGGCAGAATGGAATGAAGTTCTCTTTACTGACGAGACACGCATCTGTCTGCAACACCACGATGGTCGGATTCGAGCCTGGAGACACCGTGGAGAGAGAATGCTGAACAGCTGCGTTATGCACCGCCACACTGGTCCTGCACCGGGTATTATGGTATGGGGCGGTATTGGATATCACTCTCGCACTCTTCTAGTACGCATTGCCGGTACTTTAAACAGTCAGCGCTACATCTCCGAGGTGTTGGAGCCAGTTGTCCTTCCTTACCTTTAGGCTTGGCTACAGCCATATTTCAACAGAATAGTGTGCGACCACTCGTGGCACGCATTGTCCACAGGCTCTTCGTCAATCACCAGCTTGAATTGCTTCCCTGGCCGGCTCGCTCTCCCGATCTTTCACTGATAGAAAACATGTGGTCCATGGTTGCTCAACCATTGACCCAGATTACACCACCAGCTGCCACACCAGATCAACTTTGGCTACGTATGGAATCTGCTTGGTCTTCTGTACCCCAAGAACACATCCAAAGTCTCTTTGAATCAATGCCGAGGAGTGTGGCAGAGGTTATCTCCAACAATGGCGGTTACTCTGGCTACTGAGTCTGGCAGGAACCACACTTCTCAGAAGTCTATAAATTTAATCATTTGATGCTTGGTCAACATGTTATATCCAAAGTAAATTTTGTTGTGCTATCTCTTGTTTTTCTTGGTGTTGCATTTACGGTGGCGAGCAGTGTATTTTTTTTAAAAGTACGAAACTGCTCAAAACACATATGCTTTGAATTTTTCAGAAATAAATCTTTTAATTTTTCTGAATGCTTCGAGAGTACTGTTTTTGATTTTCAGAAGGAAACTCACATTTTTGATTAATTTATATTTTTCAAACATCCCATTAAAATAAAATAAAGGTAGAGTAAAATCCCAAGGTAAAATTAATGGTATAGAATTAAAAGAATTTTTATTTCTTAAATATTGCTTAATTCGTTTTATTCAGTTGGATAAGAAGCTGTTGTCCACAAATAAAATTTCCTGCAAAGCATATAGCAGACTGGTTACTTAAACATCCAACTAGTGGTAATGTAACCGAATGAAAAATTTATAAGTGCACCAAGTATTGCAGAATTTTTTATGTAGTTTTTTTCTGGAATATTTGAAAGGTTATATTGTTTAATGTATTTATAAACCGAAACAGATATATCAAGTCGAGAATAAAATCGGTGTTTTGGGATCGATGCCGAAGTTGTTAACTTTTTCTGATTTGTTTCAAGTTAATAATGTATTACAAATTCTATTACATATTGCACTGTCAACCAATTTCATTAAACCGAAAGATATCGCCAAATGCTACGATATGCAGCCAAAAGTGGAAATCATTCCTGCCCATGTAAGAACACAATACAAGTGACAATGACAGCATTTGGCGAAATTTTTTTGAATTGACGATGTCTTTTTTTTGACGAAATTCATTGATGGTACAGTATGTAAGTACCAAAATTCTTGCATATAAATGAATGAATTTTCTTTATAACGAACACAGATCATATTTTATAAGTATTAGCTTTTTAAAAACAAATTTATTTATTCGTTTGATTAAACAAATATAATATATCTGAGTTACAAACCACAAATTTTATAATAAATATCCAGTGCAAGTTTCTTCGATGTTTAATGTATTTCGCTCAGGTGCACTTCTAATTTTTATATTAGTAAAATTTGATTCACTTATCGATTGATTTTAAATTATTTTCATCACTTTTATAACATGATTTTTTAAAATCTGAATTTATACATGTTTAAAAAAATCTTTTCTAAACTTAATTTTCTTTATGAGACCTAATACCTCTCTTAAAAATTTTTGAAATATCAATTTCTCATTTTCAAAGACCATTCCATTAACTTACGAATTTCATAAGCAATCAAATGTGTTTCGAAGCTACTGCCAATATACTTTCGCAAAAACTCCAAATTCGAAGCTCAAGTTGTTTCGTAATACATTTTAAGAGAAGCAGATAAATTGATTTTTACCCCCACCAAAAACTGAAGGAAACCCTAGCTCCGGGATACGTTTTTTCATTATTTGATTCTTTTTCTATTTTTGCTGGAAGCACAGCGGCATGATCTATCATCAGCAAATATGGAAATGATAGCATCTTCTGGCGACGAAGATAAATGAATGCTGATGAAAAATTGCGAAATTTCTTTTTACGATCGATATATCTGGGAAAAATTATAAAGAAAAGAGGAAGTATGAATATATTTTACGAACGCATGCAGTCATACACGCAACGGTATAGTCTGGATAGTTTTAGTAGCCTTTTTATCCACATACCTACTGATCTCTTTGACAAGTTGTTCTATTTATAATACATTGTTTCATAATTTTTACGACTGAAATAAATTTATTTTTAACTGCATTAATGATTGAATATTTTACAGTTTTGTATGAAACATTGACATTTTTACAATAATATAGATTATGTTTCTCATACAATTTTCAGTGATTCTTAAATTAGACAAGGACTAGGATTTTTTTCTTCTTTTTACAGAATACAGCAGAAGTGTTTTTAAGGATAAGGAATAGTATATTTAGAAACAACTTCAAATCATTTCAAAATTGTATGCATTTGCTGTAGTAAATTTTAATAAAAAGATTAAATACTTTCCATCTGATGTATTTTTACATATCATGCATTTTCCTTCCATAAAAATAAAATTATGCAATTATTATTTTTTATTCAATTATTTAATTAACAATTCAATTATTTTATTATAAAATTATCTATTATTTTAATCACTATGCATATATTGAATATCTTCCAAAACAATATTATTTCTTAAATCAAAGTTTAGGGCTTGATGTTTGAACTTAAAAGTACATAAAAACACTGAAATATATAACAAATAGTGATAAGTATTAAACTTTCCTTATATTAAATTTGTATGTTATTTTCCTTTCAATACAGAATATGATTTATGTACGCTGATACAGTGATATAATATTTTACATGTGTGATAAATACTATTCTAGATACAGAAATAGTTAATTGATATTTCACTGATTTTAAATGTTCACTTATCCACTTGTAATTTTTCTAAGAATAAAATATCTAAATAAAAACTACGTAAGCTATTAATTAAAATGTTCAAGAATTAGATATTTGAATTTTTTTATTGGATACAAAATAATAATAGTAAAGCTTAAATAAAAACTGCGAGTTTAAAAAAAAGTATTTGACACAATCAGCACAATCACTTCAACGAAGAACATAGCATCCACTAATTAGCGTTCGTGAAGATTGATTTAAAAAAGTCATGAGTTTTTAAAAATCATAAGAATCTAAGTATTTTGAGTTACCTATATGCTATGTCTCTTGTATAAATATATTCTATAAAAATACAAAATTTTGTAATAATTTTAACCCCTTCAGGACTTTTTGTATTTTTAAAACTGAGATAAGTTTTAACAAATTAAATATTACCGTCTGGAGGAGGGCAGAAAATCTGATTACCAGAAAATTTAATTATCTAATCTTTAAAAAATTATATTCTTTCTGAGTAGAAGAATTTTTTCGATAGTTATTATTATAATTAAATGATTTATAAGTAAGCTGAACATAAAGTGTTTAAATCATAATAGCAATTTATTATGTGACTTGCTATACTAGCAACAAAATTCCTAAAAATTGAGTTTTAATTATCTAGAGCGATAATATATTGCAACAAAATAAAAAAGTATTTAGTTTTCGTTATCAAACTAATTAAACTTACATTAATTTAATTCTTCACTTTAGCTTGGTAAAAAAGTCAACACCCAGTTAAGTAATATATTTATAGAAAACGTATTATCTCTCCCTCCCTTTATATATACATATAATCAATTAATTAAAACAGCGATAAAAGTTACATTAAAAGCCGTGGACTGACTCAATATTTAAAAAGAAATTATTCAAAAATCGATTTAAATTTCATTATGATGCTTTGTTTTTGACGAAAATAAATATGATGTTTATGATACGATCATATATGCTTAAAAATGTCAATAGTGACTCAAAGTTAATTAAGGATTTAAATTTTTTTGCTTTGAGTTGTTTTTTAAGAACAAAAACGCATTACATTTATTTTGATTTATTTCAAAATTTTTGAATTTTTAAATATATACCGAATTTTATGTAAGTAAAAAAGTAAAATTCCCGCTTCAGACAATAGAGTAGAACAATTTAACTCTTAAAAATGCCGGAGTTTATTATGCACCATAAAAATTTTTCACTATGCAAATATAGTGAGAAGAAGGCGTATTTGCAAAACAGTAAATCATAGAAAAAAATCTGACCAATCTCCTTAGTTGTAAAGATAAGCTTTCTTCATAAACAGGATTTTTCAGAAAATAAATATAAAGTATTCTTTTTTTTTTTAAAAAAAGAAATTGCGTGTTTGATAAGAAAAAAATATATTGGAAAACAGAATTTTAATATTTGAAAAGACTTATCATTCTTTAATATTATTAAGAAGAAATTATTTGCAACTAGCTATTATTTACTAAGAAAATATAATTTATAGTCTACATTGAATAGCAACAAAAAAAAGTTTAAAAAACGTAGACGTGAAAGATATATTTATGTATGACAAAGAATATTTCTCTTTAGTCCACTGAGAATATTTCTGTAACCCCTTCTTTAGATAAGTTTCCAAAGGTTAAATCCTTTTTCGTTTCAACCAAGCTTTTTTTACTGCTGTTTATCCTTTCGAACTTTCTGCAGTGACTTGAAACTTGTTCCGAGTTTTAGAAAAAAAATTTAGAACCAGGCTTACATTTTCTATTTAATTCTGTCTATAGGTTTAGAGAAGATTTAAAACTACCATATATCAAGTTTGCTTGGCTTAAAACATGTGAATAAATTCCAAAGAAAGACTTCACCCCCCAAAAAAATCAACTTCGAGATGAAAATATTTACTTTCCAAGGTTTTAAGATAAAAATGTTAGAGTGGATGTTAATAAATATTTTGCCTAAAACAATTTTTGAAGTGTAAAATTAATTTAAGCTGAATTTATGCGTGTGACATCGAGGAAAATAAATCTTTTGAAAAGAGTTTGTTTAAATGAAACATTGTTTTCTACCATTTTTCTTTAAACATTTAAGAAGTCTTTTTTGAAACAAAATGTGTTTTAGTTTGTATAGGGTGTTTTTTTAGAGGTATAGAACTTTAAATTGCAATAAAACAACGATGTATTATTCGATTGACATGAATTTTTTTTATTCGAAAGATAATCTTGTGGCATTACATTTTAAATAGGATCAAGCAAGGCGTAGATTCGTCGAATGGGCCCAAAACGAGATTGCCGTTGTTCCCGATTTTCATAAGCGAATTTTGGTTAGCGATGAAGCGCACTTCTGGTTTAATGGCTACGTCAACAAACAAAACTGCCGCATTTGGAGTGAAGCTAATCCCCAAGTGTATGTCAAAACACCATTACATCCAGAAAAACAGACTGTTCAGTCAATGGTGATCGGTATAGAGCCATGATTACTAACTTTTTCATTCCTGAATTGAACAATCATGATGTCCAGGAGCTGTGGTTCCAACAAGACGGCGCAGCATGTCACACAGCTCATGCCACAATCGATTTATTGAAAGAGACGTTTGGTAACCGCCTAATTTCACGTTTTGGACCTGTGAATTGGCCTCCAAGATCTTGTGATTCAACACCGCTAGACTGTTTTCTGTGGGGCTATGTAAAGTCATTGGTCTATACGGATAAGCCACAAACGCTTGTCCATTTGAAGACAACATTCGCCGTGTCATTGCCGATATACGGCCACAAATGCTGGAAAAAGTCATCGAAAATTAGATGTCCAGATTGGACTACATTCGAGCCAGCCGTGGCAGTCATATGCCAGAAATCATATTTAAAATGTAATGCCACAAGATTATCTTTCGAATAAAAAAAATTCATGTCAATCGAATAATACATCGTTGTTTTATTGCAATTTAAAGTTCTATACCTAAAAAAATAAACACCCTTTACTAATTCTTTTATCATTCAAGCTGGGAAACTTTAACATTCGATAAAGTAATTTATTCAGTTGGAGCTATTACATTTTAAAATATAACGCATCAAAAACTGTAGCATTTTTAAATATAACTAATTTCAAAACAGAGTTTCTTTTAATTGAATAGTTTTCACTCGTGCTGTGAATCTGTTTTTTTAAGATACCGACCGTTTTTTAAAATTCCATTACCCACCAGCTTTTCAGTTGTATGACTACATTGTGTTTAAATTATTGATATCGAAGTTTTATAACCTTTCGCTTTTATCCAAAAGCGGTTTTACAATCTCTTGATTTAAAAAAAATGGACTTGAATTTCTAAGATGGAAGTGAATTTATCTTTTACCTCCTCGTGACTTCCCATCTATTGGGAACGGGTTTTCGAAAAATACTGTCTTAGCGGATATCTACTTAAGATTATATATATAGAAACATGCCTGCCAAATTTTAAGTCTGTAGGTCTTATAGATAAAAAAAAAAGGAATTTTTGTTTTTAATGTTTCTGTGGTCCCCATCCTTCCTTCTTGAGAAATACACCAAACCCATTTTTATCAGATCTATATTCAATAAAAGAAACGTGTCTGCTAAGTTTTAAGTTTGCAGATCCATTAGGCGAACGATGGAAATTTTTGTTTTTATGCCTTCTTTACTCCCCCTCCCACAGGAGTCGATGTCAACAAAACCCTTTCTTAACGGATCTCGGCTCAACAAAAGAAACACGCTCACTCAATTTCAAGTCCATGGTCCTAATAGTTTTGAAGTCGTGATGATTGAGTGTGTGAAAAAGTTGAGAGAGTGGTTCGCTTTTGTCCCACATATACATAAAGAGAGAGAAATATTTTATTTTATCCGTAAACAATTATTTAAAATAGGAGTTTCAAAACACATCTGCAAGTACACATATTAGAATAAAAATGATATAAATTCAAAACAATTAATACAGGATTTTTATTTTCAAAACTAACTTAATTAGTTTAATATTATTGATATGACTTCCTGAACGATAAATTAAAGAATCGATTAAAATTACCGTAAAATCTGGCGTAAAACGAGCACCTATACTTTCAAGCGGAACTTTTTAATTTTTAGGTATACTCGCCGCATAAAGCTCACCCCCTTTTTACGAAGAAACTTGAAATGCATGGGAGCATTCTTAAATAGAGCTCATCTATTCGAGGTATTATTCCAAGCTTTAGGAAAAAAATGGTATATTTGTAGAACTACAGCCATTTTTAAGTTAATAAAGATTGCTATTTCTTTTAAATAAACAATATTTCGATCTATGTAGAAATCTTTCTATGCTCATCTTCTTTTTATTTTTAAAGCTCTCATTTTTACACCCGGCGTATAACGTGCATCCTTAAATTTCGATCTTATTTTTTGTGTTAAAAGTGGGCGTTATACGCCGGATTTTAAGGTAAATGTATTATATTTCAAAAAAGAAAATTCGCAAATTCTTTTTCTCAAGAGTTTAAAATAAGTTATAATTATAAATTTAGTTAGCTTATACTAAATTATTAATGAAAATACATCAAATTCTGGATCATCGCTAATTGTCTATTTTTGAATATATTCTTATGCCCATTTTTTTAAAAAAATAATGCAACAGATTTAATTGTTTTTAGCATAACCCAATCTACATTTATAACTTTGAAAGTAATAAAAGAAATTACTTATTTATAATTATGTATAATATTAAAATATAATATTTTTAGAATTTTTCTGGTTTTCTGCTATTATTAATTTCTTTTTTATATCGAGTGCGAAGACCAATATCTAAATGAATAAAATTTAATCTAATGAAACTTAATAATTTCACAAAAACATTTCGTTTAAAATTCCAGGTAATTTTAAAATTATGTACCTTATTATTCAAGGAAAAAAATAATTCGATATAATGATGCGTAGAAGATAGGTATTTCTTTAAAGAATTACTCCCAGAAAACTACTCACCGCAAATAAAAAAAAATTATACTCAGTTATGTAATTGACTAATTTTACTTCTTCCGAAACGTGACAATAGAACAGTTGAGCGATAGTTGACCTTTAATATCAAAATATTCAGAAACAAGGATGGAGGTTCGAAAAGTTTGCAATTAAGAAATTGACAGTGGAATTTTAAGATCAATTCATTACTTGTGAAGCAAAATGTGGTGGAGAATGTTTAGAATTAACATAGCAGCTTTTTTTCAAATACTTTCAATAAATGGAATTGAGCAGTAAATATTCTCATTTACTGTCTTACATAATTTTTTAAGTATTCATTGAAAGTCTAATTTCTTATTTTGTAAAGGCAAAGTACAGGTAACGAGTGATTAATTGTTGAAACATTCTACTTTTTTCGTAAATAGTGAAAGTGAAAGACATTCTAAGCCGATGTCGAGATACAAAATTTATTGCGTCTACACAATTTGTATTTTACAAAAACAAAATGGTAGGAAAATGTTTCATTGTATGAGCCATTTTTCATTTAAGAATAATATTTTGTCTAGCGCAATAATTCTTAAAGGAAAATGTTTTCCTTGGATTCTTTCTTTTTTTAAAAAACAAATAGTTTTCTCCTCCCATCATTAAGTGAATCTTTTTTTGTTCCTCAGATTTTCTTGGCATCTTGTTCTATGCAAAAATGATGAAATGGAAAACAAAAAACGAAAAAAAAAGTAAAATCATGGATAGAGTCAGCAGTTTTTCACCAAAATGTGTCGCAACAAACCACAAAGCATATCTCAAAAATAGTAGGAAAGCTTTGTCCGGAAAGTTTTCTTGATAGCTCTCATTATATGAGGTAACAAAATGTAAGGTTATTTATCTAATATTAACAGGTAATGACAGGAGTTTGGACTTATAACGATGTGACGTGACGACATATATTATACTTGAAGTAAAGCAGTATCATTTTAGATGACGTTAAGCTTTTTAGAGATAAAGTTTATGATTACTAAGGTAGGAAGGTAAAGTGTAAGAATAAAAATTCGTTTATTAAATATCTTAAATAAAAATACGGAAGCTCAACTATTAAAATCTCATTTTAATAATATAATTATCGAAAGGTACGCATCTTTTGGGCGTAATTCACTTTTTTCATACAAAAGAAAACATGCATCTTGTAATATAGAAAACTGCACTTTAAAAATATACCATTAACTGCAGAGGAAAGATTATACGATTGACTCCTAATTGCCACCGTGTTTCACACAGGCACGCTTCTTTATGCAGTGTATTACGGAGGGGAGGGGGAGAAAGGCAAACATGTATGTAAGGCTTTCTCTGAAATAAGTAGATCCTTTGAAAACACTCTTTTAGTCATTTTAATACACTCCAAAGCCTACAGAATAGTTTAATTGACAGTAACGCAAAGAATCGTACTTCTAAAAGACGCATTTATACGTCAGGGGTATTTAACGCACCGGCTGAGTGAAGTGTTTGTATAGGCCTGTGGCAGTTAAGAGGTTAAAGCAATAAGTGGAATATTTTTGTTCTTTAAACGTAGCATTCTTTTTATAATTGTAGATAGACTTCGAGATTTACCGAGAAAATAAGACATGCTATTTTATTAAATCAAATAGATAAGATACATTAACTGCATTATTTGTCAAGTAATCTTAATTGATTTATTTTCCAACCTGTCCTTGATTGATTGATTTTTCAATCTACTACCTTTACGCAATTAATTTAAACATAAATATTAAAAAAAGTTTTTTTTAAAATAAATACTTGATATACTTTTCTAAAAAATAAAAAATAAGTTACAAATATATCTAACGATAAACATAATCATATTTGGAGATTGGACAACATCAATAGACACAACAAGTAATAATCAAAATTTTTAAATGTCGAGTCAATAAACAAAACAGCATTTCACTTTAACCATACTATGTTTTCTACAATGAATTTCACAGAAATAAAGTTTTCATCAAAATTTTTCAATATGAACATTTTCTAATATATACCAGAAATTATTAAAAAATATTTTCTTGCGATTCGAAAACACTTACAGAAAAGAAATCCAACAAAGCAAATCGTACTGAAATTGATGAAAAAACTTAATTCAATAGAAAATACTCAAAACTAAATGCGCAATTATTTAACCCTGTTTATCTTGCAGAAACGAATTCCACGTGCAATTAGAAGAAAGAAGGAAACTTGCTGTTGACTTTTGACATTGGAAATCGTTCACTTCAACCCAGGAAGTTATTTTCGTGGTCAGTAGTATTGAAGAGGAACAAGGAATGATCAAGTTCTTAGCTACCTACTGAGAAAACACTCACGCCTTCCATAGACATTTCAGTTGTCCATTTTAGGTTGAACTGTGAAATAAGTTCATTTGGAGAGGAGGGGTTTAGAATTGAGTGCATTTGTGGATAGTTCAGTAATAACATCTTCAAAAAATTACCAAATTTATATGTAATGTTCTTTTTTAATGAATGTACTTTTCTTGTTTTTATTGAAATATCTGTAAAAAGAAATTAAAAGAAATTTAAAAAATGTTCTATATAAAATATTTAAAATATGTCAAGGATTGCTGTCAGTTTAAAAATAACAAATATTTCTTGAATGTATATGTACTGTTTCATATAGTAAAATGCTTAGTTCGATTCAAAATTTCTTCTATAATATTTTGAACAAATTTTTAATTGATTATTTAAATTATACAATAATTACAGATATAGCCGAAAATTATCTTCAGTATTATTATCGTCTGCTTTAAATCAATAATTCATGCCATTTTAATTTATCTGTTTACTGAATTTGTTTGCTAATATTTAATCGCTTGCAGTTCAAGTTAAGTTGCTCAAGTTGGTATTTTTTGTAATTATTCTAATTATGTTTCTCTTTCAATCGAAGAGAAGAGCTGTAATGCTAAAATTGACGCTGATTGAACTTTATACGTATTTAGGTTTTGTATATTTTCGAGATAATACATAATTCTGGAGATCTTTTTGATTATTTGAGTGTTTTATAAAAAGTGTCCATGGAATAAACTTTGGTTTCTATTTCTAATATTTTCATCAAAAAGAGAATATTCCAAATACTTTTTGAAATATGATGTTATTTATTATTTGAACAAACGATACACACAACATTTATATAGTTATTTTTATACAGTCTGTGTGTGTGTGATATTTTTTAAGGCTGACGTAACTTACGGGTTTTAATACACATTATGTCTACAAATTAGTTGGGCAATTTCGTTAAGTTAAGAACTACCGAAATATTAAATGAGTTAACCCGTTTAAAGTCAGATTAGATATCATATATCCTAAGTTTATTCATAGATGGCGTTATTGTTATAATGGGGATCGGAAACCTCTCATGTCATCCGAGAACATGAAAGGGATGGTCCCAAAGTAAAGAGTGTTTTGTGTATTGAGTTCCTCGAATGTCTTCGGGAACATTTTTCCTTCGCGGAATAGACTGCTACTGGAATTATTTACCTGGGCATGCTACAGATTATCCTTATGCCAATCATTAAAGAAAAATTGCAAGGATTTTACCTTTTTCAACAAGATGGCGTGCTTTGTGACTACCACAAAACGTTACATCTTACCTCAATGCTGACATACCATTTTTGATTGGTCGTGACCATTAATGATTCAATGACCATCACACTCATCAAATCTTTCACCCTGGATTACAGTGTATGGAGATTAGTAAAGGATCAAGTGTACTTCTTCCATTTTCTGCATTCATTCCTAAGCTAAAATTAAGAATCTTAACTGCAATTAATTTGAGCAAAGGAGACTGCCGACAAATCTGTGGCAATAACTGATTGACCAATGGAATATTTGCAGAGTCATGAAAGGAAACCACATCTAAGACTTGTGATAATGGTAAAAACGTGGGCTATTTCTCTATCTTACAATAACAAGTTCTTTACCCCCCCCCTCACATTTTAAATGCAATGAATCAATCTTCTTGCCCAGAAACCTTGTATAACCATATAACTCGATTAAACACATCAGTATTGAATTCATTAAAGGAAAAACATTCAATGTTTTTGGCATAAAATAAAGTATGAAGGGATAAAAAAATATATTGGCAACATTTTTCCTTAAATATTATGTCAAGATAAATTAAATATTTATTAAAATATTATTAAAAATTAAATATTCGTAGAACATTTAACATTTTTAACATTTAAAAATTACATAAATAATTTTTTCTAGTTTAGAGCGTTTATTAATAAGTAGTTCCTTATTATTGATTTTAGAGTAGTTGAACTAATATTATTGTGTGCAATGGTTACAATATAATATTGGACACATTTGTTGAAAGTCATGGTAGTGAACTGGTGCCTGTCGTTACTTTTATCGAGTCATATGTTTAAATCCAGGTATCATTATAGATTTCCCGTGTAGAACCTTGTAAGAAGCTCGCGTCTCTCTCTCTCGGGCACCTAGATATGTGGAAGAAAGGGAAGAAACACTTGACATGATCCCACTTATCTATCTACTTACCACACAAAGAACAGACACAATTTCAACTAATAGTAGAAAGAGAATGTATCAATGTTAATTGCTAAAGTAGAACAACGACGGTAAAACACTAACGAACAGGAGACTATCAAACTTGATCCTTATCTTAATAAATAATCAAACCTATCATTCGATTAAATATAATATCAAATCAATCATAGTAAACAATCGTCTCTTTAAAGTTTCCTCCTAATAAGAATCAAATCACTATAATTCAAATATTATACCTTCTGTAGCAATCTCGCCTGACTCGAGTATATCTTCTCTCCTTCTCTCTCTCAAGTTAGAAAACCTTAGCTCTTTATAGAAAGTTAATTTAATATCACGATTATCTCTTCCGAAGGGTTGGTTGTGAATAACGCGAATTGATAGCCCAAAGATTTCTCAAGAGAATTAGTTGGAAAAACTCGTATAGATCCGTCACAACCTTAAATCTGTGGAAGGCCAAAATCTTCATGTTAATGCTATGAAGAAATTTGAAAAGTATGTCCTTGTCCCTTTAACGTAATTCAAAATTGTGGGGTCTATCACTAAAAGCCATCCTGTATTTCCTCAATGTAATCCTGATAAAACAGTCAAATACAAAATAGGCAGAAAAGAAGTATTACATAAGCATTATTTGAACAATTGATAATTGACTAGGCTTTTAAAAAGTTGAAATGTCTCATTAAAAAGTTGACATTCAAAATCTATAAAAATGATTAATAATTTCCGTGAGTCACACTCTAAATTAGAGATTCCTATCCGCTGGTCCGGCGGATAGATACCAGCCAGCGACAAAATTTTATCGTTCCTAGGAGATTCTTACTTGCACAAACGTTAAAAAATTTCATTATTCAAATAATAATAAAATTTTATATGATGTTTCTTTTACATTGCTACTATAATTTTAGGATCAAGAATCCATAATTTTGACTTTGATGGGTGAGGGTTTTTTTTCGTGTTAAAAAAAATTGTCCGTGGGCAAAAAGTTGAGAATGCAAATTCTCTATTATGTAGAGCAATTGCTTTTTCCGAAATTAAAAAAAATAATGACTAAAAAAATAAGATATTAACAAATAATAATACTTAATTCCCAGAGTTTCTAATATCCATTAACAAAACTTATATCATTGAGCGGGAATTAAACAACAAATAATACCTGGCAGTTTTAAAAGATGTAAAGCATATATAGAGCTTTAAAATACAGAGACAACGCCTACACTGAAATATCAGGTGCCCCAGAGAGATTATAAACATTTATAAAAAGATTGAATTTTCGAAAAAGATAACACATATAATTTAAAATCGATTTTCCGAAGCGTCAGTATGGAAAAATATTTTGAGAATTTCTATAGTCTGAAAAGGCCCTTTCCCGTTTCAATAAAACTTCATGAATAATAAGTTAATGGATATAATTAAAACGTTGTTTGCGTCTCTTTTTCTAGAAAGAGTAAAGTCTAAAATAGCTTTTGAAATTGATTGCTTGTGTCAAGTCTAGCGGCAATATTGAATTTTCCATTAAATTAAGTAGAATTCTTAAAAAGAGCTTAGCTTTAAAAATGAAATTGTGTGTGTTTTTTAAGACTCATGCTAGAATTATTACTGCTTATGTTCGATAGGGTATGTTATTTAGCTACAGAGGTAACAAATAAAGTGGTAAAACAACTTTTTAAAGATAAATACTAATTAATTTTTAACTTTTTCAAAAAGATGGAAGCAGGTGTATATGAATTGCCTTGATTAAACCATTTTTCACCTAAGAAGTATGTGAAAAAAACCCAGTATGTGGCTTAAAATGTAGGAAAAAAACCACTTAACGGTGTATTAATTCAACTACCTAACTATCCGTATTTGGATACTTCATTAGTTACCAAAATCAGTCCAATAGACAAGAAAATAATAGCTTAGGAAATTGTTTTATTTAAGAAGAAATTAAATACCACCCTGAGAGTCATTAAATACACAATTGATTGAATATTAACGTCGCACTGTTCAAACTGACGGACCACGTCATGGTCAATTGGACGACACCTGACTCACCCCCTGGGAGGACGTTGACATTTAACGTGCATGCTGCCCTACGGCGGGTCTTTAGTGGTACTGGGCTCGAACCCGTGACAAAGCAAGCCACGGTCCGATACACTGAAGACCCACCGTAAAGATGGAATGATACATGTTAGATTCGCCGAGGTTCTAAGTCCTTTCGTTTCGCTTGGTGTGGAAGCTTGAGAAAATGGGGTTCCATATTAGGTGTAATCCTTGCCACTTGAAAATGGTTCGAAATTGCCAAGTCCGTCACCAATGGCTCTCATGTTACTTCAGAGTGCACATTAAAATAGTTAATTAGTTAATATTTTAATTAAAATAATTTAATTAATTGTTAGAAACCATTGTCTTAGCAGTTAAGTTTGACAACAATTCATGAATTTTAGTGAATTGAGTCACACAAAAAGGTTTGCGTATAAAGAGAAATTAATTTTTGTGATTAAAAGATACCAAATAATGATATTAAATATACCAAAATATAAATGTAGCAGACCTCGTACATTCCTTAGGAGCAGGTTTCACTTTTTAGTGTGGCACCCTATACGTAGATACCAATAGCTTCAATGTAATTTTGATGCCCAGTTTCATCGCCAGAGGGCAGCACCTGAGTTATGACGATGCGAAATTGCATTAGGAATTAAATTTTTCTGAGAGCACTCAAGCCATACAGACCCTGTAGGGATCTCTAACATGCCGCATAATCAAACAGCACGGACGCTGTTGATTTTCTTCATCATAAAAATGCACCGACTTGGGTAGGGATTGAACCAGCAAACTTGGGCGTGCAAGGTCAACTATGCTCACAGCTAGTCACTTTTAAACTAAACCCTTAATTTATAATATTCGAATAGTAAAAATAAATTATCTTTAATCGAAGAGTTTCAAATTTTTTCAAACAATGATCCACGTTGCAATTTAGTCCTCACCATCACAGTTTTAAATTAAGATGACTGAAGAAATTGTTACATGTTTATGATGATGTATATAAAAAAGATGTTTCTTATATATCATCATAAATATTTTATGATTTGTAGTAAAAAGACTAATAATTAATTAGTATTTTATAGAATAATTAAAATTTAAGTTATACATATATAACGTCAGATAAATTAGAGAGCTGATGCATGTATAATTTTTACTATATTATGCTCGGTTTTTAGTTAAAAGGGGCACTCGAATCAAATAAAAATAGTTTACTTTTAATTATTAGACTTTGTTCCAACACTTAAATAAAAAAATTAATAATCTTAAAGAAACTTTTAAGACATATAAACATTTTACGGTGTATAGCTTAACTAGACGTACCGGTTGAGAAATTCACTCCTCAATATAGTTAACTCTTCATAAATTCAAAGACAGCTTTTACTAAAAAGAGAAATTACCCAAATTTAATTAACTTTTATTGCATTTCATAAGTTTTATCGGCTCCAAAACAAATTGTATTTGAAATTGGGAAACTTATTTGAAAGAAATGAAAGTTATAACCAGCGAATTCACATACTTAAATAAAGAGAAGTAATAACAATTATTTTTTTTTACAGTGAAAACTTTTCCGAACTTAATATTTTTATAACCATTTACCGCAACTCGTAAAATTTCCAAAAATACATTTTCCAAAATGATATTTTTGCTTTACTGGTTTGTCCACACAAATAAATTGTACTTGGATGTCTGAAATTTAAAGGTGTATCGTAATTAACTGTCTCAAAAAAAGTAGAATTCTGTGAAATTTGTTTTTCTTTTAATTCGGTAAAAAGAAATGACTTTTTCTTTGAAAATTAACTTTCAAAAAATTGCTAAATATAATTACTGAACACTTCAGTAAAAATTAAGTAAACAGAAGATTCTTGACTTTGATGGAGCAGTGTGTTTACTTGTGCGAACCAAAACTGTTGATTGATGAGTTGGGTGTTCACTGGAACATCATATTCTGAGAATGGTTAAAAGGTGACTAGAATCCCCAGACAGATTTTTTTTAAGCCTTCGGTGAAAAAATGAAGATGATCACAACGGATATTGCTAGTTTTTTAGAGGAAATGCCAAAAAAATTAAAATATTATTTGAATGTTTTTTGTTAGAATCAGCAATAAAACAGTCCATAACCTCTGATACACGTAACAGGATATGAGAATGATTGACGTTGTCTAACAGTAAGTCGTAAACAGATACAGAAAAATTTCTTGATGGGACTATCATCCATCAATGCTAAAATTTTTGCGAATTTGCTTGCATCATATGCGTTGCCTTTTTGATTATTTTTATCATGAAATTCCATTTTAAGATGAGACACGATTAAGTTATATAACGTAGTAGTCTTTTTTATGGGTTTTACCGGTTTTGGTAAATATGAATAAAACACCCTTAAGAGATAGCTAGGGTCTATCTATTTGTATTGAAGTATTTTAATGCATTAGTTTTCCTCTGTCTTTTATTTCCGAACTTATGCACGTTTGTATTAAATATTGATAAATATAGAACTTTTGTATTTCTTCATAAAATTTTTTAATTTCGTTGTCATAGGTTATCTTTCGTTTTATTTTTATTAACTTTTTAACTATCATGATCGACATTATCTCGGGCTTGGCTATAGGGTTCCAAAATGTCACTCCCGAGTGTTATAAGGAGTAATTTTTTGGGGTGGTATTGGGAACAGGAAATATCCTTTCATCCAATAACCTGAAAACGCCAGAAAAAAATTATATAAAGATATTTTTTCAATTACTAGACAAGGTACTTTGGAACTCATTTTTGCTTTATAAAAATAAAGTTGGGAAACGTGTTACCTTTTTAAAATTTTGAATCCAAGTTGTAGAAAAGCTTTTACATAAATATGATGATACAGCTTCTGTACAAAAGAATCCTGGAAGACCACCTCCGGTAGATAGCCCTGCCAGTCTTAATGAATGACATTTTATATTCCATATTCCTCCAGCTCTTGTGAAACATCAGCCTATAAAACACTACAAAGTTTTTTGTTTAAAATAGGATGCGAATGGAAAAAAACGGTAAGGAAGGAAACAAAGTTCTGTTTTAATAATGGCGAATTTGGTCTGTGTTTGGAAAAGTGTTAACAGTTATACCACACATAACTGCATTATTAAACTACTAATAGGTATTCATTTTTATTTATTTTTATTCTTATTTTATTTTATAGAACAGGGTTGTCCAACCCAAATGACCTTGCGGGCAACTTGGGAAAAACATTATAATCTTGAGGGCCGCACATAAAATTATGTACCTTTATATCAGATTTGGGAACAAAAAACATTTATTGGAGTGAAAACTTAAAACAGAATGAATTATTAGTATTGTTTTCATTATTTTTCATGCATACAGACATAGATAATATAATAATGTTTTTTAATATAATAATGCAATGATCAAATGTTTAAAATGTTACAGTGTGTTGCCATTTTCTTGAAAATTACGGTGTTCTTATTGAATTGATCTTTAGTTACTCATTGGTGAAATTTGATAGTGCTGTCATTCACAAACGATTAAGTATACATTGTCCTTTATCTTAATTGTCCTGAATATTTTTTTCAAACTTTAAAAAAACATCTCTGATTGCTTCTTGCTTTTTGGGCACTCCAAACAGAAAAGGAGGAGGAGAAAGGAAAGTCGCACACACAGAGAATCATGTACTATCCATAGTAAAGGATATGCATAATGCAATTCAAAATTTATTAAAAAAGTAATTTACTATAGTAAAATCAAATGTAACATAAAATATAAATCTATTTTAATCTAAAGGACATTTCTATTATCAAAAAGGATTTATTTTAAAACAAGAACGGGTAACAGGCAAATACATTGTGTATATATATATATAAATATATATATATATATATATATATATATATATAAATTTCCATTAAATAAATTTCAAAATGAAAAAACTTTAAGAATCTGATATTTAAAATTTTTTTAATAAGAGTCGGTGGGCCGCAACTTACGCACTGGAGGGCCACATGCAGGCCACGGGCCGCGTGTTGGACACCCCTGTTATAGAAAATAAGGCTCCTCTAGAAGCGAACTTTACCACAGCAACGCTGTAGAGCAGCCACTTTCAGCGCGTATGCAGTTGCTGAAAAACTAAAAATTTTTGTACAAGTAATTAAAAAAAACACACACACATTAATTTTTAACTTCTAAGTATATTTTATTTTGTACTAAACACTTGATTTTTAAAATTAAAATATTTGACAATTTATGTACCCAAATCATCAAAATAACTTAATAGTTAAAGGGTTAATACAAAATTGTATTAATCTTTTGGTGTGATTTTGATTTTTTAAAAATTAATTTCATGTGTTGAATACTGGTGATATGTTAATTATCTATTGAGGAAAATAAACAAATCAAATTGGGTGTTACTTTGAAACTAAATTAAATTAATCAACTGAATTTTATGATGCAACATCTAATCCCAAATTTTAGGTTACATAAGAATCAAATGAATTCTAATTTAATAATAGTTTCTGAAAGTATGTGCCTTAATCACCCAGAGGAAAAAGCTATATTTTGTTATTTTTGTCAAATAGGTGTGTCATGAAATTAATTGATATTTAATTGAAATGTCATACAGCAGGTTATTTTTTGCACCGATAACATATTTAAAGCAATCAACTCAGTAAAATCTGATACATAAATTTATTCAGAATTACGTTTAGAAATTTTGACTCAAAATTGGCATTCCAGTTTAAACTCCTTTAATAGTAATTTTTCGAACTGTTATCATTAACTTTCAAACTTCTAAAAATTTTTATCCAAGCTATTTTTACTGTGTTTTCAACTTAGTTAAATTAAATACTTTAAAATAATGCCATTTTTAGTCCTTCGTATAAACTACAGGTGTCGCCACATTCTCTTAAAATCGATATTATCATTATGATACATATGGAATACTCATGAAATAATAAAAATGAAACTGTCAGTTTTAGTGAAAAAAATATTGTAAATTTTGAAAATATAATTTAAACATATTCAAAACTCATAATTTATTGCAGTAGTTCAAATTATTATGGGTATAAATTTTACAGAACTAATAAATTCTGGATTGCAAAGATAAGATTACAATTGAGCACGCGCTCGTCAAAAGTATAAAAGTATATAAAGTCAAAATTCTCTACTAAAGAGAGATGAATAATCAATAATCAAAACTGAAAAAATCGAAATTACAAGAAAACCAGACATACAATTTTAGAAAGGATGTATTAGAAATTAAAATAATAGAATTTAAAATATAAAAAACATGGATGCTACAGTATTATAAACATTTAAACATACATAAACATATATGTATAAGGAGAAAATATTTGCAGCTTGAATTCTTTGACTTCTCAATACACTATTGAAGCTATAATTCTGACAAAGTGTAAGTTTATCCACTCTATATATAAGTTATTTTAAATTCAATTGAGTTCTTCAATTAAAGCGGAATTTGTAGCTTAAGTACAGGGCTGTAATTTTAACCTTAATTGCAATTCAAGATTGCAGCAATCAGACTTGATCAAAGTACTCGGAACAAAATTAGATTACTGAACTACAAGAGAATTCAACATAGGATGACAACATAATTGAATCTGCATTTAATCAAGAGATCGAGGTTTGACATCTGAGACTAATCAGGATTCATGAGCAAAACGGTATTTCACAGAGGGTGCTGTGATTCGAGTTGCTTCAGTACTTAAAGGCTACATGTTAAATATTTGAATTCGAACTTATTGTTGTTTAAAGTATACGACTACGCGTTTCAAACTATGATTTTGCAAAAGCGTACAAACGAATTTTTTTATAAATATTTAGTGTCACTTAGATTAGAATACACGTATAAAGTTGTGTTTTAGGAATATTGTTACAATAAAAAATTATTTAAATGCAATACTTTTGGCAAAAAATGAACCTAGCATCACCTATTTTCAAAACATTCTCCTTTTATAAAAAATACTTCTATAATAATAAAATTTCACCTATATATAGTTCAGACAACTTTACAGAGCCTGAACAAGGGTTTTTGAAAAAAATTACATTATTTTCTGAGTTACTACTGATTGAAATAATAATTGGCGCTTTTTTTTCCTTTTTGTTAAAATTTATTCACTCTGATGTATTAAAATACGGATAAATCTGTTCGTGACTATTTCGTTCAGAATCGTAATTTTGAAAAAAGACGTATAAACAGATAATTTTTTTGGTATTTAGTGTCAATTGAATTACAATATATATATATATATATATATATTGTTACGAATTTTGTGAAAATAGTCTAAATAATTTGTATTTGGATGTGTAATGCATTTATATTACTCTATGTTATATTTATTTTATGCTAAAATTGTAATATTCATAAGCAATGCCGTTCCTTACGCTATAGGGGTGATTCAATGAGAACTTGGCGAAATCTTGACGATAGAGTGAAGTTGGCATCAAATTTAACGACCAAGTTGGCCGTCAGTTTGGTGACTTTGGGGGCCATTTTGGCGTCATTGGAGACCATGTTGGTGAGTTTGGGACTCTCTGGATTCTTCTGGAAATTAGTGGACTTCTCCAATTGTTTCACGCTCTATGACACGCGTGCGGATTTTTCTTTAAGTTTCCAGCCATTAGTAAGCTTTGTTTTGATAACTGATTAGCTCGGCTGTTCTTGTGAATAATCCTTTATATACATACTTGTATTTTTAAACACTGATATATCTGTTTGATTGCTGTTGAAAGTGTGAAGATCTTCGGAGACTCACTCTGTGAATATTGCTGACTAATCTTGTATTGAAAGAATTGGATTTCTGATAATAAATTCGCATCGCTCTTAAAAAACTATTGTTTTTCATTGTGACTGTTTTGCATTAAATCCTCGAACCCCGATAAACGTAACAATATATACACTCAGGAACATTGAAAATAGCGATCCAAGAAGGAAACTAAATACAATCGCGAAACTTTGCAAATAAGTACAGCGTAATGTGATATGCAAATGATCCAAGTTTTGTGCCAATACGCATGCTCATACACGCCGAGGTGGCGCTACAATTAGGAAGAGGGTGCTATATAAGCCAGCGCAAATTCGAAGATTCATAAACGTGACGATTACCCGCCAATTGTAGGAAGGCTTTGGTAAGCGAAACATGCCAGGTAAACATGTAGAAGACATTTCTCACAGTTAAGCGAGTTTGAGAGAGGCCTGATTATCGGGATGAAAACGGCAGGTTGGTCGACGTGCCGTGTTGCTGGCCAGGTGGATCGTTCGGAGTGTGTCGTTAGAAATTGTTGGGAGCAGTGGACAGGAGAAGGTACTCACGCGCGGAAAACCGGGTCTGGAGCGACCAGGAAGACCACGAGGAGAGATGATCGAAGGATCGTGCGGCAAGCACTTGTGGATCCCACAGTGACTCGTTCAACGATAGGAGCAGACGTAGGCGTAGCAATTGTTCCACAAACAATTTCCAGACATCTTGCAGAAGCAAATCTTAAATCCAAGCGCCCTTTCCGTGCACTCCCTTTAACACAGGAACATCGGCAACTACGTCTACAGTGGTGCCAAGCCAGATCAATGTGGAATTTCCCAGATTGGCAAAAGGTTGTGTTTAGTGATGAATCCCTGTTTGTTTTGGGGACAGATGATAATCGTGTATGGGTGTGGAGGCGCCCTGGTGAGCGGTACAATTCCTCCACACTGTTCTACGTCACAGTATTCACATTCACTTCTGGTGTAATGGTCTGGGGGGCCATAGCCTATGATAGTCCCACTTTTAATTGGTCCACGTTTAATTGTGATGCGGACAATTCATAAATGGTCTTAACCTAATAACGGGCCAACGTTACGTTGATGATATTCTTCGACCCCATGTAGGACAATTCCTAAATGGTCTTACAGGGGCAATTTTCCAGTAAGATAATGCTCGTCCGCATACAGCAAGAGTTGCTCAAGACTTCCTACGTCATTTTCAGACTCTTCCATGGCCGACCCGCTCCCCCGATTTGTCCCTTATAGTGCACGTGTGGGACCAGCTAAAACGGCAGATGCCATCGTGTCACTCTGTACATGATTTAGAGTTGGCTGCTCAAGATTTGTGGGTCCATCTGCCTCCGGACAACATAAGGTGTCTAATCAACTCAATGCCGGACCGTGTGGCGGCATGTATTGCAGTTGGAGGTGGTCCAACGCGCTATTGAAGTTGCCCAGTATTTGTGTCGTTGCACACCCTGTATTCGTTTAATTGTCTTGTTTTTGAGTTCAAGTGAATCTCTCATCTGTGTCATTATGTGTATTAAATTTCATTTCAATCCGATGCTTTCTGCTTGGGTCGCTATTTTCAATGTTCCTGAGTGTATATATATATAAATTTTTAAGGATATTATAACAAATTTTTTTTATTTAAATGCAATTTTTTGGGAAAATAAAGAAAGAATAATTTTTATTTTCAAAACATTCTCCTTTTCAGAAGAATGCTCTTATAATAATTCTATTTCGTCTATATATAGTAAGGACCTCTACACCTGGATTGAATTAAGATTTTTGAAACATGTAATTTACAAGAGGAATTTATTCCTATTTTAGTGTATCAGGTTAGAGAAATTTTAACAAAAAAATAACGGTTTTTATTTTAATTGATCGTCACTCTAAAAAATAACGTGCATTTTTCAAAAATCCTTGCTCCGACTTTGTAGAGAGAATTCTTAGTTATATATAGGGAAAATATTATTATTAAACAAACATTTCTTTATAAAAGAGAAATATTTTGGAAACATGTAATATACTTTTTCTAGTTTTTTTTCGTCAAAACAATGCATTTATGTAATTTTTTTTGGTAATAATATTCTAAAACAATTTTTTATGTATGACACAAATTATCTAAAAAAATATTCGTTTATACACTTTTTCAAAATCACAATTCTCAATGAAGTCAGTAACCATAACTTGAAAAATTTAATATTATGTTCCATTATGAATTAATAATTATAATCTTGAGTATTCTAACTTTAATATGCTTTCGTATAATTTGTATGCATAAAATCTCTTCACATAAATATTCGAATAGACTTGAAACGTAAGTGAAGCAACATAAATTCTTGTGTATGATGTAATAAATAAAGATTTTTACGTGAGATAACATAATTCAAGATCTTTTATGAGATAGTGCTTTGAAAAAATAACATTACATGAAAGGAAATTACGCTTCTACTTATACCTCATCAGATAAAAATAGTTTCGTGGTGCAGTAAATACATTATTAATGATCATTAATGATTAATTATTTTTTCAGCAAATGATGCATTTGTATATTTCTAACCTTGTATTTTCTCATTAATCTTATAGTTAGTATTACAAAAACACAATTGGAAAAACAATGTTAGGTTTTCTATTTGGTCCAAATACCGATAAAAAGTAATTATGATTGCAGGAACTTGAAGATAAATGAAAAAAATTAATTAATTATTACAAATTATTTTCTGACTTGATATTGCTGATGTCGAAGAAAGTGAACCTAATTTAAAATGTTGATAAAATGTTTACTTATATTATGCGAGAATGTTAAGTTTCTGGATTCCTGACATTCTTATTATTTTGCAATGTATATTTATTTTACAATAGCTTAGTGTTAATATTTTATTACAATATACGTTCCCAATTCACTAAAAATTTTGTGCATGAAATTTAATATCATTGCCTAACATCAAAATTAATGTAACCGGAATTTGAAAAGAAACAACGTTTATTTTAAAAGGATTAAGTTTAAATTTCTGCGTGAAAGTTTTTACCTTTTAATCGTAGATGTTTCTAAATTTATTTTTACAGTACAACTGCCTCTTTCAGGGGGGGGGGCAGCCCATGGCTCGCGTGCCACAATATGGCATGGCGGAGTTGTAACAGTGGCACAAGAACACTTGCTGAAAAATTAAAAAAGTTTGAAAAGACAATAATGAATATTTTTTTTTTTACAATTTTATTGAAATGCGGTTGCCTTAGGCAAGACAACCCCTTCCCCTTCAGAAGTTGGATCAACATACATATGTGTGAGAGAATAAATGTTTTATATTATAAATATTTTAAAAAAAATCAAAATATCCCTCAAAATTAGCTGATATGCACCTAAAACAGCCTAATTTTGTTTGCGTCTTCAAGAATTAATCCAAAAATTGACCGCTTGGTAAAAAAAAAAAAAAAAAAAAAATTCAAACTCAAAAATTACACGTTAAGTTTTGACTGTTTGATAATTATTTGTAATTAAATGTTTCTAGTTATTAATTTTTACTTTATTCCTAACTTAACTGATTGAACCGGTAAAAAGACAATTAGCAACGAAATCTGAATTGGTACTTTTGTCTTATTTTTATTATATTATTTTTTAATTTCCACTACTTAAACTTGCATTAAAAAATACGCTATTTGCGTAGAAATCCCCTAATATAAGTTTATAAATAACAATTTTTCACCTTTTCATCTTTTTTTTCGTTTGTTGGAAAAGTTAGAAATGACACGCATAATTTTTATTTTATCAGATAGTGGCACTTATCCCAAAAAAGTTGCCCCCAGTATATTAGATGAGCTAGAAGTCCCCAAACATTTTTCAAGGGGCTCAATTCTGGGTAGCTGAGTGACAAGTCTAGTAAATCCAATTTTTAGCAGCAACTAATCACTATTTGGTGCTACTTCTGGAATGAATAGTAGTATTGTCTTGCTGAAATATACCTTGATTACAACGACATTTTCGCAAATAAACCCCTCTTGCTATAATACACGATTAATTTTACAGGAGATGAATGACGAAGGAGGAAGTGACCGCGGTAGCTTTGTGGTCAACGTAACGGACTTGTGCCTGGCGTTTCATGAGTTCCAGTCTAGCACCGCTGAAGACCCGTCTGCAGAGGGGGCTGATAAAGTAAAATATGTCAAGGCTTAAACGCCCTTCCGTTGGTGTGGCACCGCAGTTAGGAGAGGGTGTGGCATCGGTTTTTCATGTGTAGTCCTTGTCACTTGATCATGGTTCAAAATTACGGTTTCCTTTTCCAAAAGCCCTCGTGTAGCTTAATAGTGTGGCGCTAATGTTCACTCACTCGCTCCACAAGCAGTAAAATCTCCTCAACCCCATCAAATTATCCTCCAAAGATTTCACTTTGAAAAATACCTTTTGTTTTGGCTTAAATCGTGCGAGAATTAAATCCGTCCGGACCATCTATATTGCCTTTATTTCTTCTCTGAATTTAATCTACCAGCCAAAAATTACTAAAGCAGCCAGATGCATATGAAAGAAATATTGCAAATGCCGTCACTCCTTCAATTTTTGCAATTTTTTTTCCTAATTTGGATCTGGAGCCTGTAATGAACCGCATTAATGTTTCAAAATCAGAATATCGTGATCTGTGAACATCTTTTTATAAACTACGCATGTAAGTAGTTTCTGATCCAATTCGGAATCAATTCGCGAACAACTATTTTCTTTTCATATTTTATTAATTTTAGGTTTAAAAATAATTACCTTAAAATAATCATAAATTTCTTTTAAAATGTTCTTTTATCTTTCATGAAAAAATAGTGTTTGTATTGAAGATATAATTAAGTTGGAATACCCTCAACATATGGCTGGTTGAGTGCCAATGAAACAAATTTTTGCTTATGGTGTTACTAAATTTAAATTCCATGAGTGTTACTAGATTCTGCTAGAATTTTTTTCGATACGATCTCTTGAGGTACTTTTCATTTACGAGCAATGCACTAAGCAATTGTTTACTTTGCCTATTGGTCAATCTGGCACAAGTTATTACCTACAAATTGATTATAAACACTGAAATTCATTCTTGTACGTCTCAAAAAGTTTCTTTATTTTCAATACAATCTATTTTTCAAAAGAACATATTTTAAAGACACATTTCATGAAGAAATATATTTTAAGTGAAATATATATATTTTATTTGAATTCCTAACCAACTTTACTCTTGCTAAAGAGTTCTTTCTGGATTTCATCGAAAGAGCTTTCCCTTTTGCCATAAGCAATTTATTTTACTCTTTCAACCAGAAACGGTCCCAAAACGGGGAAAAAAGTGCTTCCTGTCTTATATTAAACGTCTTTCCACCTCGACTTTTATTATTTCGTTTACCAAATATTTATCGATACCTTGGTGACCTTTTAAGGTCAATATCGACCGTTTTCAGCAAAGAAGTGCTGGTTTGGTTTTCACTCCCGAAAAGTATCGAATTCTACCATATATATTCAGACTATATTCTTAAATATATTTCTTCATCTTCCATTCCTTTTGGAAAATATTTTAGAAGTATATTTGTAAAATTTAAAGAATTTATTTCCAGTATTGTGTTTGTCTGAAAAATATGCACATTTTTTTAGGTTATAATATTTCATGAAATAAAATGGAAGAGTCAATGTTCTAAAAGTAAACATAAAATACCTTCTATATAGGATAGGAGATATCGATTTTAAATAATGGTTATATATTACAATACGAAATATTATAGCAAGATGGCTTTAAAAATATAAGACTTTTAGAGTTTTAGAAACTTTTTGCCAAATAACCTTAAGGTATTCGAACACGTTGAAAATGACCAAATTCGGACAAGACTGATATTTTTGTTTTCTATTTTATTTAATACATCTATATTTTGGCTTTACAAAACATACTTTGTTTTGATTCTATGCTTCTTAGAGGCCAAGTTACAATCAATTTTATTAAGTTAAAAAAACCGGAAGTGGGTCTTTGAACTACCAGAAGTGGGCATTTAAATTGTTCGAAATCTATCATGGCGAGTCTGATCACACAAAATATTACAAATGTGTTTCTATAAAACTTTTTGCACCTGATATTTATACTATTTTCTAGAGAATGTACTAAAATATTTCTTATAGTATGAATATTATTTAAGTTAGGGTATGTTATTTAAATAATGGTCTCATAAAGGTGTTATTTTTCTTATAACGTTTACTCAATCATCTCTAAAAGTTTCAAATTTTAATAAAACATTAAAATTTTAGTACATTCTCTAGAAAAATGACTCTAGGTTGTTTTGGTAATTCTTTTACTAATATAAGTTTATTACTTTTTTCTCTAATTGCTTTGAAGTTTTACAAAAGTATTGCTAAAATTTCACATATAATTGTGATTTTTATGAAATTCCGGCAATTTATTTTAAATATTGTTGATTAAATATTAGTATTTATTGGTATTGAATCCTAAAAAAGCCTTTATATGTTTAAATATGTTATTTTGTCAAAAAGTACTCTGAACGTGTTCGGATACCGTAAGAAGTATGCAAAATTGTTTTCATAAATTTGTTTGCATTTCAAAATCTCATAGAAATTCGTAGAATTCGAATATTTGATCGTGGTCTGTAACAAAATAGAATATCCAAGTATGATATTTTTGCTGAAAAATTTAATATATATTTAATAAATGCATCATTTTATAGGTTTTGGTGTTATAAATCCTTTCAGAAAACACATCTAAATCAACCTTAAGCAGTTTAATGAATTCTAAAGCATCATTTTGATAAACCCGGTTAGTAAAGGATTCTATTTTGTTAGGAAATATATTTAAACTATTCACGAAAACTTATTTTTTCCATCATATTGATAAATATTGTATCAATATAAATCAATAATTATATATTTATAAATGTTTTACTAATATGATGAATCAATAATTGCATAATGATAAATATTTTATCAATATGATAAATCAATGATTGTACATTGATAAATTTTTTATCAATATATTTTATCAATAATTGTTGTTCTTAGAAATACTTTAAATATAGAAAATACATTTTTAATACGCTAAATTGTTCTAAATATTAGTATGTCTTCAAAATGAGTAACATTGCTCTTGCGCTATAATAATTTAAACTAGCTGTTTCTGATAGTCTTTAATCAAGTGATAATATATAATTTAATTGCACTAATTGCTGAACATTAGGTAATTGACTTACTTCATACTGCATTTAATATTGTAGTTGATGGAAAAATGGTCGATAAGAAGTATGTTCTGTACTGGTAAAAAGTAAATTTAATTATTAAGCAACAATATTTATAAGAGAAAAAAAGTATTGAAGATGATACATTTATTAATACACACACAAAGATTATGATGTGAGTAATTATTCTTTATCGAAAGAAAAAAAATCATTTTTTTTTAGTAGGACGCGATAATTTAAGAGCAAATAGCTTAACATAAATAAGATTTTGAAATTTTCTACAAATGAAGCGTAAACACACACACACACATTTGGGAATATAATCAAAAACTTACATAAATTTACGGAACACTCCAAAGTCTATGCTACTTTTAATGCTTTTATTTGTTTACCGTTTACAAAAAAAAAATGTAAATATGTTTTGTTTTGCTCGTAATTATTTTTTATGAATTATGAACACATTTGTGAAATAAACATTGGCAGCTTTACATTGTTGGGTGAAATTCTGTGTTTATTAATGTTTTTGCTATCTGTTTACTCATTTCCATTCAGTTGTGAAAACAAATCATTGATGTATTATTTAAAGAGCAATGAAGAAAGAAAATTTCCACGAAATTGTTGCCTTTTAAGCTTTAAATAAAATTAATTCAATCATATAATTTTTTTTGCGTGGAGTTTTCTAATTTTTTGGGCCAATGTATCTATCTCCGTTGAAGAAAGTATGTAACTCAAATCCTATCGTAAGAAAAAAGCAAATCTATTATTTGGAAAATTTCCTAAATACTTTATAAATATTTATAACATTACAAAATCATTTCGTTATTTTTATAAAAATTCGTTTCAATGAAATATTTTAAAGAACAAAAATAGAAATTCAGATATAGTTATTGAGTCGTAAAATAGTTGGGCTATGAATAATTTTAATTTAAGGTTCAGTGATGAGATATATTTGGTAAAGATCATCTCTGTTTTCCCTAAGTAACAAATGAAATTGAATTCTTTCTCTCTCTCTCTCTATATATATTTGGTAAGAAACATTAACATATATATTTCTACGCGATTTTCGCCTTGTGTAGTAGAAAGCACGATATGTAGTAAATTAAAATGGAGTGTTCTGGTTAATACTACTGGCGCCATCTTACTTTTAATATTGCAGTAAATGTAAATATTTATTTTTAAGCTATAATTCACTCAAATAATACTATTTATATTTGCAACGATTTTTGCTGATTTTAAAACAAAATTTATGCAAGTATTCTTCTTTTATGTAAAATATCTCAAGCTTAAAAATATAAAGAACTTTCCTAAATAGATATATTTACAGTAAAGAAATAAAAAATAAAACAATTTAAAATCTGAGTTAAAAATATGAAAGATTTTAATTTTTTTTTAAATAAGTAGAAAAAATTAAACGATACTTTGTTTACTTTGAGAAAAATAAATGTTCATTCTATTCTTAGCAATATAAAAATATTTTCAAATTTGTATTTCTATTACGGTATTAAATTTTTTTAGAAGAATTGCATGTAAAAGTCAACAAAAATTTGCAAGATATCTTATAAAAATCTAAGTAAACCAATGAACTAATTTAACGTTTTAAAAATTTAAATATTAGTTCTTAAAATTTCTTTGATAAACATTATGTACTCTTTAATAATATATTTATATCTTTGAAATCTGTATTTAATTTTATTAAGCTTGATTTTTATAAATTCTAAATGAAATGAAATTGTTTTAAAATCAAATTATTGATTAATGTTACTGCAAATATTATTTATAAAAAAATAAAGAAAAAATACAAAATCAACTCAAATAATACAGAAAGAACATAAGATTTGGAGCAATATTAACTTTGTAAAGAATGTAAACATTACTAGAATGTTTTGTTTCTTTTGTGTGTTTGAGAGGCTTAAGTGCCTCTAACTGAGCTTTTTCTTTCTTTAAAAAAATATTTTTGTTTGAAAATATGCTGAAAATTTATCTTTTCAATTTTCTATTTTTCTTTCGGAAAGTACAAACAGAATTAAATTACGAAAACTTTGAACATAGCCGAATTCAATAAAAATTTATTTTATAAATGTTTGATTGGAAACCTTCCAGTCATTTTATGTGATTTATTTTTTCAATTGGAACTATGGTATCGAATATACTTTATCAAATAATTTCTATTGACGTTGATTTTAAACATTAATTTACCTCGTTTACAAAAAAGCACCTCAGTTGTTTTCCTTTACTCAACTAGAATGTAATAAATAAATAAATATAAATTAAGAATAATTCTTTTGGCTTTGCGATTTTTCAGAAATTTATATTTTATCTTATTTTGTACTATATCTTAACTTTTTTAAGGGTTATATTTTAACTTGTCCTTTGTCTTTGTGGCATATAAAGCATTACATATCCTGCACCATTAAATCTGAACTTTCCACCATGCTTATAGAGAGGGCTTCCGGAAAGAAATGGAGAGCCCCCCTTTTCAATTCCTTCTCACTCTCCATATATATATTTATTTACATATCTTGTTCAAATTTTCAATCGTTAATAAAATACTTTTTATTCATAAAAACAAGTTCAAGCACATTTTTTAAAAACTTTTAGTGGATGACAATTGATGTTAATGCAGTTTTTTCAAATATTCATTCATTAATTAAATTAAATTAATTAATTTTTGTTTAAGAGATTTATTTTCTCTCAATCGATATTATTCCTCTAGATGGCAGCACCTTCAGATAAAACAGCTTTTGTTAAATAAATTTGTGATGACGATTTAATTTAACTTGAATAGTCATATACTAGTTAGACGTCAGCATTCCTTTTACACTGGTTTTTTAGATAAATTTTTACCTATAAAATTCAGCTTTATTAAAAAACGTAATTACAAATTTAATGTACTTAAAAAGTCTTTAATGTTAATTTAAAAGGGGCTTTGCCATTTAATATTGTGATTCTGTCATATGTATAAAAATATTTAAATTAATTGTAATTATTTAATAAAAAGTAACTAAAATAAAATGCTTCTTTGTGGACCTAAGTAGGAATTGACTTAATATTTTTATATTACTTGTTTAAATAAGCCAATAAGAAAGTAAATCAGCATGAAAGCAACAGAAGAATTTACAGGTCGTCCTTTACATTTACGACTTGAAAATCTAGAAGTCAGTTTCTTTGCAGCTCAAACCATAGATGGGAAAATAGCTTCCCATTGACACACACACACACACACACACACACACACACACACACACACACACACACACACACACACACACACACACACACACACACACACACACACACACACACACACACACACACACACACACACACACACACACACACACACACACACACACACACACACACACACACACACACACACACACACACACACACACACACACACACACACACACACACACACACACACACACACACACACACACACACACACACACACACACACACACACACACACACACACACACACACACACACACACACACACACACACACACACACACACACACACACACGCACGCACGCACACGCACGCACACACACACACACACACACACACACACACACACACGCACGCACGCACGCGCACACACACACATATTTAAAGAAGGAAGTTATTGGGAAGTGTTCTTCTCTCGTAGCCGTATAAAGGATTAACCAATGGATCAAAACTGATAAATAATGGAATATTACACACAGGTTATAGCTGTCATTATATAAACATTTTATGACTTAGCCTTTTTCGAGAACTAAGATGGCAGCAGTGGCGTACACATGAGAGAAATTTCGGGGTTCAAATCCCTCCTGTAGACAAACAGATTTTTAATTTTTATTATAAAGATTACCAGTGCTGTAACGTACACCCCCGCAACCTCGCATCGGGGAGGGGGTCAGTATTCTAACCAGTGGGTAACGGAGAATATTTGGGCCCCCTTCAAACTCATATTTTGGGCCCCAAACCCAAATACGTACTTACTGTCAGTCAAGTTTGAGCCCCCTAGTGTCCCTGCCCTCCGCAATGCAGGGGTTACGGGGATGTACGTTACGCCACTGATTCTAAGGGCCCCAAAGCCTCACTGATGCTATGGCTAGGGACCCAAAAACCTATTTTGCAGGGGAAGGGGTTAATATTCTTTTTATGCTACTGAAGATTACGTCTCGGTGTTTCGTCAGCGTTTTTTTAAAAAAGTAACCTCTCCCATGAAAATAGTTTTTGTACCCCACTGGATTACAGTTATGACAGTAATAAAGGGCAGTAATATGGTATATAAAGGTCAAATATAGAAGAAATTAAAAGTAGCGCGATGTCTTGCCGGTTCAGGACCAAGATGAATTTAAGAAAATCCTCTCAACAGGATTGAAATAAATAGAATTATGATATAATAATAATAGTAATTATACAAGTGATAATAATAAATAGTAAAAAAGTGTTTTGTGGAAATATATATAAAGGCTGTATAAACGGAATCTTAAATTTTAAGAAAAATATGAATGATAATAAATGTACAGAAGAGAATATGCTATTTATATGTGACATAAAAGTGAAGTAAATCATGATGCTAAAAACATATTACTATATTTTTTAAAAATTATTTTAGTTTATCCTAATTTGCTTCATTGTATGTATGTAATTTTTTATGCAAATATTCCTTTCCACTTCAGAAAATGTTTTTCAACATTAGAATAGTACATTTGCAGTATTTATAAGAAAATTAGCTCAATTGAATTTTGTATTATCAACATATATTTTTTTTACACATTTTAAACAAAATTTTAATTAAAAATAATTTCATGAATAGTTTGAGTGCAGGCTTTTAAGGATGTGCGTTGGCGTGGAGAAAAAGAAATTTTAAAATCAACTTTTTCCGTTTTTAAGAGCGTGCAAAAGCGTATAATATTTTATTCATGCTGTTTTTATATCATTAACCTTTAAAAATAATTAAGCTTTTAACTTCTTTTTAAAACAGCCATGAATGGAACTTAAGAAAATATCATTAAGAAAATAATGAAGTAAAACGAAGAGCAGAAATTTAAAAAAAAAAAAAGAAAAAGAAGCAGAATGCCCAGTTTTAAGTGAAAAAAAAACATAATGCTTTCCTTTTTTTGTGAATCATTTTTTCAGACCATAAATTCTATTCATGGGCATAATCCATTGTTTAATCTATTATATAGTTAATGATGCTAGCTGCTGCAAAATGAAATCAAATTCGAGAGAGGTAATGCATAAATGGTTGCATTACAGCGTTTACGCTGCAGATGAGCGTTACATTTTTTTGAATGGATAGATTACTTGCAAACCTATTGTTTTGTAGAAAATTAGATCTTTTCTAGAAGTTTGAATTAAAATAACTATCTCTTCATTAAAAAAATCTAGTGCTTTAAGTATAATGATTCTTTCTCACAATACTTGAACAAAGAAATTCTTTATAAAAAACTATTTGATTTTTTTAGGGTTTACTGTAGTCCTCTAGTTAATGCACTTTAAAAAGACTTTGTAGCTGTGTTTTTGATAGAGTTATTCCTCAAATACAGTCCACAAAACACTTCTTTAAATAGTTGTAATCCGTTTTTAGTAGTTAACAATTATGAATTATTTTTAAACCTCGTTAAAAATTGAAATTCTCTTTTCCACGACTTCGAACCGGAACTGAATCGAAAACCGGAACCGAACGGAAGAAAATGTCGGTGTATTTCGGTTCGGTATATCTTCAGGCATTTTGTTACTCTAGCCAACTTACCAATTTTTTCTAATATAACGTTAACAATATAATTATCATCATTGCATGTAAATTGCTTCTCGGTTTCCTGTTTCGATGCTCTGTAGTATTTCTCAATTTCAGTTTTGCATGAGACTACCTTAGTTCAAATAAGAATGCACATAAAATCAAATTATTCATTCGGAACTGAGCCAAAACCCATTATTTTTGGTGGAACAAAAACCGGAACTGAACCGATATATATATTTCATATATATATATATATATATATATATATATATATATATATATATATATATACATATATATATATATGTATATATATATATATATATATATATATATATATATATATATATATATATATATATATGTATATATATATATACATACATATATATATATATATATATATATATATATATATATATATATATATATATATATATAATATATATATATATATATATATATGAAAACTGGAACGAAAAAAATAACGGTTCGAAGCCCTGCTCCTTACAGACATGTTTAAAAACCAATTTAATGTAGTTGAAACACATTGTTAAAATCTTATGCCGTTCTAATTGAAAACATAGATTTTATGTACCGAAATATATAACAGCTTATTAATTTTGTTAACCCGCAAATAATATTTACAAATACACATGACATAACATCTTGAAGCCTTCTTCGAATCAACTCCGTCTCTTTATTCTCCAATTCTATACTTTTTCCTGCTCGCAAGAAAAACCAATCCCTTCATACAGAAGTATCCTCTTTTTAAGGTATTCGACTACATTCGGAACTGTGATTTTGCAAAAGCGCATAAAAGAATAATATTTACAATATTTAGTGTCCCTTAGATTAGAAAATGTATGTAAAATTGCTTTAAGAATAGTATTACAATAAAAAATTATTTAAGTACAATATTTTGACAAAAAATGAACATAGAATGACCAATTTTCAAAATGTTCTCCTTTTGTCAAAACTGCTTCTATTATAATAATATTTTGCCTGTATAAATAGCTTAAACCTCTGTACAGAGGCTCAGCTAGAATTTTTGAAATATATAACTTAGAAGTGGGTTTATCCGTGTTTTACGACAACAGAGGGGAAAAAACGCCGATAATTATTTCAATGGGTTGTAACTCTGAAAATAATGAGAATTTTAAAAAAATAGTTCGAACTCTTTACTTTATATAAGCAAAATATTATTATTTTGGAAGAATTTTTTATAAAAGTAGAACATTTTGAAAAAAAGGTTACTCTAAATTAATTTTTTGCCAAAATATTGTATTTAAATAAATTTTTTTTTGTCAAAATGTCCTTGAAACAATGTTTTACATATATTCTAATCTAAGTGACACTAAATATCACGAAAATTATCCATTTATACGCTGTTTTAAAATTACGGTTCCGAACGTAGTCGGATGCCTTAACAATCAGATCATATGTCTGCATGCTAATTTTTTACAATATACTGTAATAATTCGAGAGTGGTTACGAAGTGTCCACCCAATGTAATATTAACAGGAAGGGTTATTTTTTTTCTACTTACATTGTGCATTTTCAATGATATTATGATGCCGAATAAGCTCACGAAATATCGATGAAAAGTAAAGTTTAAGATAATATTTAAGATAATTATAAAACTGTGTGTTAGAGCCCAACTGTAGAGAGCGCTTTGAAAGAGAATGTAAAGGTATGGTGTAGCTTACACCTTCTCTCGAAAAAGAAAAAAAAAATCAAAGAGAACGAAGGCATGCGGCCTATTGCAAGTTTTCAGTACGATATATGATTCTGAATATTTTGATAAACGTAAAATGTAATAAAATCCTGTACATGTGAAGTTAGTTGTGTAAAACATTTTTGAGAAATACCTGTCTTAATTAAATATAAGATAAAAATAAACACGGATCCTAGCTTATGAGAATTGAGGAGGATATCCAACTCGTATCAGAAGTTGGATATGTCAACACGCGTAAAACTTATTTCAATTCATGAAATTATTTAGACTACCAACAATTTTTGTCTGTATTTGTTTTAGGTAGAAAATTACTTACTCAATTTAAATTACAGATTATCTTATTTTTCTGTGATTTCTTTTTTACAGATAATAATTTAAAAAATACTTTTTACTACAGTTGTGTACCACATCAAAAATATGCTCGATGCACTAACATTTATTTTACATGTGAAGAAATTTAATAATTTCTTTCTTTATTTACTTTTTTTATTCCGAGTGGAATCTGAGACAGCAAACAAATCATAATTATACAAGGAATGCGTAAAAAAGCAATTGCATGGATATAAAATGATAGCATTTATCTTAAAAAATGGGCATTGTGCTTCATTTATTCCCTAACGTGACAGGATACAGATGGCAAACATTAATTTTTCAAATTCTTACAGCTCTGTACTCATGATGAAAATAACATTTTATTTAAGAAAATGTTTTTAAAAACATCAAGTCGAACAAGTAATGAGAAAGTTTGGAAAATTTTTAATCTAAAAACTCAAATTATTTGACATTGCGTGACATCAAATTGATTTCAGTCAAGCACTAATATTCTTTCAGGACAGAAATATAGTTTTTCAAGCTCCTTACAAGATATTTCGTATACACAACACAGATAATTAGGGAACTGGAGAACACTTAAAGTCAACTCTACGACAGCCTCAAGTTTCTGAAGGGGATATATACGTTTTTAAAAAATAAGTCACGCTTCTTTTTGTCTGTTGAATAAATGAATCGCGTTTCTTTTCTATAATTTCCAGACGAATTGAAAGAGAAATTTCCATTTTTCTTCCTTTGCTTTAGCAGTTTGTGAGAAAAGAGCACCCATTGTGGTTAAAACACTGCAAAGGTCGATTTTTCTCTTGAAAGAAAAGAATTCTTGTTTTTCTTTTTCCTCTCTCTTTCTAATCTGGGCTTCTGAGTCATTAGTGGTGATCCGGAATCGACGGCGGAGAAACGATAAGGAAATCTAGTTAGCTACCCCCTTACCCTCCTTACACTGATTGAGTTCTGGCAAAAAACTATAGTCTTGCTGCGTCTCTGATGGCCCGCTAAAGGGGGAGATCTTGCAGTGGAGGAGTTAAGTTCGATTTTCGGCTAGAGGCCCTACTTCGAGTAGAATAAGGAAGGAAGTATTAAAGCGGTCGAAGACATCGATTGTGGTTTGGAAAAGAAGAGGTGAAATAAAAAATTTTTAGGGTTAAATCAACACAAAACTCTCTTTTTTTTCGTTCTGTTTTTCTTGCTGGTTCGAACAGCATTGATGAAGATGGTAGGTTTAATGATGGAGTGAATGGTTTGTGTTGGTTTTATAAAGATAGATATATGAAACTGAGAATTACTTCTTGCGGAAAATGAAATTTTTCTTTTTTTGTGAAGATGTTTGGAAGTAACTTTGATTGATAAGATAAATAACTGTAAATCCAATACGTGTTTAAAAGATGTTTTTGTAAGTCTTTTGTAGTATATTAGGTATATTGGGGATAAACGTAAGGTATTGTAGAATACACCGTAAAAATGCTACTTTGAGCCGTATGAAGTCATTAGTAGAGATATACTAACGTTGTAAGCTTATATGGAAGAAAACTAGTGTTAATAAACCAATATCAAATCCAGGATAATCTGCTATTAGAAGGAGAAAACCAGTAGAGGTTTCTTAGTTATAAGAATTTCAAGTTACTAAATAATGTTGGGTGACTGATAATATGTGGTAAAAGAAGGACGTGTTCCTATATATATATATACTTCTTTAATTCTGACTGCATCCGATGAGTTAACCTTTCTTCGCGATTAAAAAGAGTCTCGTTTTACCTGTGGAGGTCTAATAAACTCAGTGCATAAAATTTACTCTAGGACAACCTAGGTCAACAAACTTTAGAACTTCATGGACCACTAAATAAATTTGTAATTGGCGGACCTCTTATATGAATTTAGAAACTATAGGGCTATTTTTAATCTTTATATGAAGCACACTGTAAGCACTATAATGCTGCTTATCTACATCCCTATTTACATTTCCATATCACCAAAAAGCAACTTCACGAAAAGCAAGGATAGACCAAAGTTTTGAAAATAAATAAATTAAAAAAGATATCTAAAAAAACCAGAAACGCAAAGCAATAACAATAAATCTAAGTGTTATGCCAGCAATTTACTCTGTTTACCAACTCTCACTTTCAAATGTTACTATATACACCTGCAAAAGTAGTCAAACAGCCTCTATACTCAGAAGGAAATTCGTTAAAAATACACTGCTGGCCACACAAAATGTAACACCAAGAAGGAACAAAGATATCACAGCTAAATTTATTTGGTGGATAACATGTTGTACAAATATAAAACGATTAAAGTTACAGCATCTTGTAACGTATGGATGATGACAAAATCAGTGGTCAGTGTAGCCACCATTGTTGGCAATATCTGCTGCCAAACGCCTCGTCATAGAATCAAAGAGGCTTTGGATGTATCCTTGGGGTATAACAGTCCATGCGGTTTCCACATATTGCCAAAGTTGATTGCTGTAGCATCGAGTGGCGTATCCTGAAACAGTTGTTGTGCAAGCATGGACCACACTTTTTTTTTGATTAGCAACGAATCGGAAGAACAAGCATTCCAAGGAATCAATTTGATCTGATGGGTAAAGAAAAACTCTTGAACATTGCGTGGCACGTGTGGTAGCACATTATCCTGTTGGAATATGGCTGATGGCAAGCGATGAATGTATGAGAGGACCATATGGGCTCCAAGACCACCACAACAACTGCTGGCTGTTCAGTGTACCGGCAATGCGTACCAGAGCGGTGCGCAACGAAATCTAATACCACCCCACAAGCCATGATACCAAGAGCAGGAGCAGTGTAGTGATGCATAACGCAATAGTTCAGTAGCCTCTCACCATGGTGTCTCCAATCCGACCATCGTAGTGTGGCAGGCAGAGGCGGGATTCGTCAGTAAACACAATGTCGTTTCATTCCATTGTCCATGTCCGCCGTTCATCGCACCATTGGTGACTCAAACGCCTGTGGTTTCCAGTCAAGGGTAAACGAAGCAATGGATACCTTGCGGGTATTCCACTGATCCAAACGGTGTCGAATGATATGAGCAGACATCTAAAGATACTTAACAGACCGAATATGTTATTCTATGGGTCGTGATGTAGTCCCGCGATCCATTACTGCAGGGCGCACTATCCGTTTGTCATCAAGGACAGTGGTGCAACGTGGTGGGTTCGACCAGGCTCGTCGATCTGTCATTTGCTCCTGCATTCAGTGGTGATATATCCGCACCACAATTGCTTGGTTTCGTCCAACGCGTTAGCTGATTTCTCTGAAGGATAATCCCCAATCCTTATAGGTTACTATTCTTCCTCGGTCGAATTCAGAAACTTGGTCAAAAGAAGCTTGATGTCTTCCACAAGACAAAGGTAAATAGCTTACACAAATAAGCGCAAGAAGAAACTATTGCCATGCTTCAAATAGCCAATCTGTTTCCCTTTTTTTAATAGCGCTTGCGGGTGGCGCTTCGGTCTCCCGTGATGTGCGTCTCTTCTACAATGCTAATGATTTGCATAGCTCATCGGCGCCAACGCATGAGGAAAGTTTCACATGGTTTACTTTCTTCCCCTTCAGGGTGTTGCCTTCTGTTTAACTAGCAATATAGTAGCTAAAATTTAAGAAAAAGTTATAATCCATATTCCATAACACTTTTTTTTCAACATTTTCGCAAGTGAATCTTCATAAAGGCACAAGTAATGTGTCAATTTTTCTGCGGACCACCGGTTGGCGATTGCTGCTCCAGGAGTAAGAAATATTTCCAGTTTATGATTGGTATTGCTGTGTATTAAATACTCGATTTTAAAAGGATGCTTTTCCAGGCAGAAAAGAAATAGTTAGGATTTTCAATTATCATATTACAGTTTGATGATTTTTTAAAATCATATTTTGATATAGAACATTATATTTCTTGCATTACTAATTTTTGCTTAGGTTAATTAACTTTTTTCCTATGTCAATAAATAAACTGCTCAAAATAATTAAAGGATATTGGTGTTTTAGGTGGATCTTGTGGCTGGGAAACTTTTTAGCTGATTGATACATGGTCGGCAGACGTAGTAGGTTATATCAGAATAAATTACACATGTTTGGCAGAAAAAAATGCATTTTATTGCTCATTTGTGTACAAAAGGAAAAAAAAAACACAATTTGTGCATATGAGAAAAAAAGAATAAGAAAAAGTGTTTTCTTCAAAGGAAATCATTTTCAGTAGGGGGTATGGTTTCCACGGACGGCCAGGAACGTTGAGCACCTTTGAGGCATGGAGTCAATAAGGCTATTAATCACGAGTTGGGGTATTCTGTCCCATTTTTCCAGAAGAGCTATTTTCAGTTCTTGGAGAGTTTGTGGGGGTGGTTGGCGGCCAGCAACTCGTCTTCCTTGAGCGTTCCAAACGTGCTCTATTGGATTCATGTCTGGAGAACACGCTGGCCATTCCATTCGTACGATTCCTTTCTCGAAAAGGAAATCCTCCACCAGGTTAGCACGATGTGGCCTGCAGTTATCTTCAATTAAAATGATGTCATCTCTGATTGCTGCAGCGTAAAGGACTACAATAGGTCTGAGGATCTCATCCCTATATCGGTGAGCAGTTAGAGGTCCATCTCGAATGATGTAGAGGTCTGTGCGCCCATCAATGGAGATGCCACCATACACCAACACTCCCCCACCGCCAAATCTGACACTTTCATGCACGAACGCAGGATTATTCCTACTGCCACGGTTCCTCCAGATGAAAATACGCCTATTATCCAGATGAACAGAAAAACGGGACTCGTCAGAAAAAAGAACATTGCTCCATTCATTTCTCCTCCAGTTCACATGCTCTGTTGCCCACTCCCTGCGGTCGCGACGATACTTGATGTTAGTCTAACACATACCATCAATCGGCCAGCTTACAGACCTACACCATAGAGCCGGTTTTGGACAGTCTGAGTTGAAACCGTGGTGCCAGTAGCCGAGTGAAGGTGTTTTTGGAGAAGAGTAACGTTCATATTTCGGTGTCTCCGAGACGTTAACACTGAATAACGATCTTCATTGGGCGTTATTGCTCGTCTACGACCTTGTCCTGGTTTCGGCCTGCACTTCCAGTCTTCAAAAAAGGGTTCCAGATCCTGGAAAGCACACTTTGTGACACTCCAATGGCTTGCGCTACTCCGGCTTGAGTTTGTGGCCCCCTTCTAACCTACCAACAACTCTCCAATCTTCTGAATCGGTTAAATGACTTCGTTGAGACATCGAACTCATCGAAACAAATCAGTCACTGAATGCCGATCATCCTTATCTTCATTTCAGTTGAAAGTCAAATTTCATTCGCTGCCACTGAAGCGACATTTTTGACGTCGAACTCAAAATTAGCATACTCCGCAGTTTGATAATCAGAAAAATTTGCATTTGTGATTCTCTTCTTCCATTTTCGGCAAAAAAAATTTCGCTTATATCTTTATTTTATATAAAACTTACAATATCCTTTAATTGTTTTGAGCAGTATATTATGTCATATATATTAAAATACGTAGGGAATTTTAGTTATAGAGGGGGGAACGTTTTTATTTCACATCATTTTCAATTTTACTTATTTCTTTCTTTGAGATATATGTGCGAGCAAAAAATCCAGGAACAATGTTCATCAAAACTAGGTATTAATATTCAAGTAAAATGGATTAATGTACTGTAAGATATTCAAAGAAATTTAAATAAGAATCCAAGATAAACACAATGTCCATAAACAAGAAAAATCCATTACTTTTAATTAAAATATAATTTTTAGCTTACTATGTGCGTTAACCAACATAAAATAATGTAAGTTGCTAGATTAAATATAGAATTTATTTAATTACGCCAAAATGGAGCATTAAAAATAATGAAATCAGTAAAAACTTTAAAAACCAAATTCACAGTAATTGAAGCATTTCAACTAGAAATTCTACTCCTGAAGAACACGTTTAAATACATTTTTGGCTAAAAATCTCATCTAAATTAAAAATACAGCAAAACTTCTTTAAAATTTATGCACTTAAGTTAAAATTTCACTTCACTAAAGTAAATTACGTTGCATTTATATTTAACATAGAGGCTTTGACAAGTGCTAATTCAAATTCATTCCTCAGTATGCTACTTGATTTTCTTTTTCTATTTAAAATGCATGAATTACCTCTCTCTCAAATTTGACTTTTATTTCTCAGCTGATGCTTTAAGTTAAATCTCCTTAATCCAATTGAAGTACGGAGACAGAGAGAAAAGTTACCGTTCTTACTAATTACTTAGGATTACTTTAAGTTACTAATAGCTAATGAAGGCTGCAGTTACTTTCAACTGCTCTTCCGATTCATTTATTCAGGAGAAAGCTTTTACCGTCTGATTTAATTTAGCTCCCTCGGTCACTTAAAATAAGGTCCTCGTAAAAGTCAATTAGTTTCAAAGTATTTGTTAGGAAAATTAAATATTTTTACGCAACTTAAAAATAAGGATAACCATTAATGCATTTTTTTGGAACGAAATCCTATGAAATAATTTATAAAATTGTGGGGAAAACATTACTCATTTTGTAGAGGATTCTAACGCGTTTTTTTCTTCAATTAACCCCTGGGGTTTGTTTATGATGTCATGGTTTGAGAAACACGCCTCGTAAAGAGGCATATTTGCAAAGTAGCATTACTATTTAAAGATATTAGCACTAACTAAGTAAGGAGATATCGATTTTGAGTATTCGATGAATTGCTAAGATTAAGAGAGGGGGTTATAACAAGTGCTTGTGCTTTGCATTAGAGATTTATTGCCTTAGTAAGTTTTGAAAAATGAATTCATTTAGAGATATTTCAAAGATCATTGAGATAGTTGTTCGAAGTAATCATAGAAAGATAAGTAAACACTTGATGTACATTGATGGAAAAAAAATCCCAAAACCAAAAAGAAAATTATTGTAGAGTAATGAAATTGTCTAGTTAACATGTTTAATTGATTAAATTTTCAAGGTTAAATTAAGCTCAAGAAAATGCATTTAAAATATGAAATGCTTTTACATTAACAGCTGGTGTAACCTTCAGAATTTTGAAAGCAAACCAGCAAGTGTGCATACATTGTGTCATACAGGTGCCGAAGGTATGGAGTTCCGTGCAAGTTGTACTTGTTGTGTCAAAACTGGGACGGTCAGTGCAAGCTGAGGATGATGCTGGAGTTGTCGTCGAATGATATCCCATACGTGCTTGGTTGGAGACTCGTAAGGACAAGGTAACATGTCAACACTCTGTAGAGAACGTTGCGTTACACAGAGGCGTAAGAACGAGCCTTATCTTGTCGGAAAACTCCCCTTGAATGCTTGCTGTTCATGGAAGGCAGTACTATAGAACCAACGACCTATACCAAAATGGCGCACAAATTTGCTGTCAGTGTTTTTGGTATAACCAAGAAAGTGCTTCTGCTGTCTTAGGCAATTGCTCCCCAGATCATAAGGCCCTGTGTGTTTAGGCCACATACAGTTTGGTTGCAGGCTTTCGCTTAGTCTTATTCTGACCAACACACGGACATCACCGGAACTAAGACAGAACCTGCTTTCATCAGAAAACATAACACATCTCTTCTCCTTCCTCCAATTGGCTCTGACTTGACATCACTGGCGTCGCAATCGACACTGGATTTGGAATCAGTTGAATATACGCTACAGGGTGCCTTGGTCGGAACTATCCTTAAAGTCAGCGATTTCCTACAGTTCGTTGTTTCACTGTTTTACCAACTGTGGTACAAAGCAGTAAGATGCGCCACTGCCATACGCCGAATGCGACGGTTTTCACTCTGAGTAGTGCCAAGTGGCCGCTCGGAACCCGGTTTATTTGAGGCAATACCATCTCTTGATCACAGTCTCTAACAAGCATGCACAGTGGATACATTCCGGCCAAGTTTTTTTACAATATCGCGGAATGAAAATCCACTTTCTCTTAGTCCTATTACATGACCTCGTTCAAACTCGGTAAGCTGTTGATAATGGCTTCTTCCTCTTCTTAAAACCATTCTTGGCTAACATCAAATCAATACGTTAAATTTCACAGATAAATAAAGCTCATGAACTTTACAGCACGCATTTAAAGCAACCCTGATTTGCAAGTTCTGAGTGGCGCTACTAGCGCCACACTTAAGCGCAAGGCGCTAAGTTTGAATCGGTGTCATCACTTTTAGATGTATAAACACGCCCACAAAATTTCGTTTATCTAACACAAGTCTGTCTTGTCGCCCATTCGGTATAGTAGTTACCGACGCTGACTGCTGTGCCATTGAGCCTGGGTTCGAATTCCGGAGAAGACATGGATGTTTGTAAATGTATAGTGCCTTCGCGGCATGGGGTTAATCAGAAACTCGTAGCGTCTTTCAATTTGGGATTGCAACGACGACGTTGTATAAGAAATCACAGGATTTTTTTAATTGAAACGTCGGCTAGGACATCAAAGGAATGTTCGATGGTCAGAAGCACAAATGTACTCAATTTTATTTATAAATTAACCGATAAGTTAATTAAATGAGAGTCCAGGTATTGTAGAATTGCTGACGGGTTTGCGTTCCTTCGGCTATGAAGTTGTAACTATGAGTGGAATGTCAGTGTTTTACAGTTCCGTAATTATATTTTGTATAAAATATAGTTTGTACCAATTTTTTTATTTATATACGGTAAAATACGTTTAACGCGAAAATGATTATGACGAAATATCAGTTAACACGAAATAATACAATGGTCCCGACAAACTACTATGTGTTTTCATGCATTTTTTTTCTTAACACAAAACAAAAATCGCTTAACACGGAAAGATTTCCTTTCTGGGAATAAACAAAATAGGAAACAGATCAGCTGGATAGGACCAACCTAATGTATCATCGAAAGAATTCGTTGCAGTAGACGATGATAATGTCTGTTAATGTCGAGCTGCAAGTTCTCTCGTGAGGTTGGTGGAAGGGAAAGAAAGGTGGAAGGCCCCTTACCACCCCCAGGGTGTTTTCCCTCAAAATTGGAGTGAAACCGAGCTAAATCGTTCTGTCACCTATATGGTTCTCAAAGCTATGGATAACGACAGGTGTCACTTAGCCCTTTAACATGATGAATTTCGGGGGCCTTGATCTGGCCTTTGCCGTTTAGGTGGCATCAGTAGCAAAACAGCAAGTCTTTCCTGGTATAGGGAATTTATTTCTGTCAGTGTATTTAAAACGGGTTCAACTAAATTTGAAAATATATACTGATGGCGTTCAAGAACTGCTGGATTTTCCCATTCAGGAGTTGACAATTGTTGAGCTTCTAGTAATGCATGATTAAGAGCAAGATGTTAAAGAACTTGAGTCTTTAGACTCAGTACAGTCGGATGATTGAATGACGGGAATTTGACAGAAGGCTTCATTTTAATTGAAAAAGGGTTACAAATTTTAGAAAATACAGACTCCAACGAAGAGAGCACTATTTCTAACAAAACAAGGAATATAAAAATTATTAGCATGCTACAAGGAAGTTTTGTGAAAGAAAAAAATCTTTTTGCCAGCAGAAAGAGAGAGAGAGACTGCTCGTTAGATTTTATGAAACTTTCTATATAAAAAAACAATGGTTTGTGATTTTGTAGATTTTATTGAACATTTTTTTCTAAATTATTATTTTTTTCGTCTCTGGCCCCACATAAATATAATTTATATGTATTTACATAAGAAATTATACCCCGACTTAAGCGGTTATCACTCAGTTCCATCTATCGCGTAAGTTTGGGGTTTTACTGTATACTGAACACCTAAAAATAATACTTTTCTTTCTCTGAAAGTCTTCCTTTCTAAATAATCACCTTTAAATAATACTGCCCAAGATACTCATTCAATCAATATACAGAAAAAATATTTTTAAGTACTTCCATTTCCCTTTCCTCTCCTTTTTTTTAAAGCCCAATGGAACACACTTTCTCTCTCACTGTTTGTGAAGTTGCTCCAACCATATTCCCCATAGGCTGTGAAGTCTTCCTCGTAAGACAGAGGTAATGTTTTCTTAAAATGGCAAATTACTCCCCGGTGACTTTGCGGAGAAGCCGCTTGGCAGATGGGTCATTAGAGAAAAGCTTTTCCTAGTGACAAAATACATTATTGACCAAGAAACGAAAGAGTTAATTAGATTTTTATTTAAGGCACAAATTGTGTTTTCATGATGCCTGGGAGAAAATTACAATTCGATTTATAAGTAAGGATATTTTTGAAAATGCATTAATTGGGTCCATAACTCATCTCGAAGATTTTTATTAAGCCTTAAGTTATTTATATATCTAGATCAGTGATTCTCAATCTTTTTTTAATGCAGTATGCTTTTAACAATTTCAAAATTTGGCGGCACACTAACAATAAAATAAGTTTAAAATAATTTTACTTATCGGTAATACACTGTAAAATAGTTTATGATAGTTATTTTCAATATTATATATAAATGAAATAATATGTATAACTAAGACAAATAAATGTTTATTGAATAATTAATTACAAACTGATTATAAGAATATATTTAAGGGGAAATTTGAGTTCGATGATTCTTGATATTTTCGTTTATACTTGGTCGTAAAAATAATAATGCCACTTTCTCATTCCGTCATCTACATTTAAAAAAATCTCAATCTTCTTTCCATTTTTATATTTGTTAATGCTGAAAATCTGAATATTAAATAAGATGTAGAAAACTGTAACAATATTGTTAAAGCTTTTTTGGCTATTATAAAAAAATAGCCTTTAATTTTAATCCAAAAGGAATTAATTGACTCTTCCAAATGGTACTACCGAGACATGGTACGATTTAAACTACAATTTTTAATTTAAGGAATTAATACTTTTTTTAAGAATACGTATTGAAAATTCCTTAAAAAATGAATAAATTAGTTTAAAAAAATAAGTATTGCTTTGATTCAAAAATGCATACCAACATTTGTTACATGTACTATTAGCAATATGTAAAAATAAATTCAAAGCATTAGGCACAATAGAAAAAAGCCTTAGCATTTTAAATGAAGACAAACTAGTTATTTTATCTTTCTGAGATAAGTTAGTTTAAAGTTTTCATTTACTATAGGAATGTGAATAAGAATGAAAGTAAAAGCAATGATAATTCTGCGTTTTTTTACGTTTAGAGCTTTCAAATGTTGTGAGGTTACAGAAAAATATAAAAATAATAATTTAGGCTAAAAATATAGATCTGATTTTTTGACCGATTTTTGTCAATTGAATCATACTGTGTCCCCCTTAAATCTTGATTATTACAGTGTGAAAAATTAGTTCTTTCTTTTCATTCAAAGTTCATTCTTATAAAGGGTGTTTTTTTAGATGTATAGAACTTTAAATTGCAATAAAACAACGATGTATTATTCGATTGACATGAATTTTTTTATTCGAAAGATAATCTTATGGCATTACATTTTAAATATGATTTCTGGCATACGACTGCCACGACTGGCTCGGATGTAGCCCAATCTGGACGTCCAATTTTCGATTACTTTTTCCAACATTTGTGGTCGTATATCGGCAATAACACGGCGAATGTTGTCTTCCAAATGGTCAAGCGTTTGTGGCTTATCCGCATATACCAATGACTTAACATAGCCCCACAGAAAATAGTCTAGAGGTGTTAAATCACAAGATCTTGGAGGCCAATTCACAGATCCAAAACGTGAAATTAGGCGGTCACCAAACGTGTCTTTCAATAAATCGATTGTAGAACGAGCTGTGTGACATGTTGCGCCGTCTTGTTGGAACCACAGCTCCTGGACATCATGCTTGTTCAATTCAGGAATGAAAAAGTTAGTAATCATGGCTCTATATCGATCACCATTGACTGTAACGTTGTGGCCTTCATCGTTTTTGAAGAAGGATTCCACCAGCCCATAAAGCACACCAAACAGTCAGTTTTTCTGGATGTAACGGTGTTTCGACATACACTTGTGGATTAGCTTCACTCCAAACGCGGCAGTTTTGTTTGTTGACGTAGCCATTCAACCAGAAGTGCACTTCATCGGTAAACAAAATTCGCTTATGAAAATCGGGAACAACGGCAATCTTGTTTTGGGCCCATTTGACGAATCTACGCCTTGCTTGATGATCGTTTTGATGAATTGCCAAACCAAACTGAGAATAAATCACTTGACAGCTGTTAAATCGGTCACCATCTTGGAAAGTAATGCCAACTTAATCTTCTATACCTGAAAAAAAAAACACTTTTTATATTATAAAATATTAATATCAAATAAATAATATAATTCAAAATAATAAATATTTTTTAAAAATATTACGTTGTAGTAATGGCTATGTAGCTGCTGACAATAAAGAAACAATATTCTTAATCGAAGTGCATGTTTTAGTAGAATTTTTTCATTGGAAGCAATTTAGAGTTCAAATCTAGGATGGCACATTTTTGAAATGTCTTTTGGAAATAATTGAGAGTTTGTCATAGAGGGAAATTTTAACACTAAATGAGAGGCATTTTCAGACCCCTTAGAAAGGCTCCAGGGACCCCCTTGGGTACGTAGATCACAATTTAAGAATCTCTGGTAAGTGCGCATGTACATATATGTATATGTACATATATATATATATATATATATATATATATATATATATATATATATATATGCATATATTTGAAGCATGGTGTAACACCAAGTTAAACATTGCAATGTGGACAGAAATAATAAAGCATTTTTTGGATTACCCTTCCATTTTCATTTTTCTCAAGCATCAAACTGTACATTTTCTTGTCAATCCTTGTCATTTATCGAATATTTTCAAGAATCTAAATTCCTACCTTCAATGAAAAATTCCCGCCTTCAGCACAAAGGGAATGCCGGATGAGAAGTATTTCAGTACCGTGGACAAACTACACCTCATAAAAACACTCGCACTAATAATCTTACTATAATAATTGAAAATATGCCCAAATCAGAGATAGAAGGAAGATAATACCTGTTTTGCCCGTTCAGTGTAAGGGCAAACCGGGTGTGGGAAGCTTTCGGTACCCGTAAGATGTACGGGCAAATCATTTAAGGGGTTAAACTGTAGCTTCCTCCATGAAGGTAGTCCTTCATGGCACGTATGTAGTTAGTTACCCCTTATACCCTTATTACTTTTCTGAATAATCCGTTGGTATTAGTCAATGCTTCCAAAATTTAACATGATTGCCCAAAATTTAACATGATAGTATTTATTTTTTAAAAAAAGTTTTTTCACTTACTTGCTAACATTTCCTCTTTATAATCATTTGTTTTTAAATGATGCTTAGTCAATATCATTTTTATTCATTCTAGTGTCTCGACCAAAAATGGTACAGATTAAATTTACCGAGCCCGATTTCTATCTCAAAACTGTGTTAAAAATCTTGTATAAATAATAAGCCTATTTCATTTACGAATATCTAAAACCGTCTACATTTAACGATTTCTAATTTTGAATGCAAGATATCGGCCTCTTTTGTAAAGTAATTGCGTTTCATAATTCATTTGATTTAGATATGACAAAATGGACATTCCTGCCGCCATATATCTTCCTAAACGACCGAATCAAATGATAAATTAATTCCGAATCATCTAAAAATAGTACAGGATACGAAAAATCAGCAAGGAAAACGCCACTGAGTCTACAGATTCTTGAAATCCTCAAACAAGGCACTGTTAGTGACTCTTGGGCAATACGTTTCAGAATTCAAAATCGATCTTGCTATCGTTTTATAAAAATAAACTGATATGGAGAAGGAGACTTCAAGTCGAGACATATGAAATAAGAAAAGGAAGAGTGCATTGGAAATATATGATTAGACTTGTTTCGCAAAGGAAGTGACAGAGGAAATAAGAGTAAATCAATCAGAAGCCATTTTTTTCCCGAAACCAAATCTACAGCGGTAAGAATAATGTATCTTGAACAGAAGAAAAAAGAAAAAGGGATGGTTTAATGGAGTTGAATTTTGTTAAGTCCTGAATCTCATATCAAGATAGTGCATTTGCGATTTTTCGATAAATATACCATTACCCAAATCTTTTAAATTGCATGACGTAACAAATTCAATGCTTGTCAAACTACAGAAAAATGACTTTGTGAGAGTATCTTTGTTGATTCCCAGCAAGTTAAAAATTGGATTCGAATTGTGTATAAACGGAATTTTTTTGTGCGTATATACAGTAGCGCACACACGAATTTTTCAAGGGGGGTCAGGGGATTTCAGGGTCGAAAGTCCACTATTCTCTTATCATGCTCCAATACGCCTCTCATATTATTTCGATTTTGTCAATTTTCGAAAACAAAAAATAGTAATAATTAGTTATTGAAATAATAATTAACATTAATTAAACAAATTTGTTATTAATAACAAATACTGAATTAAATATTAGCGTACTATATACATTGGATTATAATCAATCTAAAAATCAAGGGCTTTGGGGTTCGAATCCGAAGATCCTCCCTTTGTGTGCTCCATAACGTATATGTAATCTTCCCATCATAGAATTCTGTCTATAATAAAACTTAACTTTAAGTTTTAATTTATACATTCATGGTAAGTTGTGAGAAAATATCTGATTAATATTTACGGGATCATTTTATTGATTCCAGTCAGTAAAGGAATAAAATAATGTCAAATGAAAGTAATAGGACAACAATTATGCATGAGATTTAATGTAGAGAAATATTCCTGCAATACATTTTCATGCTTTATATTATGAAGTATATTCTGAAAATAATTGTTATCATTTTTTAAAGGGAAGATACTACTGAAGGTAAAATCAACATTTGTCATAAGAAACTACATTCGTTTTTGGTTGAATGATAGAAGTAGAGTCAGCGTAGGAAAAATAACACATGCTCAAAGCACCGAAAAATTGAGTGTAGTTGTAGCCCGGCGTGCCCGAGGTTGTTTGAGTAACAATCAAGATGGCAGACACATGTGCTGACAACGTGGTCGCTAATGGAAGGGTGTACTGTTTCCAGGTATCAATGGGCATGTGGCACTAGTGTGTCTGTCCTCCCAAAACGACTAGAGACCATGTATGGTAAAGAGATCATGCCTCTTTAATGATTGCTCACTGGTGCTGGATGTTCAGAGAAGGAAAATAGAGTGTGGAAGATGAATGTCGAAATGGTCGTCATCCACATCCACGAAGAAAAACAACATTGCTAGAACACAGGACGTGGTGTTGGAGTGATCGCCACATTGCACATTAGTCATGTTGAGACCCATCATATACTCTGTGAATCGAAAAGTGTCTGTAAGAGGAATACCGAAAAACCTGATCCTGGATCACAATAGTGCGAAAATGAGAATCTTCATTGATCACTTGATGTGATACGAGCAAGAGGGAAATGAATTCCTGTTCTTAATCACCATAATCGAACTTAGGCACACATTACCCGAGAAACCAAGACCTTGTCAAGGATGGAATCCCAGTTCATCATTGAATAAACAATTCTTCAGGTGAAGCAAACTGTGCAGGGCACAGAATTTTATCACTGTGATTTCTTCAAATTGATGACAAATATTTCAATTTCGGTGTCGAATATGTGAAAAAATAGTGTAAGATGCATAATCTATCACGCAATGGTGGATAACAATAAAATTCCCGGGTAAAAAATGACGAAACGTACCTTTCCGTTAGTTGTATAATGATGTATTGTACAGCTTATGTAGTTTGAAATAATATACCATTGTTCCCCACAGATTGCATGGCTGAGTTTTCAAAAACACATAGTAATAATAATAAATAATATACAATTAAAGGCTTACATTATTATTACTAGCGTTGTAAATGAAATCTAAATTATGAAATTTAAGTAATAACGGAAAATAAGTAGTCGAAATGTCTTTACGTCTAGTAAATTTAGCTTTAATTGCTTATTATAAGTCAAAATAAAAATCTATTAAATTATCATATTAAAAAACTTATTAAAAACTACACTTATTAAAAACTTATGTTATAATTAAGCCCATGGTAAAATTTGATGTTATTACGTCAACGTTACAAATTTGAGGTAATATTTTAATTTAGGCATCAAACTAGTAAAGAAATTGGCTGATATTAGTGTAGTATGGCACGATTTTAAATTTAATTTGAATTATGTTTAATTTTATTATATTTCCTTTCATTGAAATACAGTGAATATTTTGCATTTTTAAAACAAATATTTTAAATATTGAAATTTACTTTATAATCTTAATGGTAACCCCAGAAAAATGTTACATCTTTACTCGATTCTATATTTTTATTACATCATGCGCTTAAGTCAATATAATTTGAATTAATTTGAACTCAAGCATAATTTCCCTATCATTTTGCAGCTGTATGTTTTGAAATATTTTCACCTTAAAATTTAATTTAAGCCTAAAATGATTCGTAAAACGAGGAAATACTTTAAAAATTCAAAATTAAGTAACAAAAATTAGTTAAAGAAAAATAATCTACTGTTTTATTTTGAACAAAAGTGTAAGAATTTTACATTATTAGTTACAATAAATTATATTGATTAAGGATTTAGTAACTCTAAATAATACAAAAGGTTTTACATATCTGAATACAGATAGTACTTCTGTAATTTTACTCAATTGTTAACTATCCATTGCAAATATGTTAAGAGCTCGAAGCTCCAGAGTATGCGGTTTCCATTTACTTTCAGAACTAAGCTTCTTTACGAGAGTTGCACCTAATTTTAAGTGCCTGGCAATCAAATACTTCAGTCTTAATGGATTTCGCCAAAGTTTCCTTAATGATTATGAAGAGGTCTGCAGAAGGATGGCTGGGTTGTTTAACTATTTGAAGTTCATCCTGAGGGTAATTAGTTCTTCCTGAGGTTAATAGTTTTAATAATACATCAAAATATTACTTCAAACTTCTGCTTGAAGCCACATTTGGAATTAAAATTCAAAGTTCAGAATTTTTACTCTGATGAGATGTATGCAGTTTCATTCTTTTATAGATGTAGGAGTAAATAATTCGGCTAGTTTAAAGTCCTATGGGCGTGAAATATTACTGTACTTTTATGTTTATAATTTTGTCATCCATTTTATAACATTAAAACTTCTAAATGCTAAAGTTTTTTTTAAGTTATAAAATTGGATTTTTTTCGTAAGCACTGTTGTATAACAGATTCAAGATTAAAAATCATTGAATTGCATAGCAAGTTAAAGATAAACAAAAACAGTTTGTAGTTTTTAATGCCTTAAAATACATTAATTAAAATATTTCCTATTTTTTTTTATTCTGGAGATTTTGTTTTAATTATGTATTCATAATTAGTCGCAAAAGCTACAATGAGGAAGAAGCTGATTTCATAAGCAAAAAAATATCGAGAAAATATTTTTATAAACTTGTTTGTAAAAAGCACTCTTCCATTTAAATTACAAATATTTTTGTCAAATCATAAGAAAATATTCAGGATTCTAATTCACGTATATTTTACAAATCACTACGTAAAATAGACTATTTATAGTTTGAAAAAGGATGTAGAATTTTCATATTTGATTAAAAACCTTCTAATTAATTACACTTTTCATTTGAAGAATATTTTAATTTTTACTTACCAGTTTAAAATTTACCACAATAAATATTTTAGTATGATAACTTTTGATAACTGTGTGTGTATTACTTATAATAATAATTATGTTGAGTAACTATTTTGTAATTATTGCATGTAAATTATGTATGAGCAATTTTTTAATATTATATTATTATACTTATTATGTTAGTATTGCAAAGAAATTTCATATATTATACGAAGCATGTATAAAACCAGCTATCAAATTTTCAAGTTGACAATAACATAAAAGAAAAAAATAGCAAACAAGCTACAATAATTAAATTAAAAATGTTTTGCTTTCATACAAGAAAGCATTGCAAAAATTAAAACAAGGAAGTTAATAGATATTTTGGAAGTTGTTTTAAATTAAATTATTTTAAACTTCATGTTTTATATTTTCAGTGAACAAACTTGTTATATTTTTATAATACAAATATTTCATAGTGCCGATAAAATATATTTAATACATATTCCTCCATGTTATCTCAAATGATTAAACTAAAACAAATTTCATTAACACGATGAAGTTTTATGTGCAACTTTACTCTATGCAACGGTTCAATTGCTTCGATTATTATATAGCATGAAGTGGAGTTCTAATGACATAACTTAAACCTCTCATTTAACACAGTATCGATAAACTAAGCTGAAACAATTGCAATATCGGCTGAAGTTCCGAGACACGCACTCGGTCCAATCAAGCACGTCAACAATTCAAGTTGTTCAGTTTTATCACGAAATATTCTACAGAAACGTGTCAATACTCACGGAGGCTGCTTGGAATACAAAGACATGAAGCAGCGGTACAAAGGAAATTTAATTTTTTTCCTTGGCTGAACTATTCTCTGAGGCAAAAATGAAGGAAATTTTCAATAAGTATTATTGCACAGTATCCATTTAAAAGATATTTTTTTATTTGATTATTAAATGCTTTATTTTATGTTTTGATTCGATGCCGCCTCATATATATATAAATTACATATTACTTACAGTACTTTTGTTAAACTTCACAAGTCTTTAAACATTTAATAAATACGATAATTTATTTTTTCTAAGAATTATTTTATTTCATTTAATATTATAATAAAGTTTAACTTTCACAGAAAAATTTTATTATACACTCTTCATATGTTTAACAGGAAGAATTTGATAAGGATACAAAAACGTTCAGATATATTTATAGATATGATGTGATATTTCTGAAGTATTAATCCACAAAATATATAAAATGAGTGTAATTACTTACTAATGTTAGAATTCAGAGATTTGTGATACCTTAAGTGTTCAAACCAAATGAATTTGAAAAGACTGAAATAATAAAAATGAGAATTTTCATTGATAGTTTAGTTTCTGAAGTAAAGAAATCAAGTAATATTCTCCTGTTAAGCAATATTATTTCGCGTCTTCATTTACATTTATTTTATAAAGGTTTTCTGACTGACTGGGTTCGGAAACTTGTTTTTGAAAAAGCTTTTAACCCTTTATCTACCGATGGTACTTATAAGTACCATTCACTTTAAAATTACATAGAATAACCATTTTTTCGAATACTCTGACGGTATTTAGCAGGTATATTTTTATAAATCCACTTTTCCAAGATATATGGCAGCACGGGTTCTATGATGAGTATTTTAGCGGGGAAGGCGAACAGTTTTATAGCAGAAATTGCGTTTTCAGAGGATTGGGAAGATTGTCATTTTTATTCCGAAAAAATAGTTAATGTTAAAAGATAAGTGGCTTATTTTTTTTGTATGTTATTGAAGACCTTAGAAAACGATTCGACTATTTATTTTAAGTGAACAGCGTATATAGTTAATTTTACAGTTGAATACCTTTAATTACTTAATTAGCTCTAATGGATTAAATTTCCCAAAGTTGAGTATTTTGTTTATGTATATCCCTTAATTTTCAATGTAGTGATTCAAAAAATATATTGCATGAAAAAGACTAGTAAATTATAATGCGGTAGATAAAGGGTTAAATCAGTGCCTCTCAAACTTTCAATATTTGCGATTCAATTTTCAATCTTAATTTTCAACGCCCTTTCCTTCCATGCAATAAAATGCATTGAATTCAATAATAATATTCTTTGACGCTAAAGCTATAACACGACTTTAATTATAAATGGTAAAAATTATCAAGATAAGTACTAAATTTTGTGTGTAATATTGTACATGACAAGCATATAGAGTCACTAGTAATTATTAAACTTGTTCTTAACTTATTATCCAATACATTGTATAGTACTGATACATTTGTAAATGTAAATGTATAATTTATTTTTTATTGTATCAGGATGTATTTTGTTTTGATTTCTTTCAGTAAATTAATAATTTATTAAAAATAATTTTTTGTTTTTGATAAGCTCGTTCGCCACACATAGATTTTATCACAGGGCCGTGGGTAGCCTTGTGGTTTGAGCACCGGACTCCAGACCGGAAGGCTTGGGTTCGATGCCTGTACCGCCAAATACCCTCTGAGTACACATGGAGTACGTGCTCGTTAAATCAGTGGGTCCGAAAATCTTTTGGGTTGAATTGCAGGGAACTGGAGAAAACCAGTTTTTTTCACCTCAGTTCCCTGCCTAAATAGTGGAGGTGGAGATAGATGTTGGCGCCATCTATCGTAATGTTCGATCATCCTTTCGGGAATTTCACCGAGCTAAATCGTGCTGTCACCTGTACGGGGCTGTAACGTTTGAAAGAATAACGGTAGCGTATTCTTGGCTAATTAAAATATGGATTTATTTACGTCACAACTATTGAAAATTACTTACTAAATGATACATTAAAGTTATTAAATTTAATTATAGATTGTTAGAGTCCAATATTATGTGAGAGGAGGATTCGTTGGTTACCGCTCCCGTGCAAGTTCAAAGCATCTCTCCCTCATCTTCCGGTCGACGAGCTAGATTCCTCGGGGGATCAAACAGGGGTTGCCTTGCACCTGCAAGATGCACGTGTGGGTGTCGGGTCTACAAAGACGCCGACTAGATGTTGATGTTTCGGAGAAGGGACGTTACAGCTCTCGCCCTCTCTTATAGAACTTTTCCGTTGTGAAAAGTTTAATGGAATGACGATGAGACAACTGACAGATTACCGACACATACTTTCATCAAGCACCGCTATATATCTGAGCTGCAATTTTAATTACTAAAGAAAACGCTGAACTAAATTTGGAATTACTTATTTCTAGTGAGTGAGTGTTCTTGCTAGGGAACTTACACAAATCCATATTACGAAATAGCAATGTAAGAAAACATACTATAACATTAAATAAAAAATAAAAACACTCCTATCACAATGCCTAGTATCAATTATACTAACAACATGTTATATCAAATGCTAGTGTAAGACCTTGCACATAAAATATTCTTCGCCACAATACTTAAATAAAATTATACTAACGACATGTGTGATATGATATGCGAAGTGTACAACCTTACACACAAAATATTTTTCACAATATGCCTCTTGCGTAAACTAAATACTCATGTATATTTTAAAACCCTATACACAAAATTAAGCATAGTAATACTTTTTGCTTTTCATGGCTTTATCTTTGACACGCATCTCCATTCGATATGATATACAGTACTAGTAAATAAATAAAATTAATACAATTATTAACCTTTAACTAAAAAAAAAACATTATAAGCAACAATTATGATTCATGAGCAAGAGAACATTGTTAACAATTCCTAATTATCTATCACCGATCTGCTGAGACTATCTGCATTTTTGTGACTTTTACCCGACCGATGTACAATTCTAAAATTATATGGTTGCAAAGCCAAAGCCCATCGCATCAATCTAGGGTTAGAACTAACATTTCTATTCAACCACACCAACGGGTTGTGATCGGTCATAACTAAAAATGAATTTCCATCTAAGTAATAATGTAACCTTTTAATTGCGAAAACAATACTAGCACATTCCTTCTCCGTCGTACAATAACGCTTCTCTACCTCTGAAAATTTCTTACTCAGGTAAAGGGATTGGATGCTCCTCACCTTGTTCAGTTAATTGAGTTAAAACTGCTCCCATACCTGCGTTGGAAGCGTCCGTTTGAACAATGAATTCTCGTTCAAAATTTGGCGCGTACAAGACGGGCTTATCAATTAGTTTCCCTTTTAGTTCTCGAAATGCATTTTCACACTCGGTCGTCCACGTAATTTCTCCCTTCTTTGCTCTTCCCTTCAACGCATTCGTCAACGGAGCAGCGATTACCGAGAACAGATTTATATATTTTTGGTAATAACCCGCTATACCTAATAAAGCACGTATTTGGGTTTTCGTGCGAGGGGTAAGGAACTCTAGAACAGCCTGAACTTTGATCTCGGAAGGGGTGCGAAAACCCTGACCCACAATGTGACCCAAAAATTTGACATTTTGTTGCGCAAACTTACACTTTGAAGGTTTTATCGTTAACTTAGCTCTCTTTATTCTCTACAGAACCGTTTCCATATGTTTAATGTGCGACTCCCATATATCTGAGAAAATTGCGATATCGTCTAGATACGGGACAACGAAATCCTCTAGTCCGTTAAGTAATTCAGCCATGAGTTTACTAAAGAAATATGGAGCATTCTTTAATCCGAAACTCATCCTTAGGGGTCGGTATGTACCAAAGCTAGTACAAAAGGCTGCGTATCGCTGTGCAGTTTTACTCAAAGGTATTTGCCAATATCCCTTAGATAGGTCTAAGACGGTAATAAATTTAGCCGCCGATACTTTTTCTACACGTTCTTCGATATTCGGAAGAGGAAAATATTCAGTTCTAATGATCCCGTTTAATTTCCTGTAATCTATACATGGACGAGGTTCTTTCCCAGCTACCTCAACTAAAATCATAGGGGACATGTAATCCGATTCTCCTACCTCAATGATTCCTAATTTTAACATTCGGTTAATTTCGTTTTTTAAGATTTCATTTTGTCGGTGCGACATTCGATAGGGCTTCGTCCTAACTGGTTGATCGCTAACTAACTGGATTTCGTGTTCAACCAGATTAGTTAAACCGGGATTGTTTGAAAATTAATTAGAGTATTTATTTAATAATTCGCGCAGTCGATCCATTTGTTTGTCGTGAAGGTGTTTGTTCAACTCTCTAGCCTGGATTACGTCTTCGAAATCATAAACGAGAGAATTGTTTTCTAAGTATGGGATTTCTAATTCCTGGTCTGCGAGAGTTTTTGTTTCATCATTAATAATTACGTTAACGTGTTCTGGCCTTTTGTAATATGGTTTTAGCATATTTATATGATAGATTTGAGATGTTTCGCGTCTGCCGGGGATTTCGACTAAATAGTTCGTTTCCGAAATTTTATTTAAAATTGTCCCAGAACCTATCCACTGCACTGCTAATTTATTTGCTCTGGATGTAGCTAACTCTAGGACTAAATCCCCATCCTTAAATTCACGGTTTACTGCGTTTTTATCATACCAAGTTTTCCGCTTAACTTGCATTTCCTCCATTTTATTTATTGCTACTTCTTGACATCTTTTAATACATTTATTAACTTAAACATATATTCAGTGACGAGATCACCCTCTTCTTCCGGTTCCGTCCAATGTTCCATTTCTAACGTCTCTGGGGTTCGCAAATTTTTCCCATACACCAACTCTGACGGTGTATACCCTGTACTTTCGTGAGATACAGTTCGTAACGCTAAAAAATTGACGGAAGATGTTTGTCCCATTCGGAGCCTGCATCTAAACATAAGACTCGTAAGAGTCGTTTCAACGTTCGATGAAATCGCTCAACAGGGTTACTCTGTGGATGATACACAGAACTATGCCTGACAAGTATTCCGAATCTTTAAAAAACTCGGTAGTCAGAGCACTAGTAAAAGAAGTACCCTGGTCACATTGTATTTCACGGGGAAACCTCATCCGACTAAAGATGTTTAACAGCGCATCTGTGACACTAACGGAACTAATATCAGACACCGGAATAGCTTCAGGGAATTTTGATGACATGCAAATGGCCGTGATAAGATATCGATACCCTTTAGATGTGATCGGGAGAGGCCCACATGCATCAATATTTAGCTTAGTAAAAACCTCCTGAATAACAGGGACCAATTTTAGTGGAGCTTTCTTTTTATCATTGGGCTTCCCAGCCCTCTGACACTGATCGCAAGTTTTTACAAACCGTTCCATATCTCTATAGCAATTCGGCCAGTAAAAATATCGGTTAAATTTGTCTTTGGATTTCGTAATTCCCAGGTGTGCAGATGTTCCCTCATGACACAAGGATTTAATGGGGTCGCGCAACTCTAACTTCACTATTAACTTAAACTTTCTCGCGTAACCCTTAGCAGCGCTAATTCCGGAACATATTCCTGGAGTGCAGGTATTAAAATTTCGTCCTCTGCATCCGAAGAAACAATTATAACCTCATCTTCCCCTTTTTTAGCATCACCACTATCTATTCCCCTTTCTTCTCTAGCCGCTTTGACTTGAGACCTTGTTTGGACAGCATTCAATATTTCGACTGGCAGGAAATTATAGCCTAAATTTTTCCTTTTATTAGCTCGGCCGTTTTATTTCCAAGCAAATATCGACCGTGTTGATTTAAGTGATTTCCACAAACCGCTGCCTTAGTTTGCACCGTTCCAAAATTTCCGGAAATTTCCACGACCGCCAAAGGTAAACAAACTAATTCTGGGCTTAACGGTTGTTTTACCCAAACATTTTCACCAGAGAAAGAAGAAGGATTTATGTATTTTGCACATACACTAAATCTATTGTCGCTCTCGTATCTCTAAGAATGTCTATCTCGTGACCATTCACAGAGCCCTTTGTTGTATATGAATTAAGAAAATCCGGGTTTTCATTTCCTTCAATATTATTGAGAGTTTCCGTCGTTTTGTTTTTTATTAATTTAGGGCAAACGGCTTTTATATGTCCGGGCATATTGCAATGATGACATCTTGTATCACGCGTTTTTCAAAAGTTCTCTCTCTAGTACTCTCCGGAACAGAAGCTCCTAATCTGGGGGGAAGTTTTCCCAAATCTGTTTTCTTTTTCCTTGACCCGTGAGTATGTCAAAATGTTATCATTTCTGCCCCACCTATCCATGGGTTTCGAATTTACCTTTCGGACGTCCTCATAATTATCAAAGAGTTCTGCTATTTGAGTAGCTGATTTAAGGTTTGCCCAATTATCTAAAAAATGATCTTTCATACTAGCATTGGCGCGTTTTTTTAATTGATCTACCACCATTAGATCTTTAAGATCTTGAAAGGTATTTATTTTTAAGCCAATCAGCAAATCATCTAGATAATTCGTAATTTCAAAAGTGAAATCCTTCCAGGTGCTATTGGATTTTTTCTGGTGTTGGACAAATTTTTGCCGAAAGACCTCCGGACTTAACTTGAATCTTTTAAGTAATAATTTCTTTACATAATCGTAATTTTCGGCTTGTTCCTCCGGTTCGCGAGCAATAAATTGCACGATCTCTAGGGGTAACAAACCCAATAAATGCCCCACCTACTCTTTCTTTTCTATTGACGCCCTTTTAGCCTGGCGTTCAAAGATCACTAGATATAAACTAATATCTAACTGCTTAGGATCGAAATCTGGGTTCAATTTTTTTTAAGTTTAAATTAGAGGTTACAGAACATGCATTTGTAGAATCGTTTGATTCATCGTTTACCCTAAATCCGGATTCTATTTTAAACCTTTCTAAATCAAATTTCAGCTGTAATTCTTTCTCTTTTAATGTGTGCCTGCTCCTTTACTAACTCCTCTAATCTCATTTTTTCAGTTCATTTTCTAATCTCATTTTTTCAGTTCTTTCTAACTCCTCTAATCTCATTTTTTCAGTTCTTTCTAAGTCCTCTAATCTCATTTTTTCAGCCCTTTCTAACTTCTCCAATCTTTTTTTTTCATCCCTTTCTAACTCCTCTAATCTTTTTTCGTTTGCAATGATAGTCTCATACAGATTTTTAAAAAATTCCTCTTCATAACCTTCCCTGTTAGTGATTGCAATTTTTATGCTAGGGACAGTCATATTTAAAGAGGCATTTATTCCTAATTCCTCAGCAAGTTGCAACATGTCTTGCTTTTTCCCTTTACCAAGGAAAGCCATTTTTTAAACAATATCAAATAAGTGTCATGCTAAATTTTGCACTATTTTTTTTATTTTTTTGTTACTATTCTCTATTAATACAATAACACTGGTCCCATGCATACACAGAAATACACAAAGAAAAACTTAACACTAAAAATAATCAAAATCATTCAAGAGACTTAAAACACAATAAATCTTAAGCTAAAATTGCACACAATGCTTGAAATACAATTACAATTCTCTAGAAACAAAATAACACTGTTCCCATGCAAGAAAAAACACTAAGTATTTCAAAATTTCTAAAGAACACTTTAACCAAAATTCCTAATACAATATGCAGTTTGCAACTCAAAAATATAACAGTACTCACCCATTTGAAGTACTCAGCTTGCTGTCAGAAGCAAATTATGTGCACTAGTGGTTTTGAACTCTTCCGTGTGAACAATGGTCCTTTTGAGCAATCTTGAATCTTTCATCCTTAACAATAAGTGTGGTCAGTTTGACCAGCCTTGAATTCACTCGTGGCACTGCTTCAAAGATGAATTCAATCGCAGCACTGCTTCCGAAAATCGCTTTCCCTTCGGACACTCTCGCCGTTAACACTATAGATCAGTTTGATCTTCTTTGAGCAGGACGCTCTTTTCCTCCGAAGCTGAATTCAATTGCAGCACGGCTTCCGAAAATCGCTTTTCCTTCGGACACTGGCCGTTAACACTATAGATCAGTTTGATCTTTTTTGAGCAGGACACTCTCCTTCTCCTAAGCTGAATTCAATTGCAGCACGGCTTCCGAAGATGTCTTTTTCTCTCCCTGCATTGCGGTCCGTCCGTAAAAACCCAAAATTTCCTCCTCTCACGGGTCTTGAATGCTAACTTTTTATCCCAAAGCGCTCCTTCTCCGAAACATCAACATCTAGTCGGCGTCTTTGTAGACCCGACACCCACACGTGCATCTTGCAGGTGCAAGGCAACCCCTGTTTGACCCCGAGGAATCTAGCTCGTCGCCCGGAAGATGAGGGAGAGATGCTTTGAACTTGCACGGGAGCGGTAACCAACGAATCCTCCTCTCACAAAATATTGGACTCTAACAATCTATAATTAAATTTAATAACTTTAATGTATCATTTAGTAAATAATTTTCAATAGTTGTGACGTAAATAAATTCCATATTTTAATTAGCCAAGAATACGCTACCGTTATTCTTTCAAACGTTACAGGGCTCAAGGCTAAGGCCAACGACAGGCGTACATCTAGCCCATTTCCACGATGAATTTCGTGAGCCTCGATCTGACTATGTCAGACAGGTTGCACCAGCAACAACAACAATATATTTATCACAGTTCCACAGTTTGAGAAGCGCTGGTTTTAATAAAATATTTCTTTGATATTTAGTGTCAGTTGAGTAAGAATATGCGTATAAAATGGTTTTAAGAATATCATTACAATAAAAAAATTATTTAAATGCAATTTTCGGTAAAAAAGTTGAAAGGACATATATATTCAAAGCATACTTCTTTTATAAAAAATGATTCTATAATAATAATTTTTTGCTTATATATATATTTATAGCTTCTAAACAGTGATTGAACTAGGAGTTTAGAAAAATAGACATTATTTTCAGATTTCAAATCGATTGAAATCATAATCAGTGTTTTTAGTTGAAATTTATCTACAGACTCTGATATATTAAAAAAAGTATGTACTTCTTAATTATACATTTCAAAACTCTTAGTTCAGATTCTATTCAGAAGTCTTAGCTAAATATATAGGTAAATATTATTTTAGAAACAGCTTTCGTTGCGTGAGAATTATTCGAAAATGTGTAATACTATGTTCATTTTTGGACAAAATATTGCACCTATAAATGATTTTTCATAGTGATAATATTCTTAAAACAATTAAACAATTTTTTGCATGATTTCTAATTTAAGTGACGCAAAATATTAAGAAAATATATTCATTTGTTTACTTTTACAAAATCACGGTTCAGAACATAGTCGAATACCTTAAATGAAGATCCTGACGTTTTGTTTAAAGCTGAAATAAAATGGAAAAATTTTATTTAGTTTTCAAAAATTTATTTTGAAAGCGAGACATAAATTCGGACCCATTGTAATTATAATTTCAGCAGCATTTTGTAAATATTCTGTTCCAGAAAAAATATTTGGATCAGAAAAAAAATTCTGTATTTATTTTTAATATTTATATATACAAATATAGATTAAGTAGTTTTATGTTATGTTTGTTTCTAATTTTTGTTATTTAAACCGTATAGCTTCAAGATTTAAGAAATGTTTTTTTATATATTCATATAATTTGATTCTAAAAAAAAGATTATTATTTATTTTTTTAAAAAGATTTATCCATTTTTTAAAAGGTTCTAAATATTTTATCCACCGCGTATGGTTTTAGTATGACAAACATGTGCTTTCATTTTATAAAGTACTTATTTAGTACATATTCATTAAATTTTTTTCTTCATTTTTTGCTGAAGAATTGCACTTAAATAATACATAATTTTTTACTATAGTAACATTCCTAAAAAATCTTATATATGTATATTCTAATTTAAATTACACTAAATAGAAAAAAATATTCATTTTGAAAATATGTTTTTCTTTAACTTAGTCATTTTAATGAATGGTATTTTTAGAAATGCTACGTACTTCTAGAGATTAAAATAAGTGGTTGCATTTAATTTGTACGGAATTTTACAAAATTCTATATTAACATTTTCAAAAACATTAGGTACATTTGTCAAAACACGTATTTCTCATTGTTAAAAATTGTTCTATTCCACCCACTAAAACTTTGTAGTTTTTATTGGTCTCATTTCGTTAATTATATCAACTTGTGTCTCTGGGAATAAAGATAAATTCGATATTCCAGTTTTATTCATGAACTGAAAATTCAACAACCCAGGCAAGAGAATAAGGAATTGAATCAAAGCTGCTGCTACCATAACAAGATTGTCTTATACATCGCCGAAACTTTCTCAGTACTTTGACAAGTGCACGATTTGAAAAAAAGGGAAGTAAAAGAAAGACAGGACTTGATTCTGATACAATATACGAAAAAGTATTGCTTTTTTCTTAACTTGAAGTTTAAAGAATGAGTTGTCTTGAAGAGACTAGCGACGCTTTTCGGATTCATGAATACAACTTTTTGCTTTTCTACATAGCTTTACAGTTCAAGGGTTGAGTTAAAATTTCACTTTCATAAGATATGTTAAAATATTTTTACGTATATATTATACGAAGATTCTCTAAATTTAATTTCTGTTTACATATGTATATAGATATATGCAATATATGCATGTATATATATATGCATATATATATATATGTATATATATATATAATATATATATATATATATATATATATATATATATATATATATATATATATATATATATATATATATATATATATATATATATATATATATATATATAAAGAGTGTTTTTTTTCCAGGTATAGAAATTTAAGTTGGCATTACTTTCCAAGATGGCGACCGATTTAACAGCTGTCAAGTGATTTATTCTCAGTTTGGTTTGAAAATTCATCAAAACAATCATTAAGCAAGGCGTAGATTCGTCGAATGGGCCCAAAACGAGATTGCCGTTGTTCCCGATTTTCATAAGCGAATTTTGTTTAGCGATGAAGCGCACTTCTGGTTGAATGGCTACGTCAACAAACAAAACTTCCGCATTTGGAGTGAAGCTAATCCACAAGTGTATGTCGAAACACCGTTACATCCAGAAAAACTGACTGTTTGGTGCGCTTTATGGGCTGGTGGAATCATTCTTCAAAAACGATGAAGGGCACAACGTTACAGTCAATGGTGATCGGTATAGAGCCATGATTACTAACTTTTTCATTCCTGAATTCAATAATCATGATGTGCAGGAGCTGTGGTTCCAACAAGACGGCGCAACATGTCACACAGCTCGTGCCACAATCAATTTATTGAAAGACATGTTTGGTGACCGCTTAATTTCACGTATCGGACCTGTGAATTGGCCTCCAAGATCTTGTGATTTAACACCGCTAGACTATTTTCTGTGGGGCTTTGTAAAGTCATTGGTCTATGCGGATAAGCCACAAACGCTTGACTATTTGGAAGACAACATTCGCCGTGTTATTGCCGATATACGACCACAAATGTTGGAAAAAGTCATCGAAAATTGGACGTGTAGATTGGACTATATCCGAGCCAGCCGTGGCAGTCCTATGCCAGAAATCATATTTAAAATGTAATGCCACAAGATTATCTTTCGAATAAAAAAATTCATGTCAATCGAATAATACATCGTTGTTTTATTGCAATGTAAATTTCTATACTATTAAAAAAACATCCTTTATATGCGTGTGTGTAAAGGAACAAGAAAAAAGAAAGAATCAATAAACATGAATAATTACAAAAATTGATAATTTTAAATAAGTACAAAATTTAATAATTTTAAATTTAACCGTTTCACAACCAAAGGGAGCATTTCGCCATTTTAAAATTGGTAATTGTTGTATTTAAGTATAACACACACTTTATCTGCTTTTTATACAAAATGTCAAAATATGGCACTTACCGAACGCAATTGGTGAAACATTTCTAAAAAATAATAATAAAAATGCATGTTTAATTTATATTACTTATTTCAATTTATTATGTTAATTTATTACTGTACTCATGTTTAATGTTATTTAGTACTCATTGCATTTGTGCAATAGTAAAGTATAGTAAAACAAAGGAAAATAAAGACCGGACATAGCTACACATTGATCTGAAAATACACATTGCTATACATTTTTCTTATAATGTTTGTCTTACATCTGAACAAATAAAATAAACACAATGTGTTGCATACTAATACTTACTTCTAGGAACCTTATGGTACTGTAAGGTTTAATAATGATTACAGTTTCATTTCAGTTTAATTTAATTAAAACAGGTTTCCTGTTATTTTTGAACATCTGAATTCAAAAATAGTCTTTTTGTATTCATTTACTCATAATACCCCTCTTATGAGTGCTTACAAATGACCTAAAGTACACGTCAATAGGTTTTCTACATTTAAAAGGAAAACGCAAGCAATCGTGATTGAAACTGTGTCAGTTATTTTATTTAAGTAATTTAAAGATAATGAAGGTTATAAATAATTATGTATTAATAAAGCTATATTCTGAACTAATTTTTGTACATTTTTAATTAAATTATGTTAAGAAGTAACTTTGTAAGGAAATTTCCTCACATTGTGATTTATGAAGTATTTACATATTAATTTCCTGTAAAAGTAACAAAAATATTAATAAATTAAATTATTTGAATGCATTTCCGAGTCAAGAATATCTAAGAAAAAATGTATTTACAATAATTTTGATGCAAATACTTTGCACTTTTTGAAATTTAATTAAGATTCAAAGTATTAATAGTTTAATGGTCCCTTTGAATTTAACATGTTTTGATAATTACAACTTATATTGTTTTTATGCAGAGAAGCTAAGTCCGGTTAACTTAGAATTAGAAACAAAAGAGGAAAACATTTAAAAGAAGAAGGATTTGTTTTATTTAGAGGTTTACTTATAAAATTTGAAAAGTATAATCCTTAAATAAATCGAAATACATTAGTATCGCAAGGGTGATTCTTTGTTTAGACAAAGAAAAGTCCTTCGACTTTCCGTGATTTGTTGGAATTCTTTGTTTTTTCTCAGCAGATTTTTTCCCTCAAAATAATAAATTTGAAAATAAGATAAGCTGTGTTACATGGACATAAAAGTACAAAATCATAGCGTTTCTCTCCCTCTCTCTCTCTTTTTTTGGCTGAATTCTTAAAAAACTAATGTTTTACTATTTACTATCACGTAAAAGTTAAAAAAAAAAAAGAAAACTGAAGTCCATAAACTTCGCTAAATAATTTGTATGCTGCAATTAAAGCCTTAGATAAAAGTTTTGTTTCTGTTTAATTATCAACCCTTATTTCTCTTATCTTTACTTTAAGAAGGAGAAAGTTTTTCACACACAACATACAAACTTAATTGGTTTCATTAATTTCCCAAAGGTTTCAAGTTCTTCGGAATATTAACCAATTTCAAATATTAAAAAAGTACAAATAAATAATAAAAAAACATAAACATTTGACAGTAACAAATAAAATAAAACAATAACTTAAGTTTTGTTCTAAATTGCTTTTTTTTCACAAAAACTATAAGAAAAATGCATATATTCCTCACGTATGTATTTTTACTTGCGAAAAAGATTTAAAGTATATAAATGTTACTTATAAATATAGATGAATCGATTATTTTATTAATCTCGTACTTTGAAGTAACACGTTGATTACTGACAACAGATCTCGTGATTTTGTACTTCAGTTAAGTGACGAGGACGGGACCTGAGTCAGCCCTCCTCTCTCCAAACTTCCCCACTACCTTAACTTGAAGATTTTCACTCATATATATATATAGATTTAACAACCTTTGACATTGCGTGTCTTATAAAAAAAGAGAAAATAAAAGAAAATTATCATTCATCTATCCAATTGTTTTTTTTTTTTAAATTAAGTATAAAATTATTTCAAATACTGACTTCAAAACAGGAAGGAATGAGGAACAAACTCCTTGTTATACTAACGTAAAAATAACAGAGGACATTTATATTACTTTTGTTTTATTAAATCCACAAAAAATTAAGTTTCTAACAAGCATGGCTTAAGAATAATTTTTAATTCTTTTTATTTACAAGAAATATTCTAAAAAGAAGACTACAAGGTTTTTTTCATTGAAAAACTTAAAAATAACTGATAAAAATTATATTTCCATTTCAAAGAAAACTAAAAATAAGAGGAATTTAAAAAAAAAGAAGAAATTGAACATCAAATTCAGTAATTGGAAAGAAAATATCTAAGTACACACGTGCTAATATAGTTTTTCATTAACTTTTTTCGCGTCAAAGTATTGAAAAAATGTAATATTCTTGTCTCTGCTAGTTCATTTACAAGAACTAAATTTAAATATTTTGCTAGCAGATGATTTTTTTCAAAAGAAGATTAGTGATTTCTTTCAATAATTCATGAGTTAAAACCCACATTTCTGAACAAAGGAAAGAAAAAATCTTTTGACTAATGTTTTATTTATAACTCAAGTTTACTGCAAAATACGGATATTTTTAAATAAATTAAAAGGAAAATGTCAGTTCAAAATGATTAAAATGTTATGTTGATTTTTTTGTGTAGAATATTTATTGTTTCATTTTACGTTAGGAATTTAGAATATATAAAAAAATTATTTGTGCGTGTTTTAATAAATTTTAATAATTCCTTTCGAAGTCATTTATTTCATGGATGCGATCAATAAAATATATTATAGAATAACAAAATAGTTTGGTTCCACACGCGCGTCATACTAAAAACTTTCTAAAAGCATTCTAAATTATCTGTTTTTACTGCTGACTATAACCAGTTTCGGAAAGAAATGATGATTATTATTAATTTTGACACATTTGTAAGTTGATGGTGTAGACGGTACTTACGTATTGTCGCAACAATCGCCAACCCTATTAATAACTCACCAAGTTGGCAACCCCGATTTCCTATGTGTTGTAAGCGCTGAATTGGCATCTATGTGCTTTGTTTCATATAATATCGCCAATAAGTTGCGATAATACTTAAGTACAGTGAAGACTAATAAATAAACGTTGAATATTGATATGCAGATATATACAGTGTCACATCAAATTCGGACAAATAGAAATTTCTAAGAAAATTTCTAGGAGTGTCATTTCTTTAAGTAATCAAAATATAAAAATACATATGATTTAATTTCTTTTCATTATCATGGTATGTCTAAAAAATCAGAGAAGCTTACCTAATTTCTGAAATTTTAATTAAGTGGCACACTATCTGCACATGCACACTATCTGCCAAAATAAGAATAAAAATAAATTATTGTATATGGATAAATATTTATAGTAATAAAATATAAATTTGTGTTCTGAATATTATTTACTTCCTACTGCTATATACGTTTTTGCTTGTTTTAGTGAAATTCAGAATCCATCTTTGAAAATTATTTCATTTAGATATCAAGTACTCATTGAATAAAGACAAAAAGTTAATGTACTCACGATAAAATTATGTTTAATACACATGAGACAAATTGTTCATTTGATCATATTTCCTATGCATATATGGATGCGTTTTTGTTATATTTACAGTACAACATTATATATAAACCTGATATTATATCTACAGTACTTTAAACAAAATATGTAAAAGAGGTATGCACTCTCTCCTTATATTAGAAAACATCAAGTAATTGGAATGTATCACATGAATTTAGTAAATTCATTAAGTCTATAGACTTATGAATTTAATAATATTCAATGACAGGATCTTTAAATGTTGTGGAAAATCAAACTCTCTCTGCAAATTTCATTATATTTTTGGATCATTAACTTGAAAATTCGTATTGTAGATATATATTTGAATTAGTCCATTGTGGTTAGTTACAACTAATAGTTTTGCTATTATAATTTTGTATTACAATCGGATCCCGATTCAACGAACCCCTATTTAACGAATTTTTCTCTTTTCCTGATTAAAATGAAGGCAAACCCCTATTTAATGAATCATAAACCCCGAATTAACAAATTATTTTAACCGCTGAAATTTTTTTATTAGTCTGTATTAGAAAAAATTGGATTTTCTTTTTCAAATGACATACTTTTTTGTCTGGAACAGAAAAAAAAAAAAGATTTTTCTTGTAAGTAGCAAATTGCGACTGGAAAGAGTGAAGACTTTATTATTAGGCTTTACAGGAGCCAATGATTCATGAGCTTAACCTATCGCGTAAGTTTTGAATAGGACAGGAAACTCCTTTCTTATCTCGTACCACCCAACAATGCAAGTGATATTTTAAGATTCAACGATTGTGTTAGATTTGATGACGGACTGAAGTGCAACTGAAGTTGCAACTGAATTAGTGCAACTGAAGTTGCAACTGAATTACTGCAACTGAAGTTGAGGAAATAGTTGATTTGTCGGTACTGATGAATAGTGATTCTAATGCAGAAATTGATAATGGATCTCCTATTAAAGCTGTTACATTTTTCAATTCAAAACATTATTTGGAAACAGAGAAAACATGTCTCATGCAGCAGGATGTAAATGACGCAGTTTTTTCTTCGCGTAAAATCGAAACTCTTTCAAGTCTCTTCAAAAAGATTGTCGAACATGTATTTGTCAGGATTTCCAATTAACTGGAATGTAATAACCTGCTAATAGTATTTTAAGCTGTTGAATATAAAATGTGTAATTTCTAACTATAGATATTTTTTGTGCGTAACTGCTTATCATAAAATTTCCAAATGCTGAGTCCAAAGAATTTATATTTTGTTTGAACCTTTATATAACGAATAACCGCGATTTAAGGGAACCAGAACTCCATACACATTTAAAAAATAAATTTTTCAATTTTAGTATTAAAAAATAGTGCGCATTTTTTTTCAATCTAAAAATGGATAACACTTATATGTTTGTTGATAAAATACCCTTAAAATATGAAAAAAGTAATGGAGAAAAATGTAAGTAAACGTTTACAAAGGCTTAGTTTTTTTAACTTTTTCTCCAAAGCATAATTTTTTGCACTTAGTTATACTTAAAAAAAAGCGATTGCAATACACACAATAATGGTTTCAAATTTGTTATATTTCTATATAGTATATCTGTGCATTTAGTGAAACTTTTCTTTTTAGTTGAAGTAGTAGATAATTTTTCTTAAACATAGTTTTATATATGAAAAAGGGAGGAAAACTAAAAGTTTTCAAAATTATATAAAATTTTATAATTTTTTTTAAAGAAACTATCTTAATATTTTACTCAAAAAATAGGTTCACTATGTTTTGTGTATTGTTTTATATACGTGCAAGAATATTTTACTTATTTAAGATACACATTTTTAAAATTGGTACCTAAACATAATCATACATTATGAGATCTCAAAAATTATGTCCAACTTAAATTAAAACGAAAAAAGAAAAAAAACTCCCCCATAAAATCTGGCGCATAACGCGCACACATACTTTCAAGCTGCATTTTTAAATTTTCACTTATGTTCACCGTATAACACGCACCTCGCATTTTAAGAAGAAAACTGAAATTTTAATATAACAACGTTCTTATATTTTTTGAAGTCATTTATTCGAGATATTATGCCACACTTTAGAAATAATAGTATATTTCTAGAACTAGAACTCTTCTAGTTCATAAGGAATATCATTTCTTTTAAATAAACAGTATTTCGATATGTGCAAAAGTGAAATTTCTTTTATGTTCATCTCTTTAGTTATTTTTAAAGGTATCGTTTTTTATACCCGGTGTATAACTCGCACCCTTATATTCCGATCCCATATTTTGTGTTCAAAGTGCGCGTTATACGCTGGATTTTACGGTAACTAAAAATTCAATTTTCTATTTCTGCAGAATGATTAAAATATCTTTTTATTAAGATCACAAAAAAAATCTAAGCTCTTTTGGAAATTTTTAAGGGTATATGTCCCATAAATAAAGTCTTATTTTTCAGATTTTACTCTTTGGAGTATTTCTGGTGCTCTTAAAATAGTGGTACTCTTCAATACTTGCGACACAATATTCAATCATAATACATCCATACAATAAGAATCTATTGAATTCTATAGTACTTTACTTTGACGCTGAATTTATAGTACCGCTTTAACCTCTTAAGTGCCACCGGCGTGTATCAACGTTTCGCTCAGCCAAAGCGTTAATTGCCCCGGACGTATATATACGTCTTTTCGAAGTAGGATATTTTCTGTACTCTAGCATCCATAAAATTATTCTTTAGGCTTTGGAATGCAGTAAAAGGATTTTGACCGAGTTTGCGAAGGATTTACTCTGATTTCAGAGGATTTGTTTATTTATTCTTTTTCTCTCCCTCCCCCAATATATCCCATACACACCTACGTAGGAGGTACTGGGGAGCAAATCGTGTAACTTTTAATCGGAAGTTAAGGGATTACTTATAAACCGTACACGTGATTAAGGTAAGAGTTAATTTTTGTATATAATTTTATATATCACAAGCCCATGGGGGTCACTGATAATTATCAAACTTGTTCTTAACTTAGTCATTGATAAATTAATTATAAATTACTTTGAGCAGTACTGATACATTTTTATAAGTGTATAATATCAGTATAAATGTGTATTTTTCATTTTTTATTATGTTAAAGTGTATTTTGTTTGTTTGCTTTCAGTAGATTTATTAATTTTTTTTAAATAATCTTTTGTTTTTGACTTTTCAATATGCTCGCGCCCACCTCGTAGAGTTATCACGCCCCCTAGAGGGGCGCACCGCACAATTTGAGAAAAGCTGCCTTAACAAACAAAATGTTCTTTCCCGGCGAATGCGTTAAATCGGGTATCTGTGTAAGATTTCTTTACAAAACTTTAAGACGACACAGTACGATTCAATTGACAAAAATCGGTCAAAAAATCAAATCTTTTTTTTTCTAGCCTAAATTATTCTTCGTATTTTTTTCTATAACCTCACAAAATTTGAAAACTCTAAAATTAAACAACGCAGAATTATGATAGCTTTTACATTCATTTTTATTCACATCCCTGTGGCAAATCAAAATTTTAAACTTATTTATCTCAGAAAGGTAAAATAATTAGTTTGCCTTCATTTAAAATACTAAGGCTTTTTTTTTCTATTGTGTCTAGTGCTTTGAATTTTTTTACCTATTGTTAATAGTACATGTAACAAAAGTTAGAATGCATTTTTGAATCAAAGCAATTCTTATTTTTTAAAAAATAATTGAAGTTCGAATTTGCGAATTTTTTAAGGAATTTTCAATAAGGATTCATAAAAAGAAGTATTGTACAAACACCAATCGTGTTATCGCAAAACCCATACCAACTTTTGCTATACATAGTTCGACGTACTTGTAAATCAAATTTCATGCGTGTACGTAAATTATTATAGGGGGGGGAGGAGTAGCATTTTAAAATCACTTCACAAATTTTAAGTTTTTTCCTTAAAAAATTAGATGGCTAACTTTTTATGATATTTTGAGCATAAAATCTGTTTTACATAGTATACACACATAGGACGCAAACAAAAAATTTTTGAAAATCCTTAAATTAAAAATTTTTGCTTAAATCGTACCATGTTCCCTTAAATAAAAATCTCTTGTTTCCTTTGAACATATAATGTTAGAAAATAAATAGTTTTATTCATCTGATGCAAAGAGCAATAAATAAATGTTCATGATAAATATAAATTTCTTTTGATGTAATTTAAAGCTTGAACCTATTATTGATATATCTAAGAGAAAAAGGCTCGTGTTTTTCTTTCTCTTTAATATCAAATCGCATAGTTCTAAAATTTCAACAATTTGAAACGAAGAAGTCTTATGATACCTTGGATTTGCATTTAGATGAAAACAATGCATGAGAGATCTCATATTGTTGAGAAATGGAATCTTTCTTTTTCAAGAATTCATTCGAAATGAGCGTGCTTTCAATTTAAACTTAGGAATGAATATTTACGTAAACCTGAGAAAGAGAGAAAATTTGAAATCAAAAAGATTTAAATCGAATTTTGAGTCTAGCATATAAAGTTATTTGCTGTTTTCATCAGTTTAAAATTGTAAAAGCAAGATTTAAAAATGAATAAATTAAACATTGTACAAAGAATTTTGTATTGCGTGAGAAGTCAGTTTTATTTATATATATTTTTTCAATATTTTATAAGGAAATAATGTATGCAGTATCAAATTTAAAACGCAATTATTTATTTTCGGCATAAAGATAATCACAGCAGTACATACTCGCATTATTATTGAAATGTGAAAAATTGCATTATTTCTTCTTTTTTAATTGAAAGAATATACTATTCTTTAAAAGATCATTGTGTGACGTATTCATGTTATTTGCATTTTCTAGCATTTAGAATTAATTTTTTTTATTTAAAATTCATAGATTGAAGATCTGAACTTTTCCCCCTTAATAAAAGTTTGAGAAAAATGTATGAAGATAAGTAGTTTGCAGCAATTAAGATGTTAAAGTGTTAATATATTAAAAGTAGTAATTGAAAGGAAAATATGTAAAGTTATTAAAATACACTTATTAATCTTAGTTATTTGTGTCTCTGCTGTTTAAATATTAATATTTCATTGCATAATACGATAAATTTCCACAGCATTGGTAAGAAATTATTGATTTATATAAACTAAACTTTATTTTTTGGCAGCTGTGAAGTTGCAGTAAAAAAGGTTGACACTGATATCATAGGGTAAGGCATTTTATTTACACTAAGGCATATTTATTTCAAAAGCACAAAAGCTGTTTATTTATTTTAAATTAAAATCTCGGAATTTTGAGTAAAAGTAGTGCTGCTGGGTTTTGAAAAAAATAATATGATATTTTTATGTTTTACATCAGATGTGAAATGAAAATTTTATTTGTAATTTCAGATAAAAATATTGTTTTACATATTATCTAAGAGTTAAAAAACAACCCAGTATTTCACTAAAATTCAAAGTATGTGTTTCTTCTTTTTAAAAATCAAACTATGTACAAATATATTTTTAAAACAGAGTTAGTTTTGTTTTTTCTTCTCAGTTTGAATTGCTTTTTATTTACAATAAAATCTTTAACCCCCATGTTGTCTATTCTAAGTTAATACAGGAAATAGCTTCTTCATTCATATAGATATATCTATCACTTTCATCATTTTCAATAATCTTCTCCCCCAATATACTTACACATTTAAAAAATTAATTTTTTTAGTTTTTTTTCAGCCAACTGGGTAGTGTTGTTGGTTTAGTGACCAAAGTTTGTGGGCTCAACCCCGACCCAGGTCGGTGGATTTTCATGATGCTAAAAATCGACAGCGTGTATGTCATGGGATTGTGCCGCCTGTAAATGATCCCTAGAGTGCCTGTTTGGCTTAGATGTTTCCTTAAACATTAAATTCCTAAAAATGTTTCACATTGTCCGATCTCAGGTGCCTCCCCCTGGGGAGGGATCTGGATGTCAAAATTACATTGTGGCAATTGATATTCATCTATATGGTGGTGCACTAAACAGTGGTACCCGCTCTCCCGCAGAATGCACACACACACACACACACACACACACACACACACACACACACACACACACACACACACACACACACACACACACACACACACACACACACACACACACACACACACACACACACACACACACACACACACACACACACACACACACACACACACACACACACACACACACACACACACACACACACACACACACACACACACACACACACACACACACACACACACACACACACACACACACACACACACACACACACACACACACACACACACACACACACACACACACACACGCACGCACACACACACACACACACACACACACACACACACGCACGCACGCACACACACACACACACACACACACACACATTCACGAGATTATCATTCACGAAATATTAAAACTTATAATAACGCTATAAAAGGCTGCTTTTCCAACATATTGCAAATACACCCCATCTGATATTCTCCCATGTTACCGTAAACTAAAAAACTAAACCAGAAACTAACAATACATTTCAAGTCTGTTTCAATGAAACACTTGCATTATTTAGTTTTTGAAGTGTATAGTGCGTTTTAAAAAAGAGGCAATAAACACATTGATCAATAATTACAATGAAAATAAGGCCTTTAAAAAAAGAAAATATTGCTGTGTATATCAAAGCTATATAAGAAAAAAAGGCCATCGAAGTTACGTCCGTCGTGATTTCCCATATTTTTATCTATATGTAATATAAAAAGATTATCTCCCGAAAAGTCTTTTTTATACAAGCAAAGCTTTTTTTGCGTAAATGTTGTCTAGCCCATGTCGATTAGATCTACAGATGTAACATTAATGAAATTGACATTAGTGGATTGTGTGTTCATGTAGACTGCACATAAAGAAGTAAAATTATATATATAGAAGAAAAAGCATTAGGAATGTTTGACAAAAACATTGTATACAGCATAACCATTTGATAAAAATAATGCATACTGATTATCATATTTATTTGGTAAAAATTAGAGATTTTAAGATTTTGTGTGGTATTTTAATACTTTATTTGCAATAAAATTATATCAAAAGAAAAAAAAATACAAGTTATTGTTTAGAAAATTAATTTTGTAAGACTGTGATCAAGAGCATTACTACGGTGGTTATTCATGGTTTCTAAATTCAAACTCTGATTTTACTATATAATGACTAATTAATTCAAACTCCTTAAAAATTAAAACAGATTTAGTTCAGTTCAGCTCAGTATAGTGATACCACTGTAACAGTGGAGACTTGGCCACAACGCCTTATGCTCCGATAAAATTTTGATTAGTTTTTAACTTAAGTTTTAACGTGCAGCCAGTGATTGCACTGTCCATCAGCAGTTTTAATTATCGCCTTGGGCTTCAATTGAAACTGATGAAAGTAGAGTATTGAAAAACTATTAGGTGGAATTTTAGAATCTATATATTGGTTGATGTAAAAAATTCTTCAACTTTTTGAACATGCTCTATTGTTTTACATTTCGCTATTGAGGAATAAGACCATTCTCCGTGGTTGGAGATAAAATTTTTCAAAGTTTCACCTTGCGATTTGTATTTGGTACAGTTTAATATAAAATGTTCACTAGTTTCTGGTACTCGACAATCTGCACACAAAGGAGAATCTGTTTGTTTAAAAAGGAAATATATATAATTTAAGGGCAAATTTTTGGCTCGCAACTTATTGATTAAAACTTCTGTATTTCCATTTTTTGCTGCCTGTCTATTCCATTTTTCAAGATGAGAAATATAAAAATAATTTTTATGTCTTTTGTACTTTTTCCATATTTCTTCGCCTTTATTTTTGTGTTGCTTTTTGAAATGTGTATGTAGATTTTCCCAAGTTATCCAAGAAATAATATTCCACGGCTCTGGAGAGGCTTTGCTAATTTATCAACTTCATTAATTCCTATTCCCTTGTGAGCTGGTAACCAAATGAATGTGATTGATTGAGCTATTTGGAGACACTCATGTAAAATGGAACTTAAATTTAATATTATCGTATTGGATTTTCTATACAAATTAAAATTATTTCACATTTAAATTGATCACAGTTACAGTTAATAAAGGGTGTTTTTTAGAGGTATAGAACTTTAAATTGCAATAAAACAACGATGTATTATTCGATTGATATGAATTTTTTTTATTCGAAAGATAATCTTGTGGAATAACATTTTAAATATGATTTCTGGCATAGGACTGCCACGGCTGGCTCGGATGTAGTCCAATCTGGATGTCCAATTTTCGATGACTTTTTCCAACATTTGTGGCCGTGTATCGGCAATAACATGGCGAATGTTGTCTTCCAAATGGTCAAGCGTTTGTGGCTTATCCGCATAGACCAATGACTTTACATAGCCCCACAGAAAATAGTCTAGCGGTGTTAAATCACAAGATCTTGGAGGCCAATTCACAGGTCCAAAACGTGAAAATAGGCGGTCACCAAACGTGTCTTTCAATAAATCGATTGTGGCACGAGCTGTGTGACATGTTGCGCCGTCTTCTTGGAACCACAGCTCCTGGATATCATGATTGTTCAATCATGATATCCAGGTCATTAGTAATCATGGCTCTATACCGATCACCATTGACTGTAACGTTGTGGCCTTCATCGTTTTTGAAGAAGGATTCCACCAGCCCATAAAGCACACCAAATAGTCAGTTTTTATGGATGTAACGGTGTTTCGACATACACTTGTGGATTAGCTTCACTCCAAACGCGGCAGTTTTGTTTGTTGACGTAGCCATTCAACCAGAAGTGCGCTTCATCGCTAAACAAAATTCGCTTATGAAAATCGGGAACAACGGCAATCTCGTTTTGGGCCCATTCGACGCATCTACGCCTTGCTTGATGATCGTTTTGATGAATTGCCAAACCAAACTGAGAATAAATCACTTGACAGCTGTTAAATCGGTCGCCATTTTGGAAAGTAATGCCAACTTAAACTTCTATACCTGGAAAAAAACACTCTTTAGTATAGAAATAATGAAAGGTTTGCGCTCGCAGATATTGACATCTGCTTTCTTGACCGAGCTGGCAGGCTGATTGATTACATAAATGTTCACTAGGTGAAAGAGTGCGCACTATTGTCCATCTTTTTTCAACATTCTTGTTACAATTTTTTTTATTTTGTGCGTTTATGCATTGCTAGGATAAATAGAAACTTTTTCGATAATTTTGATTAACTATTTATGTTATTTAAATGTTAATATCATTGCAATTAATTTACAGGCATGTATAGTACGCTCGCCGTTATCATTTTTTAAATTGAGGGAATAGTAATATTTACTACATGTGTTTCTGCTTTCTTTTAAATTCTTCAAAATACACTTAAAAATTACTTATATTGTAAACTGATAACTTATATTGTAAGTACTGAGATAAAATGCAAGTAAAGTGCTCTAGAATTTTCCTTTTTTAAATCATCAGACTTTAAATAAAATACATTTTAGAAAGTTACATATTAATTGTAAAAAATATACTTTTAATTTATGTTTTGTATTTTAATATATTTTCTAAAAACACAAAGAAAGCATATATTTATATATGCCGTCAATGTGCAACAAATTTAATGCTAAAATTTAATTAAAAATTAAATAATATGAACATTTAACTAAATTTAGTTAATTTTCAGTGTTGAAGATATGATGAAAATCGGTGCCATTTTTCAAATAATAGAAACAATTGAATAGCCTTGAAACCATTCTCTGAAATTAAATAAAAAAAACTTGCTACAAATATTTATCAAACTTTCAGAAATGGACTTTTAGGAAAAATATAAACTTTTACGACGAAGTGTTTGGGCTCCAGTTCACAGCCCATAAAATGTGTGTTGAACATGCGCAGTAAGTGAGAATGGCGATCGTAAAACTTTCGGAATATGTGTCTGCAATTCTTCCTCGTCAGTTCATTACAGAGGAAAAGTTTTATGACCGTATCTGGACTTAGGAGATATTTTCAGCCTTTTTGACCATGTCCTTCTGTAGAGATGGTTTCCAGATTTTGATCTTTATGTGTGTTAAACCAATTCGGAAAGAATGCCCACAGATATGGTACTCTATATATGAATTGAAAGGTCGGAAAGTGTGCATAATATTTTGTTATTCAAATTAAGATACTATTTGAAACAAAGTATTTTCTTAGAAAGTGAAAAATTCTTGTATTTTTCTCCTTAATAGGGGTTCGATTTGATATTTTACGAGGTAGGATTCAAAAGTTCCCGGACTGAGCCTGTAACGTTGTGACGGGGCTTTATCGCGTTTTTCCTATTAATACTTTTGGGGAATCTTTGGGGCCATCCTTGAGTTAATTCATAGCCAATTCTCTCAAGAAGAAACCGTGATATGCAGATTAGTTAGTAGATATACAGTGAACGTTTCGTAATCGCGAGAAACAAGGAGAAAGGAAGCTGAGATGCTGAAGCCGTGAGCTGATGGTAAGATATTAAACTTAAGGCCGTATCACACGTACATTTTCCATGCAATTTTTTCGTCCAATTTTTGGCCGAATCTGAGGAGGAAGGGTTGCTGTAAACAAAACGACATGCTCTGACGTCAGCCGCTCTCTATCTCCACATTGAAAAATTACTCGCCGATTTTTCTGCTTCGGAAAACGAACATCCAAAATTATTTCTTTCATTTTGCTTGCGCTTTTGTTGATGGGTGTAAACAGAAATGGAGCACCATTCTATTAAAAATATTATACACCATTGAAATATTATAAGGCATATCTGAAGTGTTAGACGAAACCGAAGCCACTATGACGTAGGGTGCCGAAGAACCCCATTGGCTGGAATTTCAAGTAATTTTTATTTGGAACCATTTTTTGAGCTCGCTAGCAAAAAATTGTTCTAAAGCCGTAGCTATGGCAACTGAGTAAAAATTGCACGAATTGGACGAAAAGTTGCTTGAAACGTGTACGTGTGATACGGTCTTTACAAGCGTAATTATAGAACGGGCTTTAGCGAGTTAAAGATATTAAGGAAGATTCATAGGAACACTTTGCTTAAAGATAAGCGGTTAGGATTCCCGGTGCTATTTACTTAGAATTTAGGAATACGTTAAATCACTCCTAATTGCCTTCCTATAGTAAGGCTTGTGTTGATCAATATATTTGAATAATAATAAATTGGATTTATTATGGCAAACTCGAGTATTTAATCATTTCCTCTCACAAATCTGGGCTGCGTGGAAGAAGAGATGTTACCCTCAGACAGGGGGGTATCACAACGTGGAAATTTTGTACAGTACAACGACTACGATAACATTTCTGTGTCACTGCATTTTCCCCCTGTTCTAAAATGTTTGTCCCGAATCCCGTTGTCGGTTACTCGCCACGGCGTCATGTTTTGTAGGTGGATGCATTTAGTAGCCAGCGATCGAAAGAAATTGCGTTTGTTGAGCAGAGAATAAAGTCAAATTTTGTGTTGGCTTTGAGAAGAGTGCTACGAAGACTTACGAAACGTTGAAACATGTTTAGTGCAGAGATACATTATCGCGAACACAAGATTTTGAGTGGCATCGACGTTTCAGAGAAGGGTGGGGAAGTGTCAAAGACAACGGACGCTCTGGACGTCCATAGACTTCTCGAACCGCTGAAAGGATTGAAAAGTTTTCTGCGGCGGTATGTAAGAACATGCTTCAAACAACGACGGGGTGAAAATGAAAACAACTGTTTTGCCACATCCTTCTTACTCCCCTGATTTCACCCCCTGAAAATTCAGAACATTTCTTGAGCTGGCACATCACTTGCAGGGTTGTCAATTTCAATCTATAAATGAAGTTAAAAGTGCATCGCAGGCTGAATTAAAGGACAAGGCTAAAAATGGATTCCAGAAATGTTTCGATGAACTTTGCAAGCTATGGCAAAAGTGCGCTGTTGTTCAAGGGTATTATTTCGAAGGAGGATGCTTTCAGCAGGTTAATTGGTAATATTTCTTAAGTTATAGACTCAGTCTGAGAACTTTTGAATCCTTCTACATATTAAAGTCACATTTAGAAGCTCCACGAGAGCTATTGGTGATGTACCTCATAATTATGAGCCACGAAGACGTTACCTGAGGTGGAACTCCACTCGCCAAATTTCTAACCACGCCAACTTGAGGGCTTTGAGCCCCCCCAATTTATCTTGGATCGGCGTCTTTGCACGGTGAGATCTTCGCAGCACCAGGACTCTAACTTACTAGTCGACAATACAGGCCATGAATTCGGGGTCATGATCATTCGGCTACAAAGGTCATTCCCAAATGAAGGAATGAGATGAAATCGTCTATCAAGGATTACGAATAAATTTTACAGTTAAATTTATCTTGACAAATCTACACGAATTCCTTAGCGTGTATTTAATCTTGATAATCTGTTTGTATATATCAGTGCTTCTCAAAGTTGCAATATTTGCGACCTAATATTCAATCATAACTTTCATCACTCCTCCAAACATACATTAACAATGTATTTAATTCGATAATACTATACTTTAAATCTCTAGCTACAATACGACTTTAACCTCTTAAGTGAAATTAGCGTACATTAACGTCTCACTCAGCCAAAGCGTTAACTGTGCCGGATGTATATAAACATATATATATATATATATATATATATATATATATACACGTCTTTCCAAAGTATGATCTTTTCTGAGCACTGCTATCCATAAAAGTATTCCGAAGGCTTTGGAATTCCAATAAAAGGAAAGGGACAGTGTTTGTGAAGGCTTTACTTATTTTAGACTATTTTCTTATTTATTCCTTCCCCTTCCCCCGAAAAAAAACATCACATACGCGCCGATATGTGGAAAACGGTGGCATTGAGGAGCACGTAACTTTTAAACGGCAGTTCAGGAATTAAATATAAACCGCACAAATTATCAAGATAAGCGTTAATTTTTGTATATAATTTTATATAGTACAATTCCAGAGGTTTATTGGTAAATATTAATGTTGTTGATAACTTAGTATTTTTAAATCAGTTATAAATTACGTTGTGCATTTCTTACTGATACATTTCTAAGTGTATTATATCAGTGTAAATGTGTATTTTATTTTTTGTTTGTTTATTTTCATTCAATTAACAACTTTTTAAAATATTCTTTTATTTTCGACTTTTCAATATGCTTGCGCTTCCCTCGTAGAGTTAGCACTTTTCCCTAGGAAGCGTGCCCACTGTTTGAGAAACGCTGGTATACAGTTGGCGAAATGTTTATTTGCACACTTAAAATTTTGTATGTTCTTCAAAAATAAATTAAGTAATGTAACTAAAAGTTAATGAGATACATTTAAATTGTTGTTTAAAAAAAGATTCTTTCACAATAAAAAATAAAATAAGCATTTATTTCAAATAAGTGATTTTTTTAAAAAAAAAACATTATACAAAAAGATTATTTGTACACTTGCTTAGTAAACATTAACAAAACATATGCAACAATGTAATGAAATTTCAATACTTTGTAAACAGTCCATTGGCTTTCATAACTGCTTCAAGACTCTTTTGGCATTGACTCAATTAATTTCTTTGTAATTTCTGTGTCAATGGAGTTCCAAACTACATGGAGTTTTTTTTTAAAGTTCTCTTTACTTGTTACATTTTTTTTCCGAACTTCAGTGTCCAAATGCATCTATAAATTTTCTATAGGATTAAGATCTGGAGATTGTGGAGGTGTTTCAAGTCACCTTGGAGCATGATAAAGCAACCAGGTTTTAGTAACTAAAGCGGTGTGCTTCGGGTCATTGTCTTGTTGGAATATAAAAGTGTTCTCCATGCTCAATTTCTTAGCACTATCTAACAAATTATGTCGCAACACATCGATATAAGCCAAAGCATTCATTTTATTGTCAATAAATGCTAAGTTACCCGCTCCATTATGAGCTACACTTCCCACACCATAGCATTTCCGCCACCGTGTTTTAAAGTGGGAAGTACATTTTTGGGTTCAAGAGCTGTTTTATTTTGTCTCCAGATTTTTCGAATACTTGGTGGTGTAAAAATCTCAAACTTGCTCTCATCAGAAAAAATAATCTTTTTCCAAAAAATCCATGGGCTTATTTTTGTACTTCATGGCAAACTCTAGATGTCTTTTCCTGTTTACTTCACTAATATAAGGTTTCTTTCTGGGAGTTTTGGCTTTCAGACCAGCACTGTGCAGTACATTTGTGACTGTCTGAGCAGACACTGAAACGTTACATAACAGAAGTTCATTGGTAAAATTTTGAGCTGATGTCATTGGTTTATTTGTTGCTGACCTTACTATCATTCGTTTAGCTCTTGAAGTAAATTTACTCGGACCACCAGGTCTGGGCTTATTTTCATCACTGCCGGTCTCTAATTACTTTTTTACGATGTAACCAACGGTTATAAATGACAGTTTTAAAATTTTCCTTTTTATGGAGCTCTGTAATATGTTTTCTCATATCTAAAGAAATTTCTTTGGTTTTAGGAGCCATTTTTTTCTCAAGAATATATCTGTAAATTTGAATATAATCTGAAACTATTTAAATATTATTGATAAACTAAGAAAAACGTATGAAAAACTAAGTTAAATCTAAAAAGTTTAATAAAAACTTTTGCCATACTTACACCAAAAGAATTCTGTACAAATACTCTTTTTGCAACGATTTAGCACGCTTTTCCAGATTACAATTTACTTTTACACTTAAAAAGATAAATAGTTTGCATACAACAATTACACGTAATAAAGAAATGCATGATTAATTCGCAACTAAAATATGGGTATTTATTTCATCAAAAACGAAGAAAAAAGTGGTGTACAAATAATCATTTTGTCAACTGTATATTTCTTTAACTTGGAATCCAAATTCAGCTTTACTTGTGTTTAGTATTTGACAACATTTTACATAAGAGTTAGTTTTTCAATAGAATTCATGGCGGAATTCTAAAAGGAAAACAGTATAATATTTACATTTATAAACTAAATATATTACAAAAAATATCGTAAATGGGGGAATGAGTTTAAATTTTGTCTTTCAGCAAATCTAGTACAGCAATACCCCAAATTTACGTGATAGGTGGGACTGAATAATAAGTCGGGGTATAATTTCGCACATAAATAAATATAAATTATTTTTAGTTGGGGTCGGAGATGAAAGGAAACAATAATTTAGAAAAAAAATGTTTAATAAATTCTTAGATAATACAAATAAAGAATCGCAAACCAAATTTATTTAGATGTAAAAGGTTTCATCAAATTTAACAAGGGGTCTGCCGGCTTAAAACATTTTCTTTTCTCCCGCAAAATTTCCTCGTAGCATGCTAATAATTTTGTTATTCCTTGTTTTGCTGAGAAAAAAAACGATGTTCGCTGGAATTTATATTTTCTAAAGTTTTTACACCTTTTTTTTAATTAAACTGAAGACTTCTGAGAGACAAATTACCAACATCATCCTTGGATCATGTAAATGAACTGGGTCTGAAGACTCAAGTTCTTCAATGTCTTGCTCTTGCTCATTAATTTCTATGAGCTCATCAATTGTCAGCTCCTGATCGTGGGAATTTAGTAGTTCCTGATTATATTATGGTAAATTAAAATAAATTATTATGGCTAAGCATTGGTTCCATGTGATTTGTCTGAACATGTAATCGATTTGGGACAACAAAAAACTAATCGATTAGATTTGAAAATCACGCAGCTCCAGATTCGAGTAAGTTGTGGTAGCGTAAGTCGAGGTATTAGTATAGTTTGGTTTTATAAATTCATTCCATCTTCAGTAAATAAATGAATAATAAAATACCAAAATGTTGAAAATTAAAATTATTATCATTGTGAAAATTAAAAATGTTACCTAACCAAAGTTATGTATTAGGATTTAAAATGGTAATTTAATTATCAAAGCAATTTTAAATTTATTTTCTGTTTTTAATCAAAAAGATTAAATATGTAATAAGTCTAATCTTAAGCGTTTTTTTTCAATATTTAGAGTTTATCTCAAATTGCAACCTTTTTTATTAAAAAAAAACCCCAATTCCCTATAAAATAAAAATGCATTTCTTAACAGAAGCTAAGTAAACACATTTTTGTTTCAAAATTTATTATTTAGTATTTAAATTCTCTTAAATGTGTATTCACTTAAGCTTTATAAATATTTTTAAAATATTAGTGAATGAATTTATGAATATGTGTGTGTGTTTAATAGACACACAATTGAAGACTTTATCAGAAACAATTTTATTTTGAGCAGATGGCGTTAAACAAAGTGGTCAGCAGTTTGGGAACAATTTTTAGCAAAGTAAGAAAATAAATTGACGAAATTTCAATTTATTTTGAATGAAAACATGTTTCATTCTGGTAAAAGTTAAATATTTGGCAGATGGTGCATGACACTACAGAGAGAAAATGACTATTTTCCACGAAATATACATTTATAAGAATTATAAGGAATCTAAGATGTAGATGAAAAGCAAATAAAAGAAGTTTATAATATAAAAAAAGCAATTTTATCCAAAAACAATCTTTAATAGAATTAAATTAAGTACAGCATGATTAAAACATTGAAAATATCAATACAAGCGACTGAAGTAACCATTGATCAAGAAACTGTTCACAGTTCAAGGGGCTGGCGTATTTTAAAAAGCAGTATTGAAGGCTTTGTTATGTAAAATTATGTAGACATTTTTGATAACTTTGCTTATACGTATACTGAAACTTTTTCAAAATTACTAAATACAAATAAAAGATATGAAAACAAGTAACAATTCAGAAAAAAATTGCATTCAGGAAGGCAAAAAAGTATTTAATCGATAAAAGTCAAAAACGTATACCGTAAAATCAGGCGTATAGCTCGCACCTATACTTTCAAGCTGCATTTTTTTAATTTTGAGGTATATTCGCCGTATAAAGCGTGTCCCCTTTTTTATGAAGAAGCCTGAAATATCCGTGCACAGTTATTCGATGTATGTTGAAGTCTAATTTTTTTCTATGTTCATCTTTTTTTTTTTTAAGGCTATCCTTATTATACCCGGCATATAACGTGCACCTGCAGATTTCAATCTTATATTTTGTGTTAAAAGTTCGTGTTATACGCCACAAAACACAAAATAAACTAACACAAAATAAAGAACATTAATTAAAGTTCACCATATTTAATTAATCTTATAGTAATTAATTTGTTTAGATGTTCAAACTAAGTAGCCCTTTTTTCTATTATATTTAACAACAGCAAAAACATTCAATGTATAAAATGTTTATAATGGATTTTATCTGACTAATTGCCTTATCCTAAAAAAAACTTTTATAGTTTTGGAAATACCTCTAGTGTATAGAGATTTAATATAATGATTTGATTCTTAATGATGTACGATTTTATGTTTAAAAAGTTAAAGAAAAAATAAAATTGTGCAGAATAGATAGTTAATACATAATTAAATGTAAAATTAAAAAAATTAAAGATGGATTAAAAAAATAGAAGTCTTATACAAATGCAATATTTCTTTTATAACTTATAAGAAAATGAAAATAATTAATAATGTAAAAAATCAAATATTAAATTAATATGAGTTACAAAATGATGGTATGTTTTTTAAAAAAAACCCATTTTTGAATCATGTTTATAATTTAATAGTTAAAGAAATCAAAAGTAATTAAAATCTGAACTTTTTGTCTACTATTAAAGATAGTATTTATTTAGTAAAAACGTTGCTTTTATTTTACATAGATATAAGTTCTTTCTGCCTTTGCCTTTCAGAAAAAGAAATTATTTTTGATAAAACCAGATAAAAATTAAAGAACAAACTAGAATTATAAGACAGAAATAAAAAGATAATTTGTTTTTTAAAAAATTATTTAAGTAACATATTTTATTAATGTTTCGAAAAATGATTAGAACTAAGTGTGTTACATACTTTACAGAAAATTAACTTGAATAACTATACAGCAGGAATAAAAGGAGGAGCAATAAATTAAATGAAATATTTTAATTTAAATAATATAAAAGTTATTTATTTATAATTGGATTGAAATATTTGTTAATATATTTCTATAAAATCATTTGAATTGAGTCAAAAATAATATTAGCTATTTACATAAGAAAATAAAGTAATCTCTAACCAGTATGATCTAAACCATTTTTATTTCAGATAGTTTAATAATTTAATACTCAAATAAATTAATAAGCGTTTCTAACTTATATATCAAATAACTTTTAGAATAAAATATTTTTATAGTAATTTATTTGAATATCACAAGAGCTGTAAAAGATAAGTAATAGAAAAATCCCTAAATGCCATTCCTTTATATTTAAGAAGCTAGATATCTTAAAAGAGAGGGGATGGGTGGGTAAAAACGAAGTTAAATGCATATATATTTTTTAAAACCATTAACTTACTATAGATATTGTAGATACGATTCTTTTTAGCTAAAAATCTCAAATTTGAGCGCAATATTAAATTTATTTTCATTTTTATTTAAACATCGGAATCCATGGTGGGGTCTCCAGTACCCTAAATCAAAGAATTCAAATCAATTTGAATTGAACTGAAATCTATCTTTGCTTCAGAGCTTCAAATAACAGATAATTTAACAAATCGATTTATGCATTTTATTAATTAAAATTGAATAAAGTTATAAAGAAAATCATAGAACAAGAAAAATATAAATTTTCAATATAATAAACAAAATAAAACAAACATTAATACAGTACAAGGTCCTATTTTTGAAAGTTGCAATGAAATTTACGTAAATTAGCTCAAATGATTGTTCCAAAAGTGGAAAAGATGAAAGATAAAAATTTAGAAAATTCCAAAATGCAAACGATATTATATTTAATTTTCATAGAAATTAAGAATAGCTAATATTGATATTGTTTCACCAATTAGCGTATATTATTTGCCTTCATTCATCGTTTTAATTTTGTATATGTATTTTAATACATTTTAAACAATATTCTATGTAAAGGTATACTTCGGAGATATTCTTAGAAAATTATGCAGTCTTCCGTTATATCTGCGACATTCCATTAAAAGCTTTAGAGTTTTAGTCGCTTAAAGTCAGCGAAAATTTATGAAAAAATGAACCTTTTTCCCCACTTCCACTCAATGAGCTGAAACAATTTAATGCGGTAGTTCATTTCTTTTTAATGTCTTTTCGCAGAAATACGTTGCTTTGGAGAGAGTACCGTAACCATTTAAAAATGAATAAAATAAAGTTCTTTTCAGTTCCATAAGCAAGATTGATCCTGAAAATGAAATGATTTCGTTCCAAGCTTTTAACTTTTATTTTAAGTGACAATTTAAAGACCTTCCATTTTTATTTTCGAAAATTAAAAATAATTTTCTGAATTTTTCTGGATGGTAAGCGAAGTTTTCTAACTAAATTTGAAAAAGCTTTTATTAGTTAATTAACTAATCTTTTCATACAAAAGTAGTATAGAAATGATTAATTAAGGAGATATTACAGACTTTTAATCTCATTTATTTGCATATATAAAGAAAAATTATAACTTTTAAAAATTTTTCCTATACCAAAGAACTATGTATCCCCTTTTGAATATTTATGAGAGAAAAATACAGTTAAGTTTACTCTACGGAAGAAATGGATATAATGATGAAAAGAATATGAATTATAATACATGAATTCTATAAAATAAAATACATATTTCTGGAAAAGCTTGAATGATGTCTACAAATTCTTTACTTCCAATTTTAAATAAAATCTGAATTTAAATACCAATTACTTTTTCAAGGTATTTAATAATTCCAATAATTTTTGTTATATTTAAATTTCAGTTGGAGATTTAAAAATAAAAAAATAAGTATGCCTTATAAAGAAAGGCATTAAGATTGGTCTGGCATAGCTATCTGATAAATTTCATATTTAACAGTCACTAGGGCATACATAATAATTTACAAATGATCTGTAGAGAATTACATAGGCAACATTTTTTATTGAATTAGTTGATGATCAGTACAATATTATTATCAAAATTTAAAAGGTGTCCACTGTAAGTGAAAAGAGGTGGAATAAAGGTCCATATCGTTAATACAGTTACAAGCTTCAAAATTTTTTATTGTAAATTTATCTTCAAATCAAAGCCTAGAAATAAGATAAGAGTAACCTTCAATGAATCTTTAGTTATTAAAACAAAAAGTCATAAAAATATACATGTCTTTCGTTGAGGTATCCGACTACGTTCGGAATCATGATTTTCAAACGCGCATAAATGGATAATTTTCATGATATTTAGTGTCACTTAGATTAGAATATATGCATAAAATTGTTTTAAGGACCTTTTGACAAAAAAAAAAAAAACTTATTTAAATATAATAGTTTGGCAAAAAATTAACTTAGAATAATCTTTTCCCCAAATGTTCATCTTTTGTGAAAAATGCTTCTATTAGAATAATATTTTGCCTGTATATAGCTCAGACCTCTGTTCAGAGGCTCAACTAGAATTTTTGAAATATATAACTTAAAAGTGGGATTATTCATATTTTGTCAAATTTTTTTTGTCAAAAGGTCCTTAAAACAATTTTATGCATGTATTCTAATGTGAGTGACACTAAATATCATGAAAATTATCCATTTATGCGCTTTTTTAAAATCACGGTTCCGAACGTAGTCGGATACCTTAAGAAACGCCAGTAACAAACATATACTGTACTATTTATTTTTATAACAAATATAAAATTTATTTATATTTTTTCTGATTGATTATAAATTAAAAAAAGTTCTTATTACATTAAGTGTCTCTTTGAGGGGGAAAATGCCGAGCAACTCATTAATATAACCTCCATATATCTGAATCTTTTTTGTTTTTAAAGCTATCTCCTACACCACTTAACATTTTTAAGATCTTGACACTCATTGATTACTCTCATACTGGTATTTTTTTACATTATGAATTAATTATAATTTATTATAAATAAGAGTAAAAGTTTTACATTTTTAATGTGTTGAATTATAAACTGAACTTAATATTATTTGAACAATATTCCTTTAAACATGCATTTACTACTTGATTAAATATTTGTGAAATAATATATTTTGTTAAAAATAATTAACCAATTAAGTTTGTGTGATATTATTTAGTTCATATAACTTTAGAACATCACGTTTCAAAGAATGTTCGGAAAACAAATTCAAATAAAAATGAAGCTTTTAAAATTTTTTTAAAAAAAATATTATTAAATGTAATTTATTTGATCATCTAGTCAACCCAATAAGTCATGAAAAGTTTATTTAAAACATACGATGTTTTCTCTACACCTAATAAAATTAAGGTTTAATTATATTGTTATAACTTTAACAGTAGTTCAATACAAAGGAACCAACTTGTGGATAATTTTAAAAATGTTTATGAAAAGGAAAAATTTCCTTTTAATGAATCCAGCTCTTAAAATGAGACCTAAACTCATCGACGATTTTATTGTTTTTAGGATTTCCTTTTAATCACAGGAAGAAGATGAAATATCAAATTAATTACTTTGTTTCTTCATCAGTAATGCATTTTGTCACTAGAATTTTTTTCTCTTAATGATCCACTTATCAAGGATTTCTCTTGAGAATCGTAGAGACAATTAGCCCTTTTACGGAAAGTAACTCTTATCGTATTATGAAGAAGCTCTGGAGACGCAAAGGACAGTTGAAGTACTACTAAATTAGTGAGAAAACACCATGCATCTCTGGGATTATAAAAAAAAGTTGTTGTAAGCATATATTTTTTACCATAGCAGTAATTAAATGGAAATCCTGGATATTAATTGTTTTATAACGAATATTTAGAAAGAAAAGCTAACTGTGAGAGAAAAAGCAATGTTTAGTAGCTGGATATAAATAATGGTTGTTTGAAACATTTGAAGCAATTATAAAATTAGTAACAAAAAAAAGACTAGGATTAATATATTTGTAGGGTAAAAAAATATATGGGTGAGAGATATTCCACTACTATAAGCAACCTCCCTTACACAATTTGACTTTTTTAAATTTCTTTTGAGAGAAAAGAAATAGTATTTGTATAAAGATATTTGGTTATAAGCAAGAAATATAATTCACATTTCTGTTAAATATATTTTCTATTTACTTTCAGTAAATCTAAAATGACTTACGTTGTTATAGCATTTTTTTGTTTTTGAAACTATGGGGCATGCCCCTTCCTGGGGGCGCGATAACCCTGCGAGGGGGTGCGAGCAGTTTGAAAATAAAAGGTTTAAAAATAATTTTTTGGAATGAAGTAAAACAAAAGGCTTTCTAACATAATAAAAAATACACATTTACACTGATGTAATTTATATATATCATCTGGTGATCATCAAAAATAAAAGATTTCACTTCATACGTTCATTAGCTATCTTTGATCCTATAACCAAATAAAAAAAGACATTTTGTTTGCTTTACTGTAATCACACGATGAGAGATTTTTTTATTACGCTTCTTTTATCCCCTAAAATACTGCTTCTGATTATTATATATTTGACCTTCAAACTTACTGGTATGTTTCACTACGTCTCTTTTTCTATAAAGAAAGTTGTAAATAATATTTTTCTGTTGATTTTTTCCATGTGAATGAGTTTTATGATATATGGATAAGCATATTGAGCACTTTGAAGGACTATTTGGCCAAGATGCATTTTTATGAGTATTCTGAACATTTGAAAAACGTTTTACACAATCATTTTTTTAGAACTGCAGAGTCAACCCAGGCTCACGAAATCATTAATTCTGGGAAAATTGTTTATTCGTTTACAGTGACTCTGACAGTATCCTCCTATTAGACAGTCTTAATAGGAACTAAAATGAATTTGTCACAGATATGCCTCTTTTTTGAGCGTGTCAAAAGTTTTTTTACAATCAAGTTGCTAGTTTTGATCGAGTTCCCTGCGCGACCACTTTTGATCAAAAATATTTTCTATGAACATGCTACACTTTCCCCCTGTACAATTTTGTGGCTTTGATTGCTGTGTTGCACGACTTATTATGGTTTATAAATGTAAATGAGCCGAATATAAAAAAAAATGGATATCTGTGATCTCTATAGAAGGATGTTGAAACTGATCAAGCAATTGAAGAACCTGCTGAAATAATGCATATTAATCAAGATAACGAAAGTATATATGAGAAAAGTGATAGACATATGAAGCGTTTGAGTTGAATTGAAATTTTCAAATGCTGCCTAAAGAACTCTATGAAAAAAACTTTGAAGCCATAAAGGTAGCACTTCGCCTTGTCAAAAAGACAAAAGGAAGAAAAAGTTCAAAATGCTATTTGTAGATTTTCAAACGACAGCAAAACTACAATAATGTGAACAAAATATGATAGTTTTGCTGGAAAATAGTGTTCCTGTATTGTTAGTGAAAAGTGCCTGTGATTTATGTCCTTTATTAAGGATACGCACAATTGGAACATTTTCTTTAGTTTTATTGGATTTTTCTCAAGTTATCAAAGAAAAATTGAAAAGTCCTTAAAAGTAGGTAAGTATATTTTCTCTTAATTAAATTATTCACCGCAATATAGTGATTTTTATTGTGTATAATAAAGAAAATTATAGTTTAAAAACAAACTAAAAAACACGCTTTTATAGTGAATCGAACTAAAAAGTAAAAAAATAAAATAAAAATATGTATTACTTAAAAGTAATACATATACAAAATTTAATACTTAACTTGTTAATTTGTATGGTTTAAAATTATGATCGCATTGTAGCTTTAGCGCCAAAAAAAGTGCATTAGTATTGCATTCACTACATTATTATTTTTTGGGGGGGCGATAAAAATTATGATTGAAAATTGGGTCGCCAGTAGCAAAAGTTTGAAAACCACTGCCTTAGACCATTACAAGCGTGCTAAGCGCGTTAATCTCAATCTATCCCTCAATGTTACAAATGTGTTGCACGTGTCCATCTGAATTTTGCACTGTTCTAAACGTTAAAAAAGCATGTATCACATTCTAAAGTAGTCGTTTATTTTACTAATATACGTGAGAGCTAGACTGAATGATTGAGACTCAAAATATAATACTAGTAAGATTCAAAAGTTCCTGGACTGAGTCTATAACGCGTATAATTTTTGCATTTAAAGCGATTACAATAATATTTCTGTGTTATTGCATTCTACCTCTTTTCTAAAAAGTTTGTTCCAAATCAAGTGGTCAGTGGGTCTCCATGGCAACGTATTTGTAGGTGGATGTATTTAGTAGTCGGTAATGGATTCCCGTCTCGACAGGAAAGAAGCGCACCAGTTCTTGTTATATGCTGGGATCATCATCATCTGTAATAAAAGTGTATATTCTTCTATTGAATTGTATGCTTTCTGTTCTGTTGTTGTTGTTTCTAATGCTACCTGTCTGAAGCAGTCAGATTGAGGCCCACGAAATTCATCGCGGTAAAGGGTTAGAAGTACGCCTGTCGTTGGCTTTGAGCATCATACAGGTGACAGTACGATTTAGCTCGGCGAGATTCCCGAAGGAACGATAGATGGCGAAACCCCTTATCTCCACCTCCACAATTTCTGCACGAATCTGAAGGGGAGGGAAATATTCTCCAGCCCCCTGCGCTCGTGACTCAGCCCACAAGACTTCGGACCCACTGATTTAACGAGCACGTTCTCCGTGTGTACTCGGAGGGTATTTGGTGGCATCGGGCATCGAACGCAGGCCTTCTGGTCTGGAGCTCTAACCACTAGGCTACCCACAGCCCTGCTTTCTGTTCTTCACTTGTATTTCATATGTTCCCAGGATAAAAAACACACGTCAACAACAACAACAACCAATCATTTCTTGATATAAACAATTCTAATATTATTTTTAGTATCTATTCAGTTTAAATAATAGATAAATAACAAAAAATAAGTAAAAATTAAAAAAAAATTATACAACCATTTAATCTAGTTAATTCACAGATATTTAATGGATTAAATAAACCAGAGATTATAAGTGACCAATATATAATAGATGGATTTTTCATTTTTAATGTTTCATAAATTTTCTTTTTAGACACAGCATTAAGTTCCAAGAAATAATTTAGGTATAAAATGTTTAATTTTGCAGAAATAATGTGCATTAATTCAAAATATATATCATTCAACGTAAATTTATTGGCAACGTTTTATGTATAAGATTTACTAATTGTCTAACGGTATTTTTTTTGAATATACAGATTAATATTTAAACTTAATCTCCGAGAATTATTTCGTTTTCTTTCGTTCACTAAATCAATATAAGTTTTGTATGCTTCATAAATTTCCTAATCTATCGGCATCTTGAAAAGCATTTAGTTTCATTTCGAAGATCACAGAAAATTAATTCACTTCACGAGCTCTTATTTTTAGAAATTAAAATAGCTAAATTCGATCAACCATTAAAGGTCTTCTAAATAAGTGAATCGGAAAACAATCTGCAAATAACTGTCATCTTCATTATCTATTAGTAACTCAAAGTAATCCTAAGTAATTAGTCAGCACGGTAACTTTTCCATTTCTCTTCATTTCAATTGGATTAAGAAAATTTACTCTAAGGCTTCAGTTGAAGAACTAAATTTGATTTTCTAGACAATGTAATTTATTTGTTTTAAAAAGAGAAGAAAAGTACAGCAAGGTACTAAGTAAAACTTTAAATTAGTGTTAAATTAGATAGGGATAAATATATTGCGATTTTAATTTGAAATGATTGCGCATCTGGTATGTATTTCAAAGAAAACATTCTCGTGTAATCTGTGTTTTATCAAGAACGGTATTAGCTAAGAAATATATTTATTAAGTTGAAAATAATGGAAATTATGTATTTTGGAATATTACAGACATAAGAAAGCAGTAAGAGGCATATTTTCTTTGAAAATTTGATTTATATTTATTAACAGATTATCTGTAAATATGAAGATATATTCTTTTGAATATATTCACATATTTTGACATGTTAAGATTATATTGCTTAAAAGTAATTTCTGTCAAATATTGAAAATGATTCAGTTTGAATTTTTTGATGCAGACAGCAGTATCTTTATTCCGAAGATTTGTTCTCAATTGAGAGTTTTTGAATTAAAAGCAAGAAAGGAGTGTATACGTGTCATTTCATAATAATACGAAAAAATCAAGTATAAGAAAATATTTTTTTATAAAAATGCAAATAGTTAAAAAAAATTAATTTAGGTAATTTATGAAACAAATACAACAATTCTAATGATATGTTTGTGACGAATCTGTACGGCACTTTACCACTAATACTCTTGGACATCTTTGGGGATTGTAAATTCGCGTATATTTCCAACCAGCTCTAAAAGGAGAAAACGGGATATGCAAATGAATCAAAGTATATAAGGAGAGTATTGTAGGTTATCGGGGAAGACTATTGAGCCGAGATACATAGACGGAGCGCTAAGAAGATTTAAGTTCATTGTGTGATTAGTTTCTGGCTGATTGTCAGGCAGCGATCTACATTCGCAAAGTTTAAGCCGACTGGAAAGGAGTGACGTAGTAAAAGTCAGGTGATATTTAAAATTCAATTATCGGATAAGATTAAATAAATATTAGAGTTTGTGTAAAGTTAATTATTGTTAGTAATTCAAATTGCGTGTATCTCTCGGGTCTCTTATTCCAGTAAACCCGTTCAATATTGAGTTTAATAGTTGATTAGTATCATATTTCGTGATTTAATTTAAGAGTAAAGTTCAATCCAATTAACTTAGACATAATGATTTATATTTGTATTTAGAAGATTGATAATTGATTCAAGCGAATAAAAATCATTTGTTATTTTAAAAATATCGTCTGGTAATTTTTTGCCTCAATTCAATCTTAGTATCCAGGGTGGAACCCAGGTGGGTTCCCACATGTTTACGGACTGAAAATTTATTGGCCTGACCTTTATACCGATGCATAATAATTGAATTTAAAAACTATTTGACTAATGTGCAATAACCTTAATATTTTAAAAGTATAAATGATTTAACCTTAACAATTCTTTTGCACACATTGCAATGGATTCAAATAATCGTAGCTGGAATTCTAAATTTTAAATAGAAATTTTAATGGCAGAAAGGAAAGTTTTTTTTGCGTATATACTACGATTTGCATTGAATGTTATGAGGTCATGAGTTAAAAAAAATGCTGTTGTGCTCAGTTATTTATTAAAGCAGTTATTTTGTATCTAAAGCAGTGGTTCTCAAATTATATTTTCATGAATAACCATGAATTCTTATCTGGGCCTTATCTGATCTAGACTCTAGATATGACTAAAAGCTCTTATAAATGCAAAAGCTCTTGTAAATGTTTCAAGTAAAAGAAAAATACAAACGGTGATTTGTGAACTTTTTTGCCCTACTTTTCTTGATCTGTGATGAGAATTTACATAGGTTTATATTCATGGTCAGTTGTACGCACCACGGCAATTAAAATCACACACACACACACACACACACACACACACACACACACACACACACACACACACACACACACACACACACACACACACACACACACACACACACACACACACACACACACACACACACACACACACACACACACACACACACACACACACACACACACACACACACACACACACACACACACACACACACACACACACACACACACACACACACACACACACACACACACACACACACACACACACACACACACACACACACACACACACACACACACACACACACACACACACACACGCACGCACACACACACGCACACACCCACCCACCCCCACCCCCACCCCCACCCCACCCACACACACACACACGCACATGCGCACACGCGCACACACGCACACACCCACCCACACACACACGCACACGCGCACACACACGCACACGCGCACACACACGTACACGTGCACCACACGCACCCACCCACCCCCACACACCCCCACACGCGCACACACACAAACACACGCACATACGCGCACACGCGCACACACACGCGCGCGCACACGCGCGCGCACACACGCACACGCACACGCACACGCGCACACGCACACGCACACGCACACACGCACGCACGCACACGCACGCACACACGCACACACACACATATATTCTTAAAAATAAATCGTTAACCTTTGCTATTGTGATATACTTAAGATTACCTAGAATTATGAGTATACAGAAGATATATGTCATTGTGGCACTATTTCAAAAGCTAATAAATAATGTCACCACTAATAGATAATGGGCACTTATCCTTTAATGGTGACTTGAACAAGCAACTTCCCGATTTGGGAGATTCAGGTAAAAGTTTTTTTCCAGATCTTTAACCCTTCGCTAAGCGCACGTCAAAAAGTTCCGTCCATATAGGCACGTAGTATCTCTCAGATGCATCAACTCATACTTACGTTTGGAGATGATTCATTCATTTTTTTCGTGAGATTTAACATTAAAATACATTTGACATAAAATAATATTTAAAATTGATTATAGATATTTAAACGAAAAAACATCAAAATGATTTTGGTTGGTTATCACCGCGTCATCACTGTCTACATTTTAACATGCCTTTTTGCAGTCATCCCAAATCACCTTACAATGTTCAAGGACCTGACGAGAGGGAACAGTACCTTCTTTTTCAAGTTCCTGGTGATGTTTCTCTTAGCTTTTGTAAATAATAGGGCATTGTGTATAAGATATATCTTCAATCCTAAATCAAAATGAACGAATCATATGAATGTTACACTCAAACCGTCTTCTCAGGTGCTGTTTTAAAAGTTCAAGACTAAGTTTTCCTAATTATTAGGATCTGAGTGATTTTGATTCCCATATAGATATTTTGATTTATTCCAGCTACATTGGGGATTGAATAAAATACTGTCCCTGACTAGGAGCGCGACATCCCTCAGATGTTTTTTGTACTCCCAGAAAAAAAACCATCAGACGAAGTTACAAAATATTTGTTTGTTTCGAATTATTTTCGTATAAAACTGAAAACTATACCATTTTACAAGAGAAAAAATCAAATTGGTTTCTTAATTGTACAAAGTCAGAAAAACTGACGTTGTTGGGCGCGTTGCATCTATCAGATTCAATGACTCCTCACGCCCGAAATATGAAAAAAATCACTCTCGTCCTTGACATTTATTCCTAGGGCGAGTGACGAAAGGAAGATAGAAGAAGGTGGAATGTGTTCCATCCCGCCATGTGGACACGGCACCGAAACTATTTTTATTATGCATCTGAAAGATTCGCGCGCCTAACGGAGAGTTTTAAACTTTTTTTTAATTCTACATTGACTGTATATCCATAAGTTCCCATAATTTCTTATATCGACATGCACTTTAGCAAACTAACCTTTCTTGCAGTTTGTATTCAAGCCTCTTAGCTGGCTTTGTGATTGCAGAAGAGTATTGTGGCCACGACTGACTACATTCAATGAGTCATTCAAAAACGTTATGAGTTAATGTAGTACGTTTTGTTAAAATAAACAATTTTGTAGAGGTTTTTTACACAAATTTTAAAAAAAAATAATTAACTGTTACTGCTATGACCTGCTTGTTTCTAATATTAGCTTCTGATTGTAACTTTAAAGAATAGAATATGATTAGCTAATTAATTACTTTTTAACGTCAAGTTACGTAGTAATACAAATGCTATTAGCGATGGACTTCTTAATTTGAAATCACGGACAAGTGTCGAAGAAAACACTTGAGGTAGTACCCCACTCTTCAAATTTCTATAAATATTCTAGACTTTGAAACTCGATAGATTTAACGTGCACCAGTCTTCAATAGCTGCCACCAGAACTTGAATTTATGACTTCTAAGAGACAACGCATGAATGCAAGTTCTTGACTATTATCACTTGGTAACTGTGAATATTAGAAGATATTTGGAAAACCAGTAATCCTTTTCCCTTTTAAAGGCAAAACATTTCGAGATCAAAAGAGCAATCGACGTGGATTATTGTTTATTGGTCTCTCTTTTATGACGAAAGTATTTTATTAAATTGAATTCCAAAAAAATTCCCTGGTCGTTTCAAATAAGTCATTCAATCGAAAATTCAGATATCTTTCTGAATTCTCAATTTTCTTGTGTATTATTGGCTAGGTATATGAACAAAGGTTTTAGTAATGGTACACTGGGAAAACCAAATATCCAAAATAATGGTAATTAGGGGAAATTATTACAAGTTGAAATAACTTAAAAAGAATAAAAATACACAAAATGCAATTCTGTTTACTGTAATTCTAATACAGTTTTTATTCCAATTAAGATATTTCCAAAATAATGCCGTAAAGCTCATTATAGAATAATAGGTAAATTTGTAATTAGAATACTTTCTATTTCAAAACATGTTGCCTTTCAGAAGAATGACTGGATCTACTTTAATTGCTTGTAGAAATTGTGTGCAAGTGTTTTGAATTTTGTTTCTCATGGAGATAATTTTCTTCTTCAAAGATATTTTTAGAAGCGTTATTCTTCAAAACTATTATATGCTATAATTTCTATTAAAACATCTCACGAATTTCCAAAGAGTGTTGGCATCCTTTAGAGAAAACGAGTTCCATAACTTGAAAAGTAATTCCATATAATACATTTGAGAAGCAGAACTATTTTCTTTCCCCCAAAAACTTAGATATTAGATAGTAGAAAGAATATCGTACTTTAGCAAGTTAAATTTTTCAAATCGGTATCATAAAAAGAAACATTATAACTGATTTTTTGGGCTTGATGTTGAAGTATTAGAAATATTCATCGTGCATTCTAAGAAAGATAATTTACTAAATATGCCTTTTAAAATATCTTCAGATCATATAATAATTACTAAACCATCATTTTTATACCATTTTTTCATTTTAACAATTCATTGTTCACCACTTAAATAACTGAATTTAATGCTCATAAACTAAAGGTGGATTGTCATATTTTATTTACCGTATTCTTGCATCAAGTGTAGCATCAGGTTTCGTGATATTCGAAATAAGATATTCCACTTTTAAAAGGTTTAACACAACTTTTAATTTGTTTCCTTAATGACTTCAAGAGTATATAGAAGGTTGATTTGAACTACTTAACTATTCAACGTTCACTAGGAAGATAATTAGTCCCTTCTGAGGTTAATAACGTTAATAATTCACCATATCACCATTTTAAATTCTTAAACACTCTTAGGGTTCAGATTTATGGAACATGATCTCTCATTAAAATAATAAATGTGAGGCTACACATTCCTTATATATATAAGACTAATTAAACTCCCCAACTTATTTAAATTTGTGTGAATGTGAATCGCAGCAGAGTTTTGCAGCATTCCTTTCATTTAAGAAAAAAATGCTAATGTTGCACACTATGACAGAGGGTATCAAAAGACTAAAACATTATTTGCTTCTGTAAGTTATAGTAAATTAAACGAATAATAAAATTATGCTTTAGTTTCTTACATCAAAACCATATATTGCAATCATCATTTTAAATTTTAAACTTGTTTTATAAGACCCTAATTACTTTTAGTTTTACTCTGCATTTACTTAATTTGATAAACCATAGAAAGTTTAATTAGCTTTTAAAAGTCATAAATATAAAATCTATGAAAAGTAAGAAAGTTTCAAGAAGAAAAAAGAGAATTCAAGATAGTTAGTAATTACTAATTATATTTTATTCTCTGGCATAATATTGCAAAAATTATTATTTAAATTTCTCTATATAAATGTTTCATGTAACAGGTTTCGGGAATATACTATAAAAAAGGACTATTTCAAATGGGATTTACACGAAACCAGTACAGAATGTAGGAGAGAGAAAAATTACCTCAAACTCTCTAGGAGAGATTATCTTATTATAACCTCTTTCAAATTCATCATCTTAAAACTTCTATTTTTTTTTAAATGAAAATGTTTATGATAAGGGTGTAGTTTAAGGAAATATTTGTCTGCAATAAACGCACAAAATATTAGATAGTTGCAATTAAAATTTTTTAAAAGTATATTTAAATATATTGTATCTAATGAATCCAATCACATGTCCCTTTACATCGGTTCGGTGGATTAGAGGTAGCGTACACGACTCGTAATACTGAAGTTGCGGGTTAGATTCCGGCTGGAGTCGATAGATTTTCTGGATGAAAAAATCGTCGGCATGTATGTCATACGATTATGTGGCATGTAAAAAATCCATTGAGTTTCAACTTAGCTCTGGTATTCTTGGAAAAATTAAATCACGGCAATATTTAGCATCCAACGAGAGCTTGAACTGAATAAATTGAAACGTCAAAAGTTTGGTTGGTGGAGTCACAGCTAGATGGTGCCACCAATTAAATGAATTTCCCCCTAGGGGACTTGCCGTGCCTGTAAAGGCTTAGCAGCCAAAATGTAGACTATTTTAAAAAAACTCTTTATCACAGCAGATTAAATGAATGACTAGCTGAAACGTGCATGAAGGCACTAGTGAATTTAAAGAGAATTTTAACTGAAGGCTATTCGTAACCCACTGACATGATACACAAGGGAAAGTTCAGAATCTTACTGAAGTTCTTTTGTTAAATTGAACAATACAGAAGAAACTATTTTAAAGCAATTTCGAAAATGTATAATGAATGTGTATAAATGAAATTAGTATACAAAAATATTGTTTTTTTTCTTTTGTAAGATTTTGAAATTTATATCAATTTAAATTGTATTATAAATATACAGTAAGTGGAGATTTTAATTCTCCAATTTAATAAAAAAATTAGTTTTTAAAATATCTGTGCAATCCAAAACTAATTATTATTTAAAATTTTAATATTTTGAGATAAAATATTTTCTCCACAATTCATAATACTATTCTAGGTAAATAAAATAAGACATTTATACCATACGAAAATCATTACATGTATTGTAGCAATAATTGTAGAGTTTTACACTTAACTGAATGTTAGTACACCGTACGGGCTACCAAAAGCCAGCCACAAATGGTTAGCCCGTACTTGTGATAGTGCTTTTAAGAGATGCAGTTTTTCTGTGGTACTGAAATACTTCTCATCCGAGATTTTCTTTGTGGTGAAGGCGGGAATTTTTCATTGAAGGCAGGAATTTAGATTCTTGAAAATATTCGATAAAGGACAAAGATTGACAAGGCAATCAGCAATTTATTGCTTGAGAAAAAATGAAAATGGAAAGATAATTCAAGAACGCCAATATTTTCTTTGTCCCCATTGCAATGTAAGACTCAGTATTACACCATGCTTAAATTCTGTGTGCATATATATGCACACACACACAAAATACTCAACCATTTGAAAAAGAGGTACGAGCATGATTTTTTTTGTAAGTATGAGAGAAATTCTTTTTGGATATATATGTGAAGCATTCTTCATAGCATGCAGAGTGTACTTATAAAAAGCAAACAACTAGGGGCTTTGTGCTCCACAATTATAAAATAAAAAAATAGTATGAAAGCCTTAAAATTGAAAATTGAAACAAAATTCTTCCATTTTCATATTCTGTTAAATATTATGCTTAGTTATATGCAATAAAAAATGTGCATCTTTTTGGAATGTGTTGGAAAAAAATGACCACTTAGTGGGTTAAAAAAGTGAATTTTTTATAGTTAAAGTAGTTAAAATCCTACTTATATGAATTAGTAAGTTATACGTACTATGAATATATCTTACATTTTATTTTTAAAATTATACATAATTTATCTTTCGTATAGTGTTTTTGGTAGTTTAAATTTTTACGAGGTTGTTAATATATTATTTGTGAAAAATTTCTTTTATTACTATTTTTTGGCTAAACTGAAGTTTCATGAAAAACTCAATTTGCCATATTTATTAGTGTTCGTGTTACTCATAATAATATTCTTTAACTTTTGAGAACATTTATTGTTTTCATACATAATTACATGTCCTCAATTTGAATAAATATTTGCTTTCATTAATATGTTTAGTTTAAAAGAAAAAAATGACCCCTAAAAAATCAATAAGCCACATTTTAAACAGCAAAAAGAATAAATCTAAATATATTCATAATTAAAAATGATTTTATAGAACTGAAACAAGTTTATTGTTTTAAAATTTTAATGTTATGTTCATTTATTTATTTGCAAATAAATGAGTAAAATAAATAAATCATTTAAAAATTTCCTTTCATTTTCCAGTTTTCTTTACACTCATTTAAGATGCTGTGGATGATTTTACCACAAGTTAACTTTTTAAGTTACAGAACATAGTAAAATTGAAAATCAGTGCTTCGTATGGGATACAAACATTAATAATTTTTCGTTATTTCATGGAACGAAAATTTTATTTTTTTGTCATGTACTCTGTTTTGATTATCCCCTAAGATGTAGCTGTTATCAATGGGTTTCTTCTTCTATGAAATGATTGGATCAAAACGTGTCTGTCTGAAATGTTGGAGATAAATGCGTTACTCAAGTCTTCTTGTTGGAAAACTCAATCGACTGACCAATCAAGACATAGAAGGAACTAAATCAAAATTACCCCAATAAAACAAGATGGCGTTATCCCATCCTCCGAAACTTTCCTGAGATTCTGACAATCCCAAGATTTGGAATGACAGGGAGGGGAAAAAAAGGGAAAGAGAAATCAGGTCCAGATGTTGAATCAATCTAAGGAAAAATATTGCAATTGTTTATAATCCGAAGTTTTAGAAATGAGTTGTTCGGAAGAAAGTGGCAACATTCTTCTGATTTATGAATTGAGAGTTTGTTATACTGTTCTTTTTTTTTTTTTGAAGTTTTTTTCTCTAGAAAATAAATACAATTTTTGTGTAAAGATATCTTTGAAATTCTTTTTTTTTAGAAAAATAGCTGAGTCATTTAAATATACGTTATTTATTGGTAAATTTTAACATAAATTTGAAATATACTAACAAGAAAGATTTATACTCTACCAAATGAAGCTTTTTAGTCAGTGCGTAGGAGGAACTACTCCAACAATGCTAATTACTTTTCATTGTAGGATAATGCCAAAGTAAATAAATTAAGAGTTATTGAAATGGCAACAAAGCATATTTAAGTGCTTACGCTTTTTGTGACCGATTGCAGAATTATAACAGCTTTTCTTCAAAGGCAAAACTTGTTCCTAATCATTGTATATAATCCATAAGTGATGATTTATCTATGAAGCGTAATCGGGTTTTATCATATATTAGAAATTATTATTATTCTGACATCAAATAAATTTACTTTCTTAAAATCTTTTTAATAATTTGATGTTTGTGAACTTAAAGATGAAATGCAATCTATATATAGACATATAATACAATTTTTCTTTCTCCACATACTTGCACATCGAAAGATCAATAAAAATGCCATTTTATAACATGAGAATTGAATCTAAATTTTCAAAGGTGTGGTTCTCTGTCTACGTTTCAGTTAAGCTTTACTTAGTTTTTTGTTATTATGTCTGAACATAAAAAATGTTCACATGTTCACACACATTACTTTTAGCCAATGTGCTTGTAGTCTCGTTGCTTATGATGTTGCATGGGAAGGGATCAACTGTCGATGAATCTCCCTAAGAAAAAATCATTCACTTGAAGTTATTTAAAATAGTCCGCAATGACTTATCTCCCTATTTGAAAAAGTAGGAAAGCGTTGAATGGTACTTCAGTTGTCAGATAAAAGTTCAGTTTTCTTTTCTTCAGGGAGTGATAAAACTTAATTGAAACCTCATTACTACTGGTGTAGCTTTTCCTGAGAGGGCCTTGTATCTTAATTCCTTAGAGCTTCTCAACATTTTACTTTTTCTCCTTACACATTTTGGAGTCTTTGAAGCTTGGGGGCCCCATTTCATTGATACGGCGAATAGGGTAAGAGCTGCGATATTGCCCATTACCTATGGCAAATAATCAGCTGCGAAAAATAGAGCATTAATCAGAATTTCTGTTATGAATCTGTACAGATGAGTTGCTTATGTTTCTAGTAGAAATATATTTATTATCTGTGCTTCCATCAATGTAAATGTGAACTTCATTCATTAGAATATCTCTTATTCTCTCAAGAGCTATTTGCCTGAAACATTCTGGGTGATATAATTTCTTGCTCATTTGGAAGTGAAAATTCTGATAGAAGTGCATTCCAAGAAAACCTTCCGATGAATCAATGCACGATGTCAATTGTTGTTGTTCCAAAGAACTGGTATCGATCGATATTTTTGATCGAAGTAACTCTTACAATATTTTAATAAAATATGCAAACATTAATAAAAGAACATTTACAAATCTTGATATTATCTGGCTTTTAAAAAATGGATCTTAAGAGGCAGATAAATTAGCGAATCGATCCGTTTAGGATGCACACATATTTTCAACCCTCTCGGCGAACCATTATCTACTAGACTTTTGACGAAAGCAAAGAACACAGCTAAGGTTGGAACAACATTTTGTGCTGTTTGTAACAGGTTCTCTTCGGATCATTCCACTAATCTTAAAGGGAAATAATTTTAGGCATTGGTTGATTTGAGAACCTCTTTCTGTAAAGGAATCGCGATGTATGCAAATGAGAAAGACTATTTAAAGTTAAGTGAATCGAGTTTGAGGAGGAAGATAGCAGTAAGGTGTGTTGATGCTAATTGGAATTATATCTATGAGAATTGTCAACGTATTTGGAATATGACATGGAGGCTTATCGCTCGATTCCATGGAAAATAGACTCGTGTCTGTAATTCATTATATATGCTTGATAAGTAAAATTTATATTTTTATCGTTATTTTTTAGGGATAACTCGTTCCATTAGTTATAAGCAACCTTGCTTATAATAAGAATGAAAATATTGTGTTTTAGAGATGTGTCTCTCTTCCTTCAGTTGCCCCTCCCACTAACACAAATGGAGGTTTACTGCACATTCATGAACACAAAGAATTCCCCAATAGTTGACAATTAACTGCTGGTTGGTTTGTTCTATTCCCTTAGTTGGGGGAGATGTTCGTTGGAAAATAGTTTCATTGGACGGTTCGCTAGAGGAGAATCTTCTATTAAATATACTTTGCTTTTATAATTAAACTTTTAAAATTAATTATTAGATAATCTTGTCTTTTATAGAGTTAAATTTATTATTATATAATCCTGCATTTATAGTTAAATGCATGATTATGTAATAGTTACGAATTTTGTCTTGAACAAAGAAAAGGTTATAATAAATTTATAATATCAAGCTCTTGAGACTGCTGGTCTTTAATAATTTAAAGCTGTTGATACGTAATTTTCTAAATCATGACATAAAATATACGAGAATTATAAAAATTACATCTATTTAAAATTTCTGAAATAAATTCTCTAAAATATATCCTCATTTGCTCAAAAATTTTAAAATTAAATTTTGGCATGAAGTATATAACTATTATTTTTTTGTTCCTTTTATATATCCATGCTAATAAATTAGTAACAAGTAATCCTTTACACAGAATTCCTGGATTTATAAATTTAAAAGCAATTCATCAGAAAAATGCTTTTTTAAAGAAGAAACAATATATTAACCTTGTGGCTCATTGATCACACACAAACATTTATCTTCTTTAGTATTCATTCTTGAGTAATTTGAAAGTATAGCATCGCAAAATACTTATTATTATTTACTATAGCTTTCGTACTAAACTGCCACCTAGAAACTAATCATTTCCCTTTAACTAATTTTTCTTCTAAAGTAATCATATTTTCAAAGAAAGGAAACCATTTCAGTGTAAGTAAATATCTTACACTTAACCCAATCTTTTTGAAAAACTACATTTTAACTATCACCAAAGCTACGAGCTAAGTAAATCAAATTTTCCCTTAAATTTCGTTAACTAATCATTGTACTTCCACGGAAGTTCTTCATAAAGACATTACTTTCACTTAATTATCCATGCTGATACTGCATTTTTCTGAAGAAGGTGATAATTTGCGCGAAAGAGGATTATTCGAATTGATTAATTAAATGGAGGATCTTAACTTCCCACATAAATAACAGAAATGTTCCATTGACAGTATTTATTTGTCCTTAGAAAAACGTTTCATATCATTGTTAGTTGTATAAATTAAAGTGATACATAATTTTTTTATAGTGATAAGGAAATTTTCCTTTTATAGTTTTTTGTGTCATTATTTATTATTAACAAATTAAATAATTTCGATTTTTATCAATCCCTATACTTTGGTTATTTTTAGCATTTGATGAGACATTCTCATATTAAATATATATATATATATTACTGATAATGATTTATGTAAAGTAATGTAAAGGGTAAAAGCTTTCAAATGATTTTTCGCTCTAAATATTCTTTAATCCAGGTATTGCAATTCTTAAAATTCTCAATTATTTTGCTAGATATTTGCTTAAATGTGGTATTATTTTTAGAAAAGTCAAGTATTCTCAATGCAAATGTTGAATTGTTTATATAACTCTCAACTTTTAAAAGCACTTGTTAATTAGTTTTTATACATAAAATAAATGCAGGAAAAAAATAAAATTATTTAGTGCGTTCTTTTTTACTCCCTTTTATTTTTCTTTGCTTATCCATGAAAATACATCAGCCCAAAGCACTTTTCTTTGCACACATTTTAGATTATAACTATAGCGCACATTATATATTTTCTCAAATGCTTTATGTAAAGTATGTGTGAATAATTCTTCTTGTGCAATTTCAAAACTTCTTAAATTTATGAGGAATGAGAAAGTTAGTACAAATTGCAGTACATTTGTTTTTGGAAAGTTTCTAGCAAAATCGAGAAAATACACTTCCTATTGAAACTGAAAGGATTTTACGTATAAGAAAGAATTGTACGTAAAAATTCAGAATAACGTATCACCTAAAACTTTAACTAAGAATCAGAAAGTACTGATGAAATTAAAATTTTTGCACAGTTAAAGATACACGCAAAAAGATTTTATATGAGTAGGCGGATTACTTTAGAAAAGAAGATATGAATACACACAAATTTATATGTTAGTATCATAAAGAAATATTTTTTAATCATGAAAATACTTGAAATACTTGAGCTACTGAAATGAGTTTAGAAAACATCATTACTCAAGGAGAAACTACTTTTAAACTTGAAAAAAAATTGACTTAAAGTTAAGTTAAAATATATAATTAAACTGGAGCAAAATTCAGCAAAAACAGGATTAGTTTTGTTTTTACATACTTAAACTTAAAAGTTTGAACAATCTAATATACAAACATTTCCTATTTTATTTTCATGGATATTTTCAGGTGAAATGGCGAAGGTAAAATTGTAGAACTATATTAAACGTATGAGAATACACGAAGTTTTAAGTTGTTTAAATAAAATAATATGAATATATATTTGAAATTTGATGCCAGATAGAAAGAGAGAGACAGTACTTATGAGGTTATGAGAAGAGGAATAAATCTTTTTTTTATCACTGTATGATAAAAATTTAAAATTCAAAAGTTTCTACAATTTTAACTGAAAAAGTTACACTTAAGTTATATTTTACATTTGCATTTAGATGAAAAGAACTGGTACGAAGTTTCCCATGACAGAAAGTAGGTTTTATTCTTAACGTTTAACTTAAATGAGCATTTTTACTTTGACACGAAGTTGAAGCTTTTTGATATTTCAACAGCTTCAAATCTTGAGTCTAGGGAAAGTATTTTATGAACATTTTCATGAATTGTGGGGGTTAAAAGCTTAAAGAATTCGAGAAAGTGAAAACTAAAGAGAAAAGTATAAGGAAGAACAAAGCAGTATTTTAACTGAATATTCTGTTAAATTTTGCTTTTCTGTGAAAATATTATAACTATGATCCTTTTTATTCCAAGAAAATTAATTAGAAAGATAAAATTCCGATTTTGAAGTTTTGTATTTGTTACATTTTAACTAAAAGTTGAAGTTAGAGAAATTTAAATTAAGCAAAAAACTAAAGACAAACATTTACGAAGTAGCACTTCAATTTTTATCTTCATATTGCTATATTATAAAAGAATGCAAACTCACTAAGCAATGTATTATACAAAGTAATAAAAATAAAAAAAAATAATGAAATGTTTAAAAGCATTAAATAAGTTACTTTGGAATGGATCTATACGCAATTTTATGATTAATCCTCTTGGGAAATTTTTGGGCTATCAATTCGTGTTATTCACAACCAACCCTTCGGAAGAAGAGAATCGTGATATGTAAATTAACTTCCTATAAATAGGTGAGGATTTCTATCTTGAAAGAGAGAAGATATATTCAAGCCAAGTGAGATTGCTACTTAAGGTATAATATTAGAATTATAGTTATTTGATATTTATTAGAAGGAAACCTTAAAGTGACGAGAGATTGTTCACTAAGATTAAATTAAGATTAGATTAAATCAGATAATAGGTTAGATCCTTAATTAAGATAAGGATCAAGTTTGTTAGTTTTCTAATCGCTTATGTTTTATTGTCGTTGTTCCACTTTCACGGTCAACCTTGAGACACTCTCCTTCTTTGTATTTGTGTCTGTTCTTAGTGTGGAAATAAATAGATTAGTTTAATCATGTCGAGTGTTTCTTCCCTTCTCCCCTCACATCTAGGTGGCCACGAGAGAGTTGCGAGCCTCTTACAACTTCTTGAGATGTATTTGAAAATACAAAACCTTTACGTTGACAAATTTCGATTTACGTCGCATTTTAAAGTATTCGACTACGTTCGGAACCGTGATTTTAAAAAAGCGCATAAATGAATAAATTCCATAATATTTAGTATCACTTAGATTAGAATATATGTATAAAAAAGTTTTAAGGACGCTTTGACAAAAAAATATATTTAAATACAATATTCTAGCAAAAAATTAACTTAGAATAACCTTTTTTCAAAATGTTCTCTTTTTATAAAAAATGCTTCTATAATAACAATATTTTGCTTATATAAATTAAAGACTACTCCACAGAGTCTGAACTAGGAGTTTTGAAAAATCACATTGTTTTCAGAGTTATCATCAATTGAAATAATTATCGGCATTTTTTTCTTAAAATTTCTCCCCTCTGTTGTAGTTAAACATGGATAACACCACTTCTACGTTATACATTTCAAAAGTTCTAGTTCAGCCTCTGTACAAAAGTCTGAGCTATATACAGGCAAAATATTACTATAATAGAAGCATTTTTTATAAAAGGAGAATATTTTGAAAATTGGTCATTCTATGTTCATTTTTTGTCAAAATATTGTACTTTAATAATTCTTTTTGTAATAATATTCTTAAATAATTTTATATGCATTTTCTAATCAAAGTGACACTAAATATCATAAATATTATCCATTTATACGATTTTGCAAAATCACGGTTCCGAATGTAGTCGGATACCTTAAAGCAACAAGAAGGCTATTAGTGACAGACTGCAGTATTTCGAAACACGGTCAAGTGACAAGGAAGACACCTAAGCTGGCACATTCCCCTCCAAATTTTAATACCACTCCAACGTAATGACTTAGAGCTTCGACTGGTTTAACGTGCATCAGCATCTGTATACCTCGAGGCTTCAGTGGCACTGAGTTTCGAACTCGCAACTCGACAACCCCGACCACTAGTTCAAGACCATGACCACTCGGCTTCTGCGACTACATCCACACTTCAGCCTAATGACGAGAAATATACGGAATCATAAATGCTTGATTTCGATGTACACGTGAATTTTATAAATACAAATATGTTCGAAGTATAAGATTATTTTACAGAGATGGGAAGTCTTAAGATTGCTTGATGTCCTGGGCCTCTACGCAAATGTAGGCCCTGGGCCCCTACACAAATGTAGGCTCCATCTATGACTCTTAAAAGTAGACAGTACATAGTATACGTTGTAAGTGTAGGGATTACAATACCGGTATACCGAATACCGGTATTTTGAGCCATTTGTACATTTTTGTAATACCGGTATTCACAAGTTTAAATACCGTTTTTTCGGTATTTACTAGAAACTTTTTGAATTGTGTCCACTATATATTCAGGGATAGCCAGCGTACAGTTAAGAGAAGTGATAAAATAGGTGAATCATCCAATGTAGCGGGTCCAAACTATCCTATTACATCTCAGAGCAATACTGCACACCCGCAGATTCATAGTCTGATATTCGTATCTGTGAAAAACAAGGATATACTTGTGAAGAAAGTGCATAATATTTCGATATTCCTTAAATTTCTGAGTTTGTTCTTCACATTGGATTTGCATATCATACTTTAGTGTTCCAAAATATTTTTCACATTCATATATATATACTCATAAATAATAACCCATACCAATGAATAAGAATAACTTTAAAGAATATAAAAAAATCAGTTGATAATACTTTGGTTGGTTTTATTATTTATATAATGAAAAGAATATGGTGGCACAATGTAAAAAAAATGTTCAAGAGTTATTAAAGTGAATGGAGGAAATACAAGCAGACTGCATACACTGTTATAATTATTTTTTGTGATATTTACACTCTATAATAAAACTGGTAAATAAAAAAAAAGAAACACTTGTGTTTTCTTTATTTTTCTAAAGTTTCTACTATGGTATTAAAGCCAGTAGCCCGGTATTAAGATCTAAAAAATACGTATACCGATATTGAACTTTTGGTTCGATATTGCAATCCCTAGTTGTAAAACACAACACACAATAACTCGAAACAAATACATTTGTATGATGTACAATCCAACAAACCTTCTTGAACGACTGTCACCTTTTGACTTAAGGAGTAATGATGGAATATGGTGGTAGGCTTAGGCTTATACATGGAAGACGGTCATCACATGTGGCCAGTTGACATATCATTGAAAATTCCCAGTTTTTCGGAAAATACAACCGGAAATAACATTTGATCGTTGAAAGTATTTGAATCATGGTCTTATTAAAGCTGAGCCAAGAACGAGTTAGTGAGTGAATGCGTGACAGTAGGGTTCATTGGCGCAAGAGCCAATTTCGGCTAAACTGCGCCAAAAACATTTATTTTAACATACATTAAATTTCAAAAATACAATCAAAATTTTAAAAAAATTAATATTAATAAGATAAACACTTGTTAACATATTAAAAGTATAAGATAGTTTAAAAGGTTCATAAAGTCAATTTTCGTAGAAAAGGGTAAATCCTTAATTATGTACAAAAATTCATTTCTAAAAATAGAAGTAAATGGAACTTTGGGAGGGGGGAGAGAACCCTCCATCGAAGTCCGATAAATATGATTGAGAGTAAAAGCATTTGTTGTTTCTCGACGGAGTTAATGTGCGAAGAAGCATAATACTTTTCCACATTTAATCGTCCATGTCGTACATAATTATGTCTTCCACATCCGTTGTACCCTGCATAGCTGTACTCTTTCTAGGTTTATAAGGTGTCATCTTTATTTATGTTTTTGGTTTACTTAGTATTGTAGTGTTAGACATGGATTTTGGAGGATGCTTTTTTTAAAGAGTTTTTGAAGCCTAGGATACGGAAGATATAATTGTAGATGACAAGCTATTGGGGATGTGGAAGTAGTAGTTTCAATAACAGAGGGGCTTATTTCAGTTGGTTATGGCTGAAAACATTAAACATGTGGAGGAAAAGAGTGTTTGATTAGATGGGATGTGATGCAACAGATGTACATAGACTATTGGGTGTGGAGAAAGCAGCATTTATTAAAAGAATATGTGGCAGGGACTCGGATGATGTTGTAACTGCAATAGACGATGTGGATGTTAACAGTTGTGCCTGAGTTGATGTAGACAATTGGTACCTACAAGGACTGAGGAAGATATAGTTGGTTTCGGTTTGATTGATTGATTGATTGAATATTTACGTCGCACTGTTCAGCTACACGAGGGCTTTATAGTTGGCTTCGGAATGGATATTAATGGTTGTAGTAATTTCAAAGGTGGGCATACTATTTTGGTACTATTATCATCTGTTTGGGCTGTAGTGTTGCAGTTGAGGGTTTGGCAGCCTGGAAATAAGTTTGGGATTCCTGCGGGGCTATTAATTTTCGGGCTTTTACATGTTATGCACTTTTATTAATTTTAAATGCTTGGATTTCTTTTTCGATTTTTCATATGGGGTATAGGTTTGAATAGATGTAATGATGCGCTGTTAACAAATAACGTATTTCTTCTCCAGATTGCAATCTGTGGAAGAATGACTAACAGATACACATGTAGAGCACGTTAATTACCTACGGTAAGTTGTTTGTGAATATCCGAATATCTGACACTTGAAGCCACGTAGAGTATTCGGAATGTATGTACATATTTTGCAGTTTAAATAACCAGCTTCGATTCTATTTGGTAGTTTCGGGCTATTCAAAGTTAAAATTAAATGTTTTGTCGGAACAACGGTTGAATCATTCTGTATTCTTATTCGTACGACTTTATTTAAACCCTGATCATAGAATCCTTCAAGTATTTCTAGTACAGGAGTGCACAACAATTCAGGTTCAGGAATGAAACCTTTGCAGGATTTAAGTGTTTTATGAGGACCTATGGTTACTTTTTGGAATGGAAACGTTTTCGTGAGAAGAAAGGACTTTATTTGTAAAAGCAAATACAGTGTCGATAAGTAGATCCACAGATCTTAAACGTTTTATAGATTTCTATTCACTCCCCTATTCCTATTACGGCTTTATGGATAGCAAACGGCAACCTTTTAGACATTTCGTTGTTAAGCAAAGAAAGAAGTGAAAATCTCGAACGTGCTGCAATCTTATCTATGGTGAAAGTGTGTAAAATAAGACATACTGTATACTTGGTAATGACTAATTTTTATCGATTTTCAAAATATGAACATTTTAAAGCAAGAAAACTGGGGGAATTATACGTAATTTATTTTTAGCACAGGAATGTAATTATTTAAAAAAAGTTTTCTTGCATCAAATACCGAGGAATTTAAAACATTGCCATATCTTCCAAATTTTAAAATATGAATCTTGGCTTAATGAACTTCGCATTATTTCATTAGAAAAACTGAGTTAATTTAACTGTATCAAATTTTTGTATATACTTCCATTTATTTTTAGAGATACGAGATTTAATCATTAAAAAGAAAATTAAGGATAAAAAAATTACCAAAATAATTTCTGAATCATGCAGTGATTACATAATGTTTAATTAACAAGCGAAGAAGAAATTAAAAAGTAACATCATTAATTACATTAATGAATATGTAATTGAAAGAGCTTTGAATTTAAGTCTACAGAAAGCTGAAGGAAGGCTGAAATTGTTAATTACTTTCATAATTAGATTTAAGGATTAATAATTCCTTTTAATCGAATAATTCTGAAGAAAAAGTACTGAGCCATTATATTTTAAGTACTCGAGTAATTTAGTGGAAAGTGAAATTTCAAAAATTTTAAGCAATCGTTAAACCTAATCGTAAAATTTTTGTATCATGAGTAAAACATTTTGTAAAATTAAAAGTAATATAACCTAATGAATCATTACCAATAGCACATTGACATTTTCTCAAAATTGTGGGGCGAAAAGTCTTTTATAAGTCGAAATATCTTGTTGATATACAGGGTGTCCCAGAATCATTGGGACAAACTTTGAGGGGAGGTAGGGTACATCATATCAATTCATATTTGCATAGCAACCCAGGAGCGGAAAGGGCTTCATTTGGCACTTGGTGGCGTTGTTCACAAGAGCATTTAAGGAAACAGACCTGCATTACCACTGTCATTGCCCGCAGTGGAGTATGGAACTTTTTACGAACACGAGCTGGCTGATGTGCACCCGATTTATGAACTGGAAGAAGGAAATGCACGAGAAGTAGAAATATTGTATCGTGAAAGGTACCCACAGAGAGATACCCTGGATCACCCGATATTTACTAATTTAATTCTCAATAGGCATAATGAAAGCGGACCACAAAGGACTCGAATTCCCAGAATATAACAAAATATGTTGGATTCCATTTGAAGGAATCCGAGAAATGTTTTCGTGCTGCTTGTGCATTTCCTACTGTTAATCAGTAAATCAGGAGCATATCAGCCAGCTAGAGTTTCGTAAAAGTTCCATTCTCCTCTCCGGGCGATGACAGCTCAAATGAATGCGGTAATGCAGGTCTGTTTCCTTCAATGCTTTTGTGAACCACCTAGGGTAGAAAGAAAACGTTTCGGATCATGGGTTTCTATGCAAATCTGAATCCATGTAATGCCCCTACATCCCCTTAAAGTTTGTCCAAATGATTCTGAAACAGCCTGTATGTTTGCTAATGAAATGAAATTGCTTTTAAAATTATATATAAAAAATATAACAGTGAAAAAGCACTCATAAGCTATGTAACTACAATACATCATTTTTTAGTCTAAGCAAATAGTGTTTTTTTCATCTACCTCCCTAGTATACAGCAAGTAAAACTACTACTAATTTCAGATTTTTGCTGCCTTCTCATTCAATCATTCCTTACATCCTGTGTACAGGCAATTTATCCTTGTCGTATCACACGCCTGAGATCTATTCAAATTTAACAATTCTCCTGTGCAAACATTCTATTCCTTCTCCTTCTTCAAGATAACGAAAATGTCTCAATTTGTGTTTCCTAATTAGGAAATTTCAGTTTAATTGTAGCTTTTGTAATCCTTACACTTGTATACTCTTATGGGATCACAAGCAGTTATTCTTCAGTATAGTAAATTCACAAGAATCTAAAGCAGTTAACTTCTTAGTTAACTGTATAAACTATTATTCTCACACAATATAATTCGGTTGCATTAAAAAAGCGTATGTTAAACACCTTGTCACACAACTTGTTCTTTCCCTTGCAAACTGCTCTCATACATTTTGTTCCCTTTTGGTTAGTGACTTCAAACTTCTAAGGAGAACGAATGTCCATTGGAATGAGGAGAGCTTGGAAGAAAAGTTAGAACAATTTGTTGTTACTTCTATGGTTTAACACTTAAGAATAACTTTTCTGCAAGAATACACGTGTCAACCATATTTTATGTAGAATATTTTACATTGTTCTCTGAAATATTCGAGGGGATACATGTTATGTTTAGGTATTAAATATTGTACTAAAATTAACTTGTAGAACATTAAGGAAGCACACACACACAGTTTAATGTCCACTACGTTCATTGAAGTATTTTAATTTACCTTGCAAAAATGGTTTCGGAAATTATTAAAATGTAACTATGTATGAAATGTATATTTTTGTTTTCAAATCATTCTTTGATTCTAATATTTGTTTATTCAATTTTATGTACAATAAAATTATTTCATTCAAATTATAAATATACAAAAGTCTATAATGAATTAGTTTCAAATTTTCACTTAAGTCTAGTGAACTTCTACCTTTTATAAAAATTAATGTAATTTAAATTTAATATTTACAAAAAACTTTAAGTTATGCTTAATATATATTAATATTTTACCTATTTTCTTCCGTAAGGAAATATATTTATTTCAGCTGTAAAATAACTTGATATTCTTAAAGTACTATTAAAATTATCATAAAAATGTACCTTCTTTTGCAATCTAAGGAGACAAATTTAGTTTCGAAATTTGATTTTGTTATTTAAAATATTACTTAGAAAATTTTGCGTTAATAGTACTACATTTATAGGAAAAATTATTGCATATATGAATGGCAAAGAATGATCCTTAATGAATGTCTCTTAGGTATTCTTAATCTGTATTTATAAAAAAATTTAAGCAATGTTAGAAATATTTTAATATTAGTTTGAAATTATATTTTATAAGAAAATTTATAAGAATTTTTTATAAGAAACTCAAATTTTTTTTGAGTTTCTTAAAACGTCAATTTATAAGAAACTCAAATGCTTAAAAATAATATTATAGCTATCGACTATTATAAATTATGTTAGTCATCATAATGTTATTAGATTACATCATAAGGATAATGGATTTGTGTTACTTACCAGTTAACTGTGGCATTCTCGTTTGAGAGTATGCAACTATGTGTGCCATTGAAATCGAGCGATGACGAGTATACTCGTCATTCACAGAATAAGTGTCACTGTTAAAATATTGGATGAAAATGGGTTTATCTTATAAAATTGCCAAGTTTGTTACTAATATACTCCAATGCAACACCAAGAAAGACTAGAGATAGCGCAACAAAATTTACTTTGCAGATAACATGTTGACCAAGTATCAAATGATTAAATTTATAGACTTCTGTGAAGTCTGGTTCCTGCCAGAATCAGTAACCAGAGTAGCCACCATTGTTGGAGATCACCGCTGCCACACGCCTCGTCATTGTTTCATAGAGACTTTGGATATGTTCTTGGAGTACAACAGACCAAGCAGCTTCCACACGTTGCCAAAGTTGATCTGGTGTGGCAGCTGGCGGGGTAATCTGGGTCAATCGTAGAGCAACCATGGATCAAATGTTTTCTATCGCTGAAAGATCCAGAGAGCGTGCCGTCCAGGGAAGCAATTCAATCTGGTGATTGACGAAGAACCTTTAGACAATGCGTGCCACGTGTGGTCGCGCATTATCCTGTTGCAATATGGCTGTGGCCAAGCCCTGAAGGTAAGGAATGACAACTGGCTCCAGCACCTCGGAGATGTAGCGCTGGTTGTTTAAAGTACTGGCAATACGTACTAGAAGAATGCGAGAGTAATATCCAATACCGCCCCATACCATAATACCCGGTGCAGGACCAGTGTGGCTGTGCATAACGCAGCTGTTACGCTCTTTCCACGTTGTCTCCAGACTCGAATCCGACCATCGTGCTGTTGCAGACAGATGCGTGACTCGTCAGTAAAGACAACTTTATTCCATTCTGCCACCCACATCCTTCTTTCATCCCACCACTGACGGTGGAGATGTCTGTGGTTCTGCGTCAAGGGTAGACTAAGCAATGAACGTCTTGCGGACGGATCAAAAACGTCGTAAACGGCATCGAATGGTACGCGCAGACAGTGAATGATGCGTTACGGACTCACTGTGCTGTGCTACGGTTCGTGATGGGACTGAGCGATTCGTCACTGCCATGCTCACAATTTGCCTGTCCTCATGTGAAGTGATGTAATGAGGTGAATGCGATCGACCACGTCGGTCCGTTGTACCCTCCTGCATCCAACGGTCACATATCAGCGTTACAGTTGTTTGGTTTCGTCCGACACGACTACCGATTTCCCTGAAAGGCAATCCACAATATTGTTAGGCCACTATCCTTCCTCTGTCGAACTCGGATACTTGATCAAAAGCTGATCGCTGTTTTCTACGAGACATAACTGATCGTTTTTTGAAAAAACCACAAGAAAAACACAATTGCCGAACTTGAAATCGTCAAAATCTCAAAGCTTTAAATAGCGCTTTGAGGTGGCGCCACTGGCGCGCCTGATGTGTGTCTGCGCTGAAATTCTAATCATTTGCATATCTCACCACCGCTAATGCATGTTGTAAATTTCATGTTATTTGCATGCTTCCTTTAGGGTGTTGCATTTACGGTGGCCAGCAGTGTATATTTATTTTTTTAACATAAACACATATAACATGTATATTAATCGAAAAAAGAAAGAAAAATTAAATACAGTATCTTAAGGAACCTAATTATAAATTCCGAATTTTGCCTGTGCCCCTTTTAGGTTAACATCTAAAGAACATTATCATAGCACATAAATAAGTTCGTCATGCGTACTTATACGTTGTTTCAGCCGGTGCATACGAGGACGCATGGGTGTATCTTAAATATTTCGTATTTTTTATTTATTTGTTTTACTCCGGTCTTGCCTCAAAATATTCTAAGCTTTGAAATTCATGGATATGTTTTGTTTTTCTAAAAAAACTACAATTTAAATAGCCAATGGTCACGACTTTTTACGCATGCCGAGTATACTCGTTATGACGCGAAATATTACAAGTTTTCATGCCGAGTATACTCGTTATGACACAAAATATTGCAAGTTTTCATGACGAGTATACTCTTCATTTACGATTAATTGGTTAAGAAATATAAGGCAGGAAGTAGCAAGTCTCTGCTTGTTGTGCTTTTGAAATTATATTATTGTAATAAGAGTTAGTTGTAAGATATATTACTTGTTGTTTTGAAAGACATGCTATTGATAATTAAACCTAATTAAATTACATTTCCTATAACAAAATTAGCAGTTATTCGTTTAAATTTACTTAAGTAATTAAGTTAAGTTTATATTTATAAATAAATTAAATATACATACTTAATTTCTGTTATTTTTATTTGTGTATTAGTATAATTAAGAAATTTATTAATGATAAATTTTTAGTTGTTCTGGAAGTCTTTCTGATTTTTTTGTTCTATTTCTTTTCAGTAAAACATTATTTGAATTCAGCGTTAAATAAAACCCAAAAATTTATTTCTTTTCAGAAATAAATTAATTTTGCATTTAATTATACGCATTTAATAAATTCAGTGAGAAGTTTTAAAGAGGGGCATACTTAAAAATGTTATTTAATATATTTTTTTGTAATTTATTTAAAAGAAATTAGTCCCTTATGTAAAATTATCTGAGTATAAAAATCAAATTCTTAGATTTTATCAAAACATATTTTATTATTTTTTAAGAAGTTCATTAATGTTTAGTTATACAGGTCTTAGTGCGTTAAAACTTGTTAAAAGTTCATTAAATTAATTCTATATATATATATATATATATATATATATATATATATATATATATATATATATATATATATATATATATATATATATATATATAGTTAATTTAAAGTTAATTTAAATTCACAGTTTAAACTAATAATTGTGACTTTAGTTTTCTTTTTCTCACTGTTATTTTGCAGAATTCATTTCAGTTTGATATCAGATTTGTTTTATAAAATTATTTTATATATATAATTATTATATATATATAATTATTATATATATATAATTATATATATATATATATATATATATATGCATATATATACATATATATTTTTATACACACACACACACATATATATATATATATATATATATATATATATATATGTAATATAAATAAATATAATAAAATAAATTCTTTTTATTGTAATTAATAAGTTTTTTTATTTAGCATTTGAATTTCTGATCTTTGGAAAGATATTTTTGGAATTTCCTCTCTCTCTCTCTCTGTTAAATTAAATTTATCACACCCAATATCGTTTTTTTCTCTTAAATTTGAACTTGAACTATTGTATTAAAGCCCTCGTGTAGCTGAACAGTGCGACGTTAATATTCAATCAATCAATCATAAACTATTGTATTCATATCTATGCATAGAAATATTTATAGGGAAATAAAATTATTGAATTCGAAATTTTTTGATTATTGATATATTTCTAAAGAAAAATTCTGCAGAATATAACTTATTAAAATTAATTTGATAGATTTCATCTAAATTAAAATTCTTTTGTTTATAACCGAATTCCTTAAAAATAATGTTTTTACTTTCTATGATCAATTCTTTTTATCCAATACTTTTATAAATTCTTTTTATCCAGCCTGTTTATCTGTTGGCACAATTTCAAATTCCGCTATTTTTCTTTTCTTATTCTCTTTCTCCATTCGATCTTTTGTGTCTTTTCTTGTATTCGTTGCAGGCTTACAGAACTTGGTGATACCTAGGCTTTATTTTATGCTTAAGATGCAGAAATTCGTATTCAACTCGAGTTCAGTCGGAACAAAAGTCGTGAGAATAAGGAATATCAAATTGTACTAACAAAAGCTACGCTCTTGACTCCAATGGATTCTTTGTTCAAGTAGTTTTACAAGGAACTAAGTAACTTGAATGGATTAAAGGATATGAAACTTAGAGCTTACAAATAAGATAGGCTTTTACTAAATTGGAATTCCTAATTTTCTGATATTTCCGGAGAAAAGTTTCACAGAATTAACAGAAAAGGCTTACGCATGTGTAGAATGGGAACACTTATTTGAGTATTGTGTTTTGCCAACACAGATGCTGTTAAAGATATTTGGGAATTAATTTATCATCTTCGTTAAAATTGTTATTAGAAAAATTTCTTAAATGTTTAAATATTTATAGGAATATTCATTAATACTGTGGTAAAAATACCTCGAAAGCTCCAGTTCTAAGTTAACATAAATCAACCTTTTTGTATTTTATAATATTATAATCATTGGAATGTACATTTCCTAAATTTTAACTCAAATTTGTTCGCAAATTGGCTTGAATTATGGAAACAAATGACTTAAATGAGTTACCCGATAGCAAAAACTACGATTATTATTTTAATTAAAATTTAAAAGATTTTATTTGAAAGTAATGTAAAATAAATTGGGAATTGATCAGATATTATTGGGAGTCTTATACATCTAAATAAAACTATTGAAAATCAGAAAAGCAAATAATGAAAATATATAGGTATCCGAAACAGAGATTTTTATTTTTAAACTCACTATACATATCTGTGTATCTGAATATACAATATAGGAGAAAAACGACACACTCATTCACTCATCACGAGATCTCTGGAACTATTGCACCTATAGACTTGGAAATTGGTAGGAGTGCTCCTTTTGCTTAGAAATCCGTTAAGAAAAAACGTTGAGGTAATCTATTTTCTAGGGTTCATATATAAGGCGAAATTATAAATTAAAAAAAAATCTTTTTTTGAACTATAAGACTAACATACTCAAAATTCATAAGTTCCTTTATTGAGTAGATATCTGATAAGATCTGGATTTGAAGAAATCGACTTTCATAAGTTTTAGGGGGTGTTGCGGGAGATTTACAGATAAAACTTTCCTGTCTTTTTTATCAGACTTACAAACCTGACAACTGATAAAAAATGTTTGTCTGTTGAGAAGATATTCACAGAGGCTTAAGGGGCGTTGTAGACAACAATTCATGTTTTGGGACTATTGAATTTACAGAATATAAATTTAGCTCATTTATTTTTTCTGTTGAGTAAGGATACCCTAAAAACGGATTTTGTGGAAATTGACTCTCTTTTGGGGTACGGGAGCGTTACAGAGAAAATTTTCGGTGTGAATTATAAAATACACATACTTGGAAATCAAATCTTCAAACTTAATTTTTTACTGTGTAGATATCCGATAAGAACGGATTTTGCAGAAATCTACTTCTAAGAGGGGTCCTGGGAACGTTATAGATAAAAAAGATTTCCATTTTTAAGTTACTGACAAGGAGTTTGGTGAACATATTTCACTTGTTGAGTTGATATAGACTAAAAATGGGCTTTGAGGGTATCGATTCCTAGTGTGAGGGGTATAGTCAATGATAAATATACTTCTGTTTTCTTCCTGCTCTTTTTAAAGCAAAATGTGAGAGCTATAAGAATATTTGTCAATGCAATTGAGTGCTTAATGCATGGATTTAGATAACAATGACCTAAAAGGAATGTGCAAGGTATGGCAATTTAATTTCCGTATTGAGCATGCCCTTCATCCCTCTATCTAGTTCAATTTGTTTTTCATCCTTGTTTTTGAATAAGACGTTGTTGTTTCGATGTGCCACGATCACATGATAAACTTAAAAATCGAACTGCGCATGCATTTGAAACTCCTCGTTAAATAAAAAAAAAATCCCCAACTTAATGTTTTAAAATAAGTGTTTGGAGATAGATTCATGTGACTTAGTCCCATATTTTAATGACACAAATGATTTACGGAAGGTTGGGGGGCTTTTGAAGATGATGAACATTTTGGCCTACCTGTGTCATCAAGAACTGATGAAAATCTTAAAACAAATTAATGAAATAGAGTGCAAAGACCGATCTCAGAGTGTTCGGATGATGTCAGGTATTACGAACATTGACAAAGAGACAATAAGAAAAATTGTGGTCGAAAATTTGCATATGACGAAAGTTGGCGCAAATCTGGTAGCGAAACACCTAACCGAGACAACGCTCCCATGCACATTGTGCTCTTTGTAAAACAGTTCTCTGCAGACAAACTAATTACTGTGCTGTAGAATCCACCGTACCCACAAGATCTTTCACCATTCGATTTATACTTGCTTCTGAAAGGGAAGGCTGTATTGAAGGGAACAGATTTTAAATCTGTAGATGATGTGAAAGCAAAAACGGCAAACTTACTGAAGATGGTGACACCTAATGAGCTGCAGAACACCTCGTATAGCATTACAATGCCATGAAGTACCCAAAGATGTAGACATGCAATAGCTAGCAATCAATAAAACAGATAGGTATCCTAAATTTGAAATGATACAACTATTTGTAAAATAATATACATGTACAGTCGGAGCTCTATATAATGAAGTCCCTGAAACCCGGGAAAAAGTTCGTTATATGAAAAATTCGTGATATAGAGGTTCATCTTTTAATATACTTTATAAACCACATAAAACAAATTTTAAATTCATAAACACTATATACTAAAATAAGTAATTATTCACACTTTTTTCTAAATTAATATATATGTTTATTTTATATATCTTACCCATCAAAAAAGAAAGAAAGAAAGAAAAATTGCAAGGAAAACAAGAAAAAAGAATGTCAAAGAATCCACTGTATTTTAAATATCAGGAAAATAATTTTGTACTAAAATTAACGAATATTAAGGACATTTTATAATTTAAAGCATCATACAAGCAATATGAAACATACATTATTTTATAATTAGGAAACGGGACAACTCCACTGAGGGGGAAAGATGATATAGAAGATGTTTCTAATAAACTGGGCAATGGAGGTTAAAGGTTGCATTTTTTGGATGAAGCGCTCAGAATTTTATTGCTCTCAGGAAGTAGGGCCCCTAATAAAACCAGTTCAAGATTTATGACCACCATAAGTTGAGATAAAAGAGAGAACAACTTGAAATGTCCAAAAATACTTTAAAAATCGGGAGGAAAAAGAATTTGAATCGCAAGAAAAAAAGTTCGTTATATAGAAAATGCACTTCGCTATAGAGAGGTTATTTTGCTAAGAAAATCATGAAATGTTCAAAGTTCCAGGAAAAAGTACGCTATATAGAAAAATTCGCAATATAGAGGTTCGACTGTATATGTATTGCTGAGAGATAAATGAGATAAATTTTTTAAGTAAAAAAAATCTTATCGTACCTTTAAAATACAACACCGTAATATGGAGAAGGGCCTAAGCCTTTTTTTACCAAAGAAAGTATACATAAGCTACTTTATAGATGAAAATCTTTAACCGGGGACCGTAGCGAGTAGAAAAACTTAGAGGACAAGTAAAATAACAGGAATTCCGGTCGTGAAAAAGAACCTATATTATACGGAAATATCACTGCACCATGATCTTTTACATCAAGCTGGGAAAGAAAACTAAGAAATAAAAGAATATGGTAATACTGAAAGAAAAAATATACTGCCTGTGGAGAGAGTCACAGTTTTCTTTTCCCCGTCCTTGAATGGGAATGTATTTACATTTGAAGCAAGAATAAACATTAGTTTAATAGGATTTCAAGATTTGGATCCGAAATGACATTTTTCAAATTGAGAAACGAGGAGAATACATGGGATTGTTAGAAGTCTATTCGATGCCTTGGGGAATTCTGGAGTGTATTTAACTTGATATATAATTCTGAGAAAGATTCTGGAAATTTATTTTAGAGTAAATTCATGTTTTTGAATGCAAATTGCTTAGGATATGAAACAATATATTTTTCCGCATTGTACTTTCATACACTTGCATAAATAGAGTTAGGAAATCTTTACTCTTTAATATTGGTATGTTGAAAACAATTCCAGAAAGTAATGAAATAACGCAACTTTTTTGACAATATTTATTTACATTACTTTTGAATTTAACCCCGAGCTCTCTGTTTTGAATTTTCGACTTTTCTATAAAAATGATATAAATTTATTTCATTTCACATGGAAAAATACCACACACACACATTTCGATACCAATATTACAATTAGAATTAGGATTAATGTAACATATTAATTATGCTTAAACTTGTTTTATTGTATTAGTTGTTATTTTTCAAAATTTAATTTTAGACAAATTCATTCATAAGTTTTAAAAACTTCCACGTGGCAAATTAAACAACTTTCTTTTCTTTTAATCTCTGCTATTTATTATTAAAACACATTAATAACTTTTAAACCTTTCACTACAATTTATATCTGTTTTGTGTCGCATTATGCACAATCTCATTTTATATAAATATTAAAACAAACTAAATTGAATTGACTTTTGGGGGTAACATTGAGAACTAAATACATATATTTTCCATTAAAAATATTTTTTCATAAAAAATTTAAGTTGCGAATATCAACTTATAAAAAAAGTTGAAAGATAATTCAGAATTTATTGAAAACATATATAAATTAATAAAATATTAAACAGAATATATACCATTATTTTCAAACTAAAAGAATTAAGTTGAATAAAATATAAATTTTTTAAGGACATTGGATAGTTAAGTACAAAAAATAGCTATAAAATTATTTAAATGCCCCGGAGAAACTATTAGAGAAAATCTATAAATGTAAAAGAACATAGAAATAATGCAATAGTTAGAAGGATTTATGTTTATTTAAGATAACTTTTTAATATGTATAATTTCTAAAAATTTATTACTTAATGAAAGTAAGTTGGATATTTTGTGACAGTTTCATTGTTATTTCAAATAAAAGAAATGGGAAGTGTCGTAACGTAAAACTAAATTTAATGTTCGGGATTAATCTTTCCGAGAGATTTTAAATCAAATACATAAAAAAAAATATATTTTAAAAAAATATCTAAAAGGTTAAAGATATTAACCTGTTAAAATTTATTGGATATATCAGAGAAATAAAGGGTGTTTTTTTTAGAGGTATAGAACTTTAAATTGCAATAAAACAACGATGTATTATTCGATTGACGTGAATTTTTTTTATTCGAAAGATACTCTTGTGGCATTACATTTTAAAATATGACTTCTGGTATAGGGCTGCCACAGCTGGCTCGGATGTAGTCCAATCTGGACGCCTAATTTTCGATGACTTTTTCCAACATTTGTGTCCGTATATCGGCAATAACACCGCGAATGTTGTCTTCCAAATGGTCAAGCATTTGTGGCTTATCCGCATAGACCAATGACTTTACATAGCCCCACAGAAAATAGTCTAGCGGTGTTAAATCACAAGATCTTGGAGGCCAATTCACAGGTCCAAAGCGTGAAATTAGGCGGTCACCCAACGTGTCTTTCAATAAATCGATTGTGGCACGAGCTGTGTGACATGTTGCGCCGTCTTGTTGGAACCACAGCTCCTGGACATCATGATTGCTCAATTCAGGAATGAAAAAGTTAGTAATCATAGCTCTATACCGATCACCATTGATTGTAACGTTGTGGCCTTCATCGTTTTTGAAGAAGGATTCCACCAGCCCATAAAGCGCACCAAACAGTCAGTTTTTCTGGAAGTAACGGTGTTTCGACATACACTTGTGGATTAGCTTCACTTCAAATGCGGCAGTTTTGTTTGTTGACGTAGCCATTCAGCCAGAAGTGCGCTTCATCGCTAAACAAAATTCGCTTATGAAAATCGGGAACAACGGCAATCTCGTTTTGGGCCCATTCGACGAATCTACGCCTTGCTTGATGATGGTTTTGATGAATTGCCAAACCAAACTGAGAATAAATCACTTGACAGCTGTTAAATCGGTCGCCATCTTGGAAAGTAATGCTAACTTAGACTTCTATACTTGGGAAAAAAAAACACTCTTTATACAAGTTATTTTCTCCCTGATACAACGTCGCCGGGGCACGATCGTCAGCTTATCGGAGCTCTATCCAATGGACCGGGGTTTGATTTGCATGAGCACCAACTTCGTTTTTTTTCCTCTCCAAATTATTTTCAGAATTAAGTAAATTTATTTTAAAAAAAAGATTTACATTGATTTTTAAATGATATTCTATATAATTATAGTAACTATTTTACTTTTTTGAAAAACAAAACAACTAATTGTTGTGATAATAATACTTCTAAATAAAAAAGTAAAAATGAATTAAATAATAATAAATAAAGCTAAATAAATATAAATTAAAAACAAAAATAAATTAAATTATAATAAATAAAGTTAAGTAAATATAAGTAAAAAGTTAACTTCCTCTTATATAATTTTTTTTATTACATGCTAGAACCTGAGTGATAATTGTCATAAAAACAATATCCTTTTATTCACAGACATCTTCACTATAAAATATTCAAGCTATTTATATTACATGTGATCAATGTAAAATAATATATATCGAGACACTGCGAACTCTTTTAAAAATCCAGAAATAAACTAACAAGGTTATATTGTAAATCAAAATCCGTTATCCTACTGATTTCACATTTTATTGGAGCATTCTTTGTTTTTAAAAGAATTCTTTGTTCTTAAAAGAAAAACACATGCTCTTTAAAAACAGCTGCCTTTCTCTTGAGCAAAATCGTTTTGTTAAAAACGGAAGTAAAATTTTTTGGCCGTTTAGATATAAGAAATAATTTTAAAAATACAATTAATTAGATTTTAGTGACAGAAGTAATTGTAGTTATACTATATATTAGTTGTTTTTGTGTTTTAAAAAAGTAAAATAGTTACTATAATTATATAGAATATCATTTAAAAATCAATGAGTGAATCTTTTTTTAAAAAACAAAATTATTTAATTCTGAAAGTAAATTGGAGAGGTAAAAATGAAAACGAAGGTGGCACTCGCGGGAATCGAACCCCGGTCCATTTGGATAGTACTCTGATAAGCTGACGATCGTGCCACGGAAACGTTGTATCAGGTAGAAAATAACTTGTATATAAGCTTAGTATGAATTTCGAACGCTGTTTTCTCGGAATTGACTGGCCATTCGGCGGAATTACATTGGGGTTTGAATACCCTATAGCGGTACTACTGTTACACAAAGTCTCGTTTCCAAATGAATTTCCTTAGTCGTGCCCTATCCTTGTAAATTAAAAGTAGATTGATGTATGATGTCATTTTAATAGTGAAAATAATTTGATGTAAGAAGTTTAATGCGTGCATCTAGTGTCATTTTGAATCACAGTCTTCAGCAGACATACCCACTCACAAAGCATCTACTTCATGTTAACGAAATGACGTAAAGTATCGAAAGATTTAACATTCATTAGACTCTTTATACGGTACTTCTTAACTGATTTGCCCGTATACATACGGACTACCGAAACCTGACCACAACAGGTTTTCCGTATGCTGTACAGACACTGATATTTTCTTTTTTCTGTGTTTGATTTGCAAATATTTTTAATTCTTATTGTAAGATTATTAGAGTTAGAGTGTTTTTAAGAGAGAGACGCAGTTCTTCCATTGTAATGAAATACTTTTCATCCGGGATTATTTATATGGTGAAGATAGGGAATTTTTCACACACACATTGAAGACAGGAATTTAGATTCTTGAAAATATGTGATGAAAACATGAATTGGCAAGGCAATGTGCAAGTTGTTGCTTGAGAAGAAATAAAAATGGAAAAACAATAAAAAAAGCTGATATACCTTTCACCATTACAAGGTAAGACTTGGTATTATACACCGTGATTCAAATTGTGTGAGCATATATAGTATACGTAGACACACACAAAATAGTGAACCGTTTGTGAATAAGAGGTACAAACATTAAATTTTTTGTAAGTAAAAGCTGAATTCTTTTAAAATGTATGGAACCTTTTAAACAGAATGCAGAGTGTACGTACTTATAGAAAAGCAAACATTCAGGGGTTTTTGTGTTCCACAATTATAAAAAAAAGTGGAAAAAGTTTAAAATTGAAAATTAAAATAAAATTTTTCCATTTTTTTGCATTTTGTTCAGTATTTTTCTTTGTTATATGCATTTTTGGAACATTTTAGACAAAATAATTGACCGTTTAAGGCTTTAAGAATGCTAGAACTCGATCCTACTTCACAAATATAACACTGGTCAAAGTTCGTGACCATTACTTCTCAACTACTGCGGCTACATTTTACGTTGATACTTTCTTTCAGAAGCAGTTATTCAATGATTACGTTAAAATGTTCAAAAGGAAAATTAATTTATAAGAAATAACGACAAAATTTGGATTGTTATTATTTTAGACCAGGGGTACTCAAACTTTTTTTCTGCCAGGACGCATACATTTGTTAAATACTTCACACGGGCCACACACATATGATGGCTGTTTCACGCGGGCTGCAAAATTATAATTAATGGAGGGGGATGAAGAAATGCTTTAAGATCAATAAAGCAAAGAAAATTTAAAACGTGGAAGTTTATCAAAATATTAAAACTTCTATTTTGTGGGTGTGTGTGCGCTTTTTTCAATTATTATTTTTTTATATATTTTTTTAATATATTTTTTTTTAATATTTTTTTATTGGTATTTTTTTTGGTGACAAATTGAACACTTACTGATCCGTGCTTGTTTTTCACTACAAAATAGCCGTCTTCCGAATCGTCTTCAAAGAATCTATTTTCTTTGAATATTTTTTGCTTGCAAAATATGAAAGATATTTAAAATTAGTTGTTCCACTCATAAAATAGTCGCTAAACCAGTGTTGTTTATTATCACTAATAATATATATATATCTCAATTCGCCCCCAAACGATATCGATAACAAAAAGCAAAAAAGCTATCTTTGATTTTTAACAAAGAATTTCCCAGCAAATTTTGTTAAATAAATGAATTTCTCAGAGAAAATGACCATGGCCGGGCCACTGAAAAAGGCCCGGAGGGCCACAGTTTGAGTATCGCTGTTTTAGACTGTTAACTCCCCTTACACTTTTCCAAATGCAGATGACTAAGCTTACAATATGAGAAATTTCTTACGCTTTACTTGATTGTGCTTTAACTTGGAAGGGATTATATCAGCATTTCTCAAACTGTGCTGCCCTCCTCTCTAGGGGCCGTGATAACTCTACAAGAGCGCATTAACATATTGAAAAGTTGAAAACAAAAGATTATTTAAAAAATTATTAATGAACTGAAAGTCAACTGACAAAATAGATTCTGACTTAATAAGAAATAAATACACATTTATACTGATATAATAAAATGTATTAGTACTGCGCAATGTATATAATAATTAATGTAACAATACTAAGTTAAGAACAAGTTTTGTAATTATCGTTGACCCCATGGGCTTGTCGTATGTAAAATTATATGCAAAAATTAACACTTATCTTGATAATTTGTACGGTTTATAATTAATCCTTTAACTGTTGGTTAATGTAATCCACTCCCCAAAGCTGCCGTTTTCTACGTAGGCATGCGAATGTGATGTATTGCGATGGGGGGGGTGAGAAAAAATAAGCAAATCCGCAGAAATGAGTAAATCTTTCGAAAACACTGTTAAGATATTTTTATTGCATCCCAAAGCCTTCGGAATAATTTTATGAATAGCAGTGCATAGGAAAGACATATATATATATATATATATATATATATATATATATATATATATATATATATATATATATACGCCCGCGGCAATTAATGCTTTGGCTACGTGAGGCATTTATATACGCCGGTGGCCCTGAAGAGGTTAAAAGAGTATTGCAGTTTTAGCGTCAAAGCATGGTATTATTGAATTCAGTACATTGTTATTGTACGGAGGGGTGTGTGATGAAAATTTTAATTGAATATTGGGTCGCAAATATTGAAAGTTTGAGATATAGTTGTACAATAGTTGTTTTAAATAATGTGAATTGTTGTTTGACAAATTCTTTTGAGCTAAAAAAAACCTGTGCATGATAAGTTGTAGAAAGCAAGCATGATTTAATTATGTAATGTAGACTCAAATCATGAAATTCCACATGTTGTCTAATCCATGAAAATTCAAAGTCATGAAACAGTTATGACTGCCTACCATAAGATCGGAACCTATAAATGGCACTTTGAACACAAAAAAATAAGATCAAAATTTATGGAAGCTCGCTATAAACCGGGTATAAAAACATCAGTTTCAAAAATGAGGGGAAAAAGGTTAGCATAAAACAATAGATTTCTAAAGAGTGTTTTTTTTTCAAGGTATAGAAGTTTAAGTTGGCATTACTTTCCAAGATGGCGACCGATTTAACAGCTGTCAAGTGATTTATTCTCAGTTTGGTTTGGCAATTCATCAAAACGATCATCAAGCAAGGCGTAGATTCGTCGAATGGGCCCAAAACGAGATGGCCGTTGTTCCCGATTTTCATAAGCGAATTTTGTTTAGCGATGAAGCGCACTTCTGGTGGAATGGCTACGTCAACAAACAAAACTGCCGCATTTGGAGTGAAGCTAATCCACAAGTGTATGTCGAAACACCGTTACATCCAGAAAAACTGACTGTTTGGTGCGCTTTATGGGCTGGTGGAATCCTTCTTCAAAAACAATGAAAGCCACAACGTTACAGTCAGTGGTGATCGGTATAGAGCCATGATTACTAACTTTTTCATTTCTGAATTGAACAATCATGATGTCCAGGAGCTGTGGTTCCAACAAGACGGCGCAACATGTCACACAGCTCGTGCCACAATCGATTTATTGAAAGACACGTTTGGTGACCGCCTAAATTCACGTTTTGGATCTGTGAATTGGCCTCCAAGATCTTGTGATTTAACACCGCTAGACTATTTTCTGTGGGGCTATATTAAGTCATTGGTCTATGCGGATAAGCCACAAACGCTTGGCCATTTGGAAGACAACATTCACCGTGTTATTGCCGATATACGGCCACAAATGTTGGAAAAAGTCATCGAAAATTGGACGTCCAGATTGGACTACATCCGAGCCAGCCGCGGCAGTCCTATGCCGGAAATTATATTTAAAATGTAATGCCACAAGATTATCTTTGGAATAAAAAAATTCATGTCAATCGAATAATGCATCGTTGTTTTATTGCAATTTAAAGTTCTATACCTCTAAAAAAACACCCTTTACATAGATTGAAATACTTCTTATTTAAAAGAAATGACATACCTAATGAACTTAAAGGGTAATAGCTGTAGAACAATACCATTTTTTAAAAAGCCTGTGACAACACTTAGAATAAATGACTTTAAAACCCAAGGTTAATGCCCATGTACGAGGGTTGGGGCAACAGTCATGGCAACCTTTTTTTTTTCTTGAAAATACCAGCCCGGTTGGAAAATGTGACATATACAGACGAAAGGACAAAGTGTCATCTGCATGTGTGGACAATGAATAGCACTGAAATATCGTAATACACTAATTTATTACGGTGGTATACAGGGCAATATAATGACAGCACAATACATATAAAGTTGACACGACAAACGACGTGGGAGGCGCTGATTATCACTAGCCTCTGCATTTGCCGCACCATGTGTGAATCGGTCACCTATTGGTGTACAGCATTAGCAATTGATGGGTGGTCGCTGGTCCCCAAAGTTACAATTGCAGTTTTTATTTTTGTCCTGTTTGCAGGAAACGGATTTTTGTGGAATGTGTTGTCTTGCCCCACCTCTGTAAACGAACTTTTTAGCAAAGGGGCTTACGTTCTCACGCCTGCAAGGTTCATTAAACCCATAAATAATTAGGGAGCGTCAGAGAATTTTCCCGCGCTTAAAAATGCCATTGACCTTTGTGCCGTAACTTTGCGCTTGCTCAAGACCAATCAGAAGAAATTAAGCGGACAAGGTAAAGAGTCTGCTCTAGCATTTTAGCGGTGAAGAGGACGCCAAATAAAACGAGGAGACACCCCGATTTCGACTCTCACACTTGGGACTCAGAGCGACAAATTTAATTTAGATCCAGGCCTTGAACTGGACTCCGCGGGTCTCCGAGCGGCGACCATGTCTTACTTCCTTCTACCAGACTCCCTCTCTCAAAGTTAAGTAAAATCTGAATTAAGTTAAATAACCATTTGTACATTTACTTAAAATTAATAATGTTAATCAAAAAATAAATTAATAGTTATTTAAAGAACCGGCCTTTTTAATTTAGAGTACTGTTTTTATTGTCTTTAGAGATTTAGTGTTTAATTTTTAACTTAAGCCATGATGCGATGAGTTTGTCGAACCTGGGTATTAGAAATTGGGTATATGGAATTAAAATTAACCAATTAAGTTAAACCAGCGTTGCATCACAATGTCCTCTCGAGTTGCAAACCGCCTACCCCGTATTGGGTCCTTAATCTTGGGAATGAGATCAAAGTCTTTGGGCTTTTCAAGTTCCTTCTTGAAAAAGGAGGTGCGCGTTGTACAGCGAATGTATCTGAATTTAAGAAACGCTGCCTAAAAGTATAGGTGTGTTTTGCACGCCGGATTTTACGATACACTTTTACACGATGATAAAATATGGCAAGTTTACCAAGAAAAATTGATTGCAATTAATATACAAATATAAAGCTTAATTAAATTAGTGTTTGAAAGAGTATCCGTCGTTAGAGAGTGAAAATCTGAATGCTTTTTTATAATAATAAAAAATAATCAAAATATATGCAGTAAAAATCTGAAGTTGACTGAAATTTGTGTGAAACTGAGGGGGACTAAAATATTTTTTCGTGTTAAAAGAAATTGAACCCCCCCCATATTTAACAAATATTTAGTTTATTAGAGTTCATCGTATTTACATATATAGATACATATATATATGCATGCATTTCATAAAAACCAATGGGACAAAAACATTCAGAAGAACTTAATGAAATTTAATACGAAACCTTTAAGAATTTTGAAAAACGAAACATTTATTGAGTTTTTGGGAAACAATCTGACATTTTTAGCATCAAATTGTTTGATGTCGACTGTTTTGTTATTCATTTCACCATCGGATTGTGCGTCTAAATAACTGTGCTTAATTTTCATGATGTTCTTTTTCGGATGCCGTGGAAACAGGAGCTTCATATTCATTTTATTCTCACCATCAGAATCTGTATCAATAATATTTTTTGAGTTTTGAATAAAATCCAAAATGTCTTTGTTTGTCAGAAAAGAAAATGAAAATTGGGGCTGTATACATATTATCATCATTTACTGCAACAAATTCTTTTGATGATACAATAGGACAATCTAATAGTACAGAGAAAAATTCGAAACTACTTCTCTTTTATTTCACAACTCTCTCAAATCTCTGGTGTTTTCTGTATTTTGTTCATTCCCAGAAGGGAAATCTTTCGTGTTAAGTGATTTTTGCTTCGTGTTAAGAGAAAAAAATGTATGAAAATACATAGTAGTTTGTCAGGACCCATGTTTTTTTCATTTTATCCAATATTTCGCCTTAAGCGTTTTCGCGTTAAATCTTTACTGTATTTAAAATATTTAAAAATTATTCTTTTTGCATGATAAATATCTCTCGTGATGAATAATATCAAAATTTTTTTCTACAATTGATGCTGATATTATTGTTTCTGGAATACATTTGTATTTCATTGAGGTTCTCTACTAAAATGATAAATCTAGAAATGGATGATAACTGAGCAAATCCTCATTAATCACGAAGCTATTTGCAACTGTGCTCTATTAATGTGCGTTCTGAAGTGCATCTATTATTGCAGAGTATGAAAATGATATACTCCTGATGTAACTCAATCCTTTCAAATATCTACATATGTATAAGACGTTCTTCGAACAACGGTCGCATCTGTTGTTGTTTCGAAACAAGCGGTTGGTCTAATAAAGCACGTCACCTATCCAAGTTCTGGAGTTTCATCACGAACTGTCGTGCATGAACGTGTCAATAAAACTTTTGATGCCTTAGCCTTTACACGAAGAACAAGTTGTGGGATAACAAATTTCGATTAGAATATTAAACTGAACTAGAGGCATTAGTTTGAAGTACGTAACTGTTCCATTTTAAAGGTGCGGAGTATACATTCTTTAAAAAAACTAATATAGTTTTATGACTGATAGCTTGATTATTAGAATATTGTACCCTGCTGTCTAATAAATCGCTTTCATTTTAAACACTGTACATTCAAACTCCTCTTAGTTAAATCTTCACAATCTGGAATGAAATAATTATTTATGTTTTACTTAATTTTTGTCTGTTGCATTACTCTCAGAGACATTCCAAAAGATCAGAAAAAATTTATGCAGTCTAGAAGTTGTAGAATAATTATTATGAAATATATTCCACAATATTAAAAAAAATTAAAATGACAAAAAAAAAGGATGAAGCATGCTTCTAATATTTTAGGACTTTTATAGAAATGAGTTTTTTAAAGTGAATACATACATAATGCAAGGTTAAGAAATGTATGAATTACAAGTCAAAAATACATTGTGTGAAAGATTTAATAAATGAAAATCAAAAAATTATTTTAAAAATATCTCTCTTCTTCGAAAAATAAATTTTTTTAATGAAAAATAAAACGTGTGAAAACATTTAATATTTTGAGAATTATAATGCTTAATTTAATTTTGAGAATTATAATGTTATTGAAAATAATTATGTTTTATTATTGCAATTAAAATCTCTCTACTGAACATTCGTATATAAGAAAATTAATTTTCAGATTATTTTATTTAAATGTTATTGAACTTAAATAATTTTTAATCTGGTAAAGTTCTAGATTATATACACTGCTGGACGATTGCTAAGGACGGATCACAAATTGCTATGTAGCATAACATTAAGCGAGACATGAGGCCTAGTAGGATAAAATATAGTTGCCACACTGTTCAGACATTAGAATAAAGAATATTTATTGTTTTGGAAAGTACAAAAGCTGTGAAACATCTGAAAAAAAAATGTTCATTTGATCTGCGTACGGAGAAATGGAACAATGCATCTAAAAGTCAGCAGACACCTTAAAGAAAGGTATCAGTACGGGATATGTCCACCGTGGAGTGTGATGCAACATTCCACACGTCGTACCATACTTTGCACAACATTATCCAGAAGCTGTTGAGGCAATTTATCCCATTCCTCTGTGAGTGCACGGATGAGGGTGTTCTTGTTTGTCGGAGGATAGTTTCGACCAGCAACTTGCCTCCCCAAAGCATCCCACACATTTTCAATGGGGTTTAGATCTAGAGAACGCGCTGGCCATACGAGACGTTGAATACCCTCGCTGTCTAGACAATCCTGAACAGCGAGTGTTCGATGATATGTTGCGTTGTCGTCCATAAAAACAAATTTATCACCGACAGCACCACGCAAAAGACGAACATGAGGAAGTAGAACTTCATCAATGTATCGTTGGCCCGTCATAGTCCTATTCGCAACCACAAGTAGGCGCGTGCGGCCATTGATCATGATGCCGGCCCACACCATGATACTGCATGTCGGATATAGGTCCTTTTCCTGGATATTTTCTGGACGATAAGCAGTACCACTCTCGCGCCAGATCAGTTGGCGTCTACAATCCGATGACAGACTGAACCTACTCTCATCTGAGAATAGTCTGTCGTCCACGTCACTTGACCATGGTTCAAAATTACGTGGTCCGTCGTCAAAAGCCCTCGTGTAGCTGAACAGTGCGTCGTTAATATTCAATCAATCAATCAATCTGAGAATAGTACGCAGGCCCAGTCCTGTTTAGTCCAATTGTGATGCTCACGACACCATTGCAAACGGGCAGTACGGTGCTGTCTGGTCAATGGGACACACACAACAGGTCTGCGTGCGTATAGTCCTCCTCCCCCTCAAACGTCTGGCAACAGTTTTTCGGGAGATCTGCTTTCCTGAGACAGCAAGAAACTGATTTGCCACCTGCTGAGCTGTGGTGCGCCTGTTCCTTTTTGCTGATAGGACGATATATCTGTCTTCTTCAGGCGTCGTACTTCTAACACGACCTCCCCCGTGCCGTCTACTACACATTCCAGTAGTTTTAAATGACTTCCACAGCCGTGAAACAACGCTGTGAGCGATGTCGAACTCCCTGGCAACATCTGTTATTTTCCGCCCTTCTTCGATCTTTCCAATAATTCGGCCACGCATAAAATCATCTATGTGATGTCGGGAAGACATGCCAAAAATTTTAAGTTCGTCTATTAAATCTTTCCTGTAAAACTTTGACTTGAAACAACAACTGTCCACACGCGTCAAAACCTTTAAAGCTCTTATGAACGCTACCACGTGATAGAACAGACGTGGAAAAAAAATGTGCATACTCATACTTCTTCTTACTAATATCCCGCACTTATTCTAATTTTCCACATTTTGCTTCCTTTCATTTTGTGGTTGATATGGATGATAGTGTTATCCGTCCTTAGCAATTGTCCAGCAGTGTATATAGTTCACACGTTTGGTGACTGAGAAAAAAAGAAGGGAACCAAATTGCACTAATAATTTGTTTTTAATGATTGGTCTCTCTAAGATCAAATGTAACAATATTTCACCGTTAAACAATTAAGTACAATTATCATTAAAATAATTTTTATATATATAGCCATTCTAAATATGTAATATATATATGTAGATTCTTTAAATCCTTATGGTACTGAACAAAAGTCTAGATTGTTTTAAATGTATACATATTCTTTATGTCCTTATAGCAAATTTATTTGCAAAAGGTATTCTTAGACAACGAAAAATAAACGAAAAAATCATTGAAAGCGTTATTTTAAAATTAGTATATATGCCTGATACATATATTATTATATTCTTTATTTTAATTCTTAGTGAACTTGTATTGTCTAATTATTAAAAATGTTCAAATGGAGCTGACAGCTATTTGTAGTTAAAGAAATCCCATTAGAAGCTGTAATTTTGCGTATTATTTCCTTAAAATAATGTTTTTTAAAATAAACTATGCTTATATGACTTTTTTCCATTTTAAAATTTGATATATTATTTTTCACAAGTATGTATCGTTTTTAGTATTTTTTATTTTGATGAACATTGCTAGTCTAATTAATTATTCTAAAAATATTTTCCTTCTTCAACGACTAAAGTGCTATGAAAATTTTTGATGATTATTTTGGAGAAGTCTGTATTTTTTAAGATTGTTTTATGCATATATTACTATTTGTACAAGGATGTCATAATTTAAAAAACTTAATTTTCTAAACAGAATATGTCTAGAGAAGAAAAACAAAAGAAAAACTAACTAAAATGTTTTTGTAAAATAAAATAATACTTAAAATAAATTCATTGCAAAAAGAGATGAAACAACATTAATATTTCAAGATGGGAAAAATAATAAATAAAATATTCTGTATGCGTACTCTTTTTATCTGTTAATCTACGAATTTAATATTTCAAAAGCCTTATTTTAATAAGAAAATTTTTTTTCTTATAATTAATCGACATAATTAGCGAAATTGCATTACACACTTCTTTCTGTATTCCCCTCCCCCCATCAAGAAATAGAGAACGAATGCTAAAACCTTTTTATATGATCCATGTTTTTTCAATAGTTTGTGTTTTACATATATTTATCGTAAAACTTCTTTTATAGTTAATTTTTTTTATATCTCATTAAAAATTAAAAGTTTTTTTTTATTTTATGATATGTATACTGATATTACTAGTTTGTTACTCTTTGTAAGGAAAAGCAATTTGAGCAGAGTTTATATGTCACTTTTTCCTACAGCTTGACCAAAACATCCCGTTAGAAAAAAAAACGTGATCTTCTGCCTTCTATTTTCATTAATTGATTGCATCAGCACATATCTCTCTGAATAGAGGGGAAAATAAATTCGTTACTCAAGTTTCTTTGCTCGAAAACTCAACCAACCAAGACTCAAAGGAATTGAATCAAAGTTGGCGCCACGAAACAAAATTGCCTTATCACAATCGCATGAAATTTTCCTGAAACCCTGGCAAGTATAAGATTTGGAATGAAAGGGTAAAGAAAAAGAAAACAAGCCTTGATGTTGATTCAATATAACAAAAGTATTGCTTTATTTTTAGCCTGAAGTTTTAGAAAGGAATTGTCCAGTAGAAAAGGGTGACATTCTTTGAATTCAATGATGCAAGTTTCTACCATCCTATTTTCTTTAAAATTTTTTCTTATTCTACTAGAAGAGGAGGTGAAAAGAAATTACAGTTCAAGACAAGTATAAAACACTTCCTAACTATTGCTGATAAACAGAAAACTATACATTTGAACACTTTGATATATAATTGTAATATTGATAATTACTGTGAATTCAATATTTTCTCAAAATATAATAAAGTCTCCAAATCAGAAATGCCTTTCATTAAACGCCATAAAAAATCTTCGAAATTTTTTTATTTTTCAATATGTATGTGGCACATTGTGCCCCAGATTCTTAATAATCTGGGACACCAAGAAAGGAAATTTCAAATGGATCGTTCCTGTTCGATGGGGAAATTAAAACTGTTAAAAATAATTGAAAAATAATTAATTTTTCGTTTGGACTTGTGACAAATCTATACGGAACTTTATCACTAACCTTCTGAGTCGACCTTTTTAGGGAAATTTAATTCCCTACCTATTTCCAATCAACTCCAAAAAAAGCGGACAGGATTCCTTGTTATATATGCAGATTAGATAAAGTATTTAAGTCAAACGAAATAGTAAAGTTAGAGCAGTAGGATATAGATATTGAAGCATAAAATTATAGTGAATTTGAATTGAAGATTTCTTGTTGGAGATAAATTTAATCTCAAGAAGAGTTGAGATTCCGTTGGTAATTATAGATTTATAATTAAAGTCTCATTAAAGTTTTAGGAGTGAGATTAAAGTTAAATGTTCAATGAGAACATTATTAAATATAATTCTGGGATCTCTTATCGTGGTAATCTCTGTGTGATCGTTATTTAATGAATTAATTAATTGGATCATTAATTAATTAAGTTAATTTAAAGGATATTACCTTTAAAACCTCATAATACTAGTTAGATAAACTTGTCAATAAGTCTTTGATTCTATTTGGATAAGATAACCAAATAAAGAAAGTTGTTTATAAAAATGGCTACTGGTTCTTACATGACTCCTATTTATTCTCGTTCTAAAAGTGAGGTCCTAGGAGACCTTCACAGACTACGGCAACGATGATTCTTCCTTCGATTTATTTGTATCCACTCGATCACTACATACAACATTATCGTCCAAATTTATATTGTTGTATCAATAATTCAAGGAAATAAACTCATTGAGCTCCAAATTATAAGGAGGTGGCCCAATGTGTAGTAAAGGGACACAAGAGAAGGGGTTCTTAACTAAGTTTACTAGTTAATTAAAGCACGTTTGTTAAACAAAACAAACATTTACAGACATAAGTTTAGGACAAACATTTATAAAAAGATTAAAAGGGTCGGAGTCACATGCTCGAACGTCCTTATAGTACCGAAGCTTGACTATTACTGAATATTATTCTACACATTAGAGGGCGTGAAAGTCTTTCTACTGTTAATATGGGAGGAGTCTTAACGAAATACAGTTTGTTTTGTTAATAAAATGAAATGGAAGGAAAGTTTGCAATATCTGTTTGAAATTGAAGAATACAGACTTTGGAACAAGTAGATGTATTACACTATATATAATTAGAGAGAGAGAAAGAGTAAGAGAGGAAATATTTCTTTATAAATTGAACGGGAAATCTTTGCTGTCTTTGATACAGACCTTTCGAAAAAGCAAGATATTGTTACAGATTTCTGTGGAAGAAAAGCAGCCGACTACTCCAATCATTTAAATAATAACAGACTTATTAGTGGACAAATATCTACAAGAATACAAATCGACGCATAATATATACACAAAAAATATAACGACAGATTGTTTATAGTTGTTTAACATGCATTCATTATGAACAATCTTCATAGCACTCCATAAATGGCTCTCCAGAACAGTTTCACTAGCAAGAACTCAGATAAAGTTTATCTCTTATATCGCATACAACATACAAGCAGATTCGTAGGTCGACTGATTGACTTCTGAACTCCACCGACTTTTATATATATCCCCTAGGAAATTTTTAGAAAGGTCGATACCAGAGACATCTCCATGCTTCTTTGGTACTATCCTATTTTCACCACATTTATCGTTAAGAGTTAAAAGTCGCCAGTCTGTTGATCTTAATCTTGACGTCCTCTGGGGTTACCACGACCTTTCTTTTCAAGTTCATACTGGGAAGTGAACACATGTAAAACTCAATTTTTCCTCAATAAGAGTATCAGCACAGGAAAAACAATACACATAGTTTTTTTTAAAAAAAACAATATAAAAATATTTTTCACTTTGACCTTTAAAAAACAAACTTTTTAAAAATACAAACTTATTTGTTGAATCATTAAAAGTCTCAGTTCTCAATGTTTCAGAATAATTTAAAAATAAGTCTAGCCATTAATCTTCATTATCTATATTATTTTACTTTAAATGTTCAAATTAATATTTTACGATAAAGAACTTTTTTTACGCAGAATTAATGACCCCTTGTTTGAAGCGAACATACCTAAAATGAAACATATTCAAAGGCTCCCTAGCTTTGGAGCCCCATTGACAAATATTTATTTTCGATAATATTATTCTCGAATAAATTGAAATGATCGCTTCGTTGAAGAATGATTTCATGCTAAGACAAAGAAAGTCTTTCGCTTTGTGTGCTATCCATGGTTCTTTTATTTTCTTAAAGCTAATTTTTTAAAAAGAATTTTCGAAGATGAGAAATTACTGAAGCGTAAGTAAATATTTAATACTCTATAGAACCTTTCCCCACAATATTCTTCCGTTTTAACTATTACTGGAGGTCTGAGCTGAGCAAATTGAAGACATTGCCAACTTCGTTAACTAATTACTCTTCTTCAATTGAAAGGTCCTTTTAAGTACTTTGTTTTCATTTAATTATCCTTTACTGTTGTTTTTTATTCTTTGGAAAGAACAGATTATATCTTTGATAATTCGTGCAGAGGAAGGTTATTTAAAGGAACTAATTAATTCGAGAACTTTGATTTACCACAAAATTCTTGAGAATCGAAGGGTTTTCTTTTGTACGAGAAAAGAGGTTTTGCACTGGTATGGAAATATAAATATTTTATTTCATTGCTTATGATTAAAGTGATATATTACAACCTCTTTTTATTTATGCTACTATGGATGTTTACTTTTAGATGTTATCCTTCATTTTTTCCCTGCAATTAAAAAAAATTAAATACAGATCATTTTGAATTTATTGTAGAAATTGAGACATTTTATTTTGATAGTTTAAATTTCAATGATATCTAAACTATCTCATTTTTGCAAACTATTCTTTTTTTATGCTAAAACCAATTACTTTTTTGTGATTCAAGGGTAAGCTATAATTTTAATTTATCGGATAGTGAAGAAGAATTAAAAATATTTGTCAAGTATTTCATTTCAGTATATAGGAAATTAAACGCTATTTTTAAGTGTTTTCATTGTTAATTTTTTATATTTTTTTACAAACATTACAAGGATTTACTTTAAGGATAACACTTAAAGATTTTAAGGGTTATTTTTAATGTAATTCATAAATTCTAATTATCCAATATCACTCGAATTTTTCAAATAGTTTGAAAGGGTTATAACAACTTTTGAGTAGTGCATCTAGAAAACTTGTACTCCATGAAAAATGTTTAAAAATTGCAAGGACTTGTTGTTTTAGTGGAAGTTTAACTGCCTGTAAAATTCCCATATTATGTGCATGAACAACCGCCCCAAAAAGTGGATCAATTGCACTTAATAAACTAAAATTATTTGTTGATAGCTTTTCAAGTTATCTCCTTTCGTGTTGGGAAGATCACTTTCAGTTTTGTTTCCCAGGGGGTCTAAACGCAGCTTGGGTGGAGAATTCATTGAAATGATTGCCACAGGATTTGCAATAAATTACTTCCATTATGTTAAAAACTAGAAATGACTACGTGATATGCAGATAAGACAAACTAAAGGGTAAAAATAAGTTTGTACTTATTTGAATGAAATGCAATCACTCGGACTTGACAAAGTGAGTGAGTGAATATTAACGTCGCATTGTTTAGCTACACGAGGGCTTTTGGTGACGAACCCCGTAATTTTGAACCATGGTCAAGCGACGTGGATGACACCTGAGTTGGCATCCCTTTCAGTGATAGCATCATTAGTTTCAAAAATCATCATTCGTGCGTTTGTAAAAAGTGACCAGCGAAAAGTGCCGGAAGTAGCATTAGAGAAGGCTAGACCATTGGAGAAGGTGAGAAGAGTTCTGTTCGAAGTTCTCGGAAGTCTACGAGAGTTTCCGCCTGTAAACTTGGAATTCACCAGGAAACGGTAAATAAAATTTTGCGAAAAATACCCATAAAAATGCTATAAATGTTAGTTCTCATTGAGTTGTCACCTATTTTTAATGTATTATGAAAAAAAAACAGTTACTGATAAGAAAAGACCGTGACTCTCTTGTTTTGAAAATTGTGGCAGTGGAAGCTTACCAGTGGAAATACTTTGTTTGGTATTGATTGTATCATTTTTTGGCGCCGGTGAAACTAAGAAGTACATGTTTTTCTTCTGAAATGTAGATTTCATGAGTTTTCAAATAGGATACTCACGTTAATAATTTCCCATAAATACAGTGAAAATCACTTAACACGAAATTGGGGGGACAGAAATATTTTTTTCGTGTCAAAGGATATTGAAAAAAAGAAGAAACAAACAAACATATGTAAACCAAAATTAAGTTTATTATAGTTAATTTTATTTACATAGATATGTATATATTTAGTAAGAATCAATGAAACGAAAACATTCAAAATAACTTAAGGAAATTTAATGTAAAACTTTCTAGTCGATATTTTTCTTTTCAATTGTCTTTTTCAATTCCTACTATAAGCTCACAATCTCTATTTATTTATTTATTTATATATTTATTTATTTATTTATCTTGGTGGAATATTCAATCGTTAATAAAATATATTTTAAAGCGCTCAAATGAGCTAAAATTTTGTATACATGGTTATTTTAGATGACAATACATTAATATAATAATAATTAATAAAAATTAAGTGATTAAAACTAATTATTTAAAGAGTTACAAATAAAACCACGTTGGCATCATTTTTGGCGATTTGTGTCAAAACTTAAAAATGTTTTTTTTCTCACGTATTAAAGTATTCAGTTGACTTGAAATTTACATACACGATTGTTTTGGATAACAATACGATACTTTAATGATAATTAATAAAAATTAATTATCACATTCTGTCATATGTATATACATATTTATATTAATTGTAACTATTTAATAAAAAGTAGCTAAAATAAAATTTTTCTTTGTTGATCTAAGTAGGAATTGACTTAAATTTTTTTTATATTACTTGTGTGTGTTTAGTATCAAATTGTTTGATTCCGTCCATTTTGTTACTCATTTTACCAATAGATCATGCGATTAAATTACTGAAAATACTTTTTATGATATTCCTCATTTCAGATGACGTGGGAACAGGAGCTGCATTATTTATTTCGATTTCGTTGTCCGAATCTGCATCAATGATATATTTTGAGCTTCGAACTAACACCAAAATGTCTGTGTATACCATAACATTAGGGCTGTACAAACATTATCATCATCTACTACAACGAATTCTTCCGATGATACAGCAGGACAATCCTATCCGGTTGATGTGCTCCGTATTTTGTTCATTCCTAGAATTGAAATCTTTTCGTGTTAAACGATTTTCGTTTCGTGTTAAGAGAAAAAATACATTTTTAACTACACAGTAGTTTGTCGAGATCATTGTATTATTTCGTGTTAATCAATATTTCGTCTTAAACGTTTTTGCGTTAAACGTATTTCACTGTATATAAGTTAAAAAAAATGTACAAGGTAAGCTATATTTTATACAAAATATAATTATGCAACTATGTACAACTGTTAATTATGCAACTTTTTTACGCTACGTAAAACATAAACATTCCACTCATAGTCACAACATCATAGCCAAAGGAACGCTAACCCTTCAACAATTCTACAATAAGGATTCCCATTTAATTAACTTATCGGTTGATATGTAAATAAAATGAGTACGTTTGCTTCAGACCATCGAGCATTCCTTTGATGTCCTAGCCGACGTTTCAATTAAATCCTGTGATCTCATATGCAACGTCGTCGTTGCAGACTCAAATTGGAAGACGCTACGAGTTTCTGATTAAAGGCCATCAATTCTAATTATAAAGCATTCGTGTAATTAGATACAATCATGAGATCGTATTTCTTCGTGTCAGCTACGTCAGAAGGAATTGGAAGACAAGAACTGTTGAATACAAATAACGTTGATTTTTTTAAAAAATTAGCTTTGAGAAGAAACATTGAAGATTCGATACTTTGTAGCAAATTAAGAGTTGTATCAATCACTTTTTCTTGTTGTTGAGATAACCAATATCTATCGCTGATTTGTTGCTACAATGAAATCAAGGTGGCGTCTATTAATTTATAGTGAATCAAGAGTAATTCATGATTTTTCAAAAATGCTTATATTTGATATTTAACGTTGTATTCTGAGTTATGAATCTTTGATGTATCTGTATCTATATATACTATCCACTATAATCTATCTCAGCGTTTCTCTAACAGTGGGGTGGAAGTGCGAGCATGTTGAAAAATCGAAAACAAAAGATTATTTTAAAAAATACATATTAATTTACTGAAAGTAAACAAACAAAATACATTAGGACATAATAAAAAAATAAAATACACATTGTCACAGATATAGTAAGTACACTTATAAATGTATCAGTACTGCACAATGTATTTTAAAATTAATTTAACACTACTAAATTAAGGACAAGTTGAATGATTACCAGTGACCCACATGGGCTTGAAATATATAAAACTTTTCAAAAATTAACACTTATACTGATAATTTGTACGGTTTATAATTAATCCCTTAAAAGTCGATTAAAAGCTACGCTATTCACTCCTCCTCGTTTTCCACGTGGGAGCACGAACGTGATGTATTGGGGGAGGGGAAGAAAAGGAATAAATAATCATGTCCTTTGAAACAAGTAAATCCTTCGCAAACACTGTCAAGGTCCTTTTATTGCATTCCAAAGCCTTCGGAATAATTTTATGGATAGCAATACACATAAGCGATCCTACTTACGAAAGACGTATATATAAGTCCGGGGCAATAAACGCTTTGGCTGAATGATACGTTTATATACGCCGGTGGCACTTAAGACGATAAAGTCGTGTCTTAGCTTTTGCGTCACAGTGTAGTATTATTGAATTCAATACGTTGTTATTGTAAGGAAGGGAGGTGCGGTGAAAATTATGATTGATTAGTGGGTTGCAAATATTGAAAGTTTGAGAAGAACTTATCTATCTGTATATCTATATAAATACACTATCAATTATAATCTATACATATCTATAAATACTATTTGTTATAATCTAATATATCTATAAATACTATCTATTATAATCTCTATTTATTTATAAATGCTATCTATTATAATCTCTATTTATTCATAAATACTATCTAATTTAACCGAGCTAAATCGTTCTGTCACCTGTATGGTGCTCAAAGCTACGACGGGCGTCACTTAGCCTTTTGCCATGATGAATTTCGGGGGCCTTGATCTGGCCTTTGCTAATCAGGTGGCATTGGTAACAACAACTATCTAATTTATAATCTATCTATATCAATGTATATTATCTGTGGCGAAAAGTGCAACGGATGAAGCTCCCCCTTTTCGTAAAAAGAAATTTTGTTTTTTGTCTCTGAGTTAGTTTTGCTTTAAGTTTTCTGTAATCGTGTAGATATTTTGCTTCGCCCACTAAGAGCTTTCGTTGGAATTTTAGAATTAATAGGCAGAACTCAGTAAAGAATTGTAAATATGTATATAGAGTGTTGTTAAAAGCATAAAAAGTCACCAGCTGGTGGAATCATTAACTGTGCAGTATTTATTTAGTAGTAATTAGTATAGAAAACTAATGAGCACACCCAGTTTAGTGAGATGCGCATCACTATCTACTATTATCTGTCTAGCGCAGCGGTTATTAAACTGTGGTCCGTGGACCTCTGGGGTTTCCCTAGGCCTTTCAAAAGTCCGCGAATATCTTTCATTTAATGTTAAGAGTTCTCTCCATTTTTTTACAGACTCTGAAAGGCCTCGTGGAAAAATTGAAAGATGTGCCATCATAGATTAATTAATCACTAAATTGATTACTAGACTAGAATACAGTTAACGCTAATTAATACAATTAGTACACTATTTATTTATTCGAAATTAGTATTTTGTAATCTATATATAATTAGATGTTTATTATTTTCTCAAAGGAAAAAAAGAAGTATTAAAACAGTATGTATAAATAGAAGAGACAGCTTTAGGACCATTGGAAAACTTTTAAATCATTCGGTAATGCGTTGGAAAACAGAGAGGGGTGTTCAAATCTTTAGGGTACACGAAGTCAGGCTGATACACAAATGGGGGTGGGATGGAGATCAAAAGATTAAGAACGGCTGATCCAGATAATATAGGAGAAAAGACAACACATCACTCACTCTTTATGAAATCACTGATCCATTACATCTACAGACTTGAAATTTGGTAGCTATATTTCTCTTGTTGAGTAGAAATTCGCTAAGCACAAATTTTGAGAAAACCAACTCTCAAGTTGACCGAGGGGCGTTATAGACGAGATAAAATTCCTTTGTTTTTTAGGTATTAAGACTTATTGGGTGGAAATTTGGTAAACACGTTTCTTTTGTTGAGTAGAGTTCCGCTAAAAATGGATTTACCGGAAATCGACTCCTAAGGAGGGTTGTGTGTAGTTAGTTATGGATGAGTTATAAATACAAATTTCCTGTTTTTGAACAGACTGGAAATTTGGCAAACGTGTTTCTTTGTTTGGGTAGAGATCCGATATGAATAAATTTGTGGGAAGCAACTACGAGGGTTGCTAGAAATTACGTCGGTGTTACAGATAAAAAAGGTCTTTTTTGATTTATTGTTCCACATATTTGATATTTGGTAAACATGTTTCATTTGTAAAATATAGATCCATTAAAAATGGGTCTTGTGGTAATCGACTGCGAGGTAGAGGGTTATGGTGATTAATCATAAATATGTTCCCAAAAATTCAAATCTTGTCTCCTTTAGGTCAACAGGCCAGGGCTATAATTATTTTTTTCAATACAATGAAAAGCTTAATGCTAGAGCCTCAGATATTAATTGCGTAAAAATGCATACACTCATGAAACATCATAAAATATCTAATAAAGCAGGTGTGGATAGCGTTTAGTAAAGTATAATATACATTTGAAATTAAGGACACTAACTTAATTTTAAACAAGAAGAATTAAACTTCTAGTCAGCGCATTCGGATTACATCATGCATTATTTGTCTTAAGATAATTTTGTTTTAATAGTACTCATATTCTGAAAAATTTAATGTTTATTTAACGCCTCCTATGCTAATAAAATTACACAAATGAGGTGAGTTCTATAGATAAAATTATTCATATATTTGTTGGTTAAAAAAAAGTTCATATTTTTTTTGATGCAACACGGCAGATTTGGGCAGCGAATGTCGTAAATGTGAACCATAGTCAAGTGATGAGGACGACACCTGAGCTGGAGCACCGCTCCTAACTGCACACCACGCCAACGGGAGGACTCTGTGGTGGTATCTGCATAAGTCAGCTCCAGTCTCCAGAAAGGAGTGGTCACTTATCTGGTGGTATGTTACGTGCTTACGAATCAGAAGGTACCGAGTTCTAATCTCCGACAACTCTGAGCTCGGGCAGATTTAATGTGCATCATGCCCTCTACATTGCGGGACTTCAGTGGCGAAAAGTTTCGGTCCCGCAACTCGACAATGCTGGCCACGAATTTACGACATCTACCAATCGGCTACCGTGAATGGATGAATAATAAAAGACAAACTGTTTAAGATTATAATACGAATTTGCTGTAGTTTCAGATTTTTGTCAGTTTTTTTCTTACAAAAAATAGTTTCTCAAACTTTAAATTGTAAAAACTGTATTGAAATTAACATTCTCAATTACTTTTAAATGAACTTACCGTACAAAAGTTCTTTCAAATGAATGCAATCAACTGATACAATATAGGGCATGTGTATTTGTATCACAGTTTTTTGTCTGATAACCTTGTAGCGCAATACATTTAATGTAGATTCTAGTTTTCCAAAAAATATAAAAAGGTTATATTGAAAAAATAATGGTATTTATTTAAGGTATCAAACTACGTTCGGAAACGTGATTTGTAAAAGCGTGTAAATGGATAATGTTTATGATATTTAGTGTTACTTAGATTAGATAATATGCATAAAATTGTTTTAAAAATAGTATTACAACATAAAATTATTTAAGTACAATATTTTGACAAAAAATGAACATAGAAGGATCAATTTTCCAAATGTTCTCCTTTTGTGAAAAATGCTTCTATAATAATAATATTTGGCCTGTATATAGCTCAGACCTCTGTACAGAGGCTCAACTAGAAGTTTTGAAATATATAACTTAGAAGTGTGTTTATGTTTTAAGAAAATAGAGGGGAGAAATTTTAAGAAACACCTAAAATTACTTCAATTTGTTGTAACTCTGAAAATAATATGAATTTTTTAAAAATTATAGTTGAGCCTCTGTACAAAGGTCCGAGCTATATACAGGCAAAATATTATTATAATAAGATCATTTTTCACAAAAGGAGAACATTTTGAAGAAAGGTTATTCTAAGTTAATTTTTTGCCGAAATATTGTATTTAAATAATTGTTTTTGTCAAAATACCCTTAAAACAATGTTATACATGTATTCTAATCTAAGTGACACTAAATATCATGAAAATATTCATTTATGCGCATTTTTAAAATCTCGGTTCCGAACTTTGTCGGACACCTTAAAAGAAAAATACATGAAATCAAGTGTGAGAGAGAAAGGACAATATTTGTTTTAAAAATTTTTCTAATCAAAAGTTTGCTATTATTCAGTTGACCAATTATAGTATTTTGGAGATGATGTTAGTAATTTTGCACGGAACACATTATGAAAATACTGCAGAAGAAACATCGACGTTGGCAATGAAACATTAAGAGAAGCATTCCTGGTAATTTTATCTTGTATCAATGTTTCTGGAGTCACAAATACTATTTAAAATTACAAATGGTCACATATAATCATAATTTAAATTTTAGATCCTAAGACATGAACTTGGAATATTAATATGCGACATATACTGATTGTCATACTTCTCTCAAACTCGATTTTTAATGCTTTACTGTTAAAAATCAGTCAATAAAATGTTTTAAAAAAGGGGCGGAGAAGTAAAAAGAATTAAAAAAGGAATTATTTTCACTCGAGGATTTATACCCAGTGAGGCACTGTAACATATTTTTCCGTAAGTAACTTTTTCATTATTGTAATAAAAATTATAAAGTGAAGGAAATAATTAACTCTTACTAAAACAGTAAGAGTTAATTATTACAGATAGACTAAGAGTTAGAGAAACTCTGTATTTTTTTACTTTTTTCACTACTGTAACTGCATAAGTAAAACAATTTTAAACTAAATTTTTAATAGTCGAGAGAAATCTAGCAACCTGAATTACAAACACTCTAAGAAATATTGCTCTCTAACAATTAACATAATGCTTTATTGGAAAATACAAAATATAATGTATTTGGAAGTAATAAACGTTTAATTAAATATTGTACGACCTTTTCATGAATCTGATAAATGATTCGCTTTGTATTGTGTAATTAATTTTCCAACGGAAATTTAAATTAACACTTGAAAATCCCGCCTTTCCTATTTTATCGATTGCCCTTGAGTTGCTTACGTAAAATGATTAAATTAGACATAGAAACAGAATCGGAAATAATGAGCTTTACAAAGTTACGAGCTTGACCTGTTTTAGCAAACGCAAATATAATAGAAGTATGAACAAATAAGTTAATTTTAATGAATGTTTTAAATTTCGAAAATGCGACAGGATTAATGTAAACCACTGTTGTTGCTTATATAAGTTTCTCTTAAAAACAGATACTAAGAACTCCAACTAATGCAAAAATATTTGTAGATGTAGAATTATGGTTGTTTAATTGAATCGAATTTCTCGCATATACGAATATGAACTGTTAGAAATATATGGCGATGATATAGTTTTAGATACATAACTTCCATAAAAAAGAATTAACATAAGAAAAGATACATTTGTCTTACAATTTTCTACAATATTTTGTAAATTTTGCACAGAAGCTCTTTCTAATCAATAAAAATAGAAACTTTTTTACGCTGATGATACATAGATTACTGTTTAAAAACTCTGTTATGCCTGAAAAAAATTTCATTTGATGATTGGATGCTTAAAATATTAATAATTTGGATTTAAATATGAAATTGATATCCTGCATTAAATAAGTAAACTATGCTCGTAGAATCATTTTTATACATAAAATCAAAAGAACTTATAACTCTGCATCATCAAAAGAAATTATTTTGTTTCATATAAGTTTTGCAAAATGTCCTTAAAATTAATACATTAGTTAAAGTTGTTTTAATTTCATTTAAATTAAGATTTTTTCCCCCTACTCGATCGATTTTTTTTACAACAGCAAATACTTTTCTGTTGTATTAAGCCTTTTATAATCTTATACTTATATTTGAATTTCACACACACATGTTCGAATAAAACTTAGTGTATGTACCCACTTTTGAGTTATTTAATTTTGTTTGAGTTATATGCATTGGAATATTTTTAGCAAATAGAATACCTTAATTGGCAAATTTATATGAATAACATGTATATATATATATATAAATACATTCAAATGGATTCTTTAGCAAATAAATTATTAATGATCCCTGAGTGATTCATTCGAAAAAAAAAAAAACTTTCGTTTATATATAACCGCTTGAAAAATATTGCTCTTGATCTCAGTCTTGATCAGCCTTTTTATTATTTTTTATTTTTGTTATCTGATGTGCTCTATGTTTGCCTTTTAGCATTATTTCATCTTTCCCCCTATTCTTTACTTTTCTTATTCTTTTTCTGTTTCCAGTCTTGTGTACCATAATTTTTTGTCTTCATTGCGGCTGACAGAGTTTATTGATACCTGAGTTTTACTTCTAGTGCCTCAGATATGACTCGTATTCAACTTGGGATACATCTTGACAAAAGTCACGACAAGAAAAATTTTCAGGCCTTACAGACAAAGATTAGGTTCTTTCACTCCAGTAGATTCTTTGTCAAAACCAGAGTAGTTCAAAATAAAGCTGGTTCAATAGATTAGACACGAAGCTTAAAACTTCGTAGGTGGATTTTTAAAGTAAGAATTTCTTAGCATGCTCTCAGGGAAAAGATTTTTGAGTTGATCTTACAGACCCATGCTTGCAGACGTGTGATGTGTTCCATTAACATGGAAATGAGTAACTGTTTAGAACTGAAAGAAATTGCTAGAGCTTGTATTAAATTATATAGATTTTCTATGTGATTACTCTACGCTGTGAATCTGAATAGAATTTTATAATATTTTAAATTATTTTTTGAATTTATTTGGATGTCAACGTCAGCTTGAAAATTTACATAAACATTTAAGAAAAAGGAATATTATAATCAATAAACAAATATTTTATTAATTTTAAACACTTATTTACAAAACAAATTACAGTAGTAGACGATATTTATTTCGGACACAAGTAAGTAGATTCACTAGTTATTTTATTTTTAACGTAATATATTGTTTTTATTTTCTTAAAATTAATGTGAAATGAAGTTCTCTTCAGTTGATAACCTTATAAAACTAATAATCTAAACGGACGTTTTACATTTCTTTATTCAACCATCCTGCATTATTCCAACCTTGGATCCAACGAAGATTTCATAAATCTTTTAACCGCCGAGTAAAAGTTACGCGATATAGTTGGTCCCCAGTACCACCATTTTTCACACATGCACGTTTATGCTGTGTATTGCGCAGGGAAAAGAAAGGCAGAAATAAGAACACATTTCTCTATAATAAGTTAATACTTCACAAACAGAGTCAATGTCTTTTTATTACTTTCCAAAGCATTCGAAATAGCTTTACTGAAAGCTTTAGATAATGTTACCGATGAAGAAAAGAAATTTTAATTTGGAAAAGCGTATATATACGTGTGGGCTATTCAGCACACCTGTTGAGCGAGACGGATATATGCGCCAGTCGTAGATAAGAAGTTAAGCTGTGACAACGGCTGTTCAACTTTCTTTACGGTATAAATGTTCAAATATTCTTACACTTTTCAATCTCATTTGGTCTTTGAAAAATTTTAGATGTAATTTTCAAAGTAGTTTCAAATTGGGTTTTTTTGGAGCAATGTTTTCACCAATCTTTTAACTTGTAGCTAATGTTCTATTTTTATCATAAATCATGTCCTGTTCTTGAACTTTTACTAAAGTATAATTTTGAAATCAAGACGTAAATTTCTTTCATTCATAGTATTGGTTTTGCTAGACGCTAATTTACTAATTTCAACTACTTTGAGCTTTTCTTTCATTTTTATTTAATTATTATTTCACTCACTTTCAAACCATTACATGCGGGGTTTTATATGCATATTAAGTAGAATCAAGGAAACTATATTGTGTAGAATTTACCAATATTATACTTTTCAATGCTAGCGCTGTAAATTTTAAATCATTTTAGTTTGTGCCAATTCCGACTTGAAACCCAATATGGGGATGAGTTCCTGCTGATTTATTTAATAAAGTGCTTAAACATTTTAAGTTTATTAATACGTTCAATATTTAAATATATAAATTTTCTTATCAAGTCTCCTTTCCTTTCAAAAAGCAACCAAACTATATTGAAAAATGACAAAATAGTTTAAAATATAGGAGAAAACATATTCTTTTCCTGCGAAAAGCATGTTATTAAAAACAGTCAACTACTATAATTTTTTTTACTCATTTACATTGTTTAGGTTATTATATCGGAACATTCCCAGTTTTTTAACTAAGCAACAAATACAATTTTATTCCTAAAATCAATTGGAGATATTTTTTTGAAAAACTTCTTTAGTAATTTCATTTAATTTCAGTTATATTTTGGATTTTGTATACTTAATGAAATAATAATGATGATGTAAATTAATAATGATGTGTTAAAGTATATCAAATATAGAGTCATGGGATTCTAACGACTTAAGACAGCAAAAATAATAACTGTAATTTATAGTTATCTAGAGTAATAGGCTTAAATTTTTTTCTGAGAAAAAGTTCCTGTGTAATAAGAATTGGATATTAAGAGTTTCAAAGTACACATGCGTGAAAGCGTAGATTTTCGAATAATCAGCTTAATCCTTAGACCGTTTCAAACGGGCTGAGCGCGTTAGTCTCTGTTTATCTCCTAACCTTATGGAAGCTCTATACGCGTATATCTGGATTTTGCAGTGCTTCAAACGTTATAAAAGCGTATAGTGCGGTTTAAAGCATTTGTTTCTTGTACTAATAGATGAAAGTACTGAACAGACTAATAGAAATTCGAATACAATATTTTACGAGAATTAGTACATCATTTTTAAGTGTGAAATTCCAATATTTTCAGGTTTTTGAAAGCTAAAGGTGGATGAGATATTAAATGATTTCGAAAGTAATTATTCTGATATTTTTTTGATTATGACAGTGATGCTAGTGACAATGAATCCTTTTCTACTGTAAATTCAGAGACTGAGGATCAGTCAAATAATTTTTATGACGCACGAAAATGGATAAAATTGTCGCGTCTGTCGTAAATTTCTACACAAGACAATATGTATATTATGCAAATATATATACGCATTCTTAATTTTTTTACTTATTTAGTATTAACTATTTTCATGCTTAACTGTTAAATAAAAAGGGGGCACCTCTTTGAGGAAGCAAAAAACTCAACACTGGGAGAAGATCCGAGCAGAGAAAATCAACGGCGTTAATTACTTCAGAATGTTTAAAAACAACGAAGTTCATCCTTAGTTGTTTTCATGTTTTACCATTCTGTTATAAGTAAAACAACATCTACAGCTTGAAAAATAACAACTGAAAATGGCAATAAGGAATTGTGTAAGGGAATTTTCATGCTTCTTGTTACCTAGTTTAAAAAAATTGGTAACAATAGGTAACAACCTAGCAAATAAATCTAATATTAGAAAAACATCGCATGAAAATCAGTATGTATTCAACCCAGTATGGAAACCTTCTAAATATCTATACCTAAATATAGGCACAGTTAGTGATTCTTGGATAATGCACTTCCAAATTCAGAATCAACTCGGATATCCTTTCGAAAAAAATTGGACTGATACAGTAGAGGAGCCTTCAAGACGAGACATATGAAAGAAGGAAAAGAAAATTGCATTGGGAATATAAGATTAGGCATCTTTCCTGGTGGAAGATGCTGACGATATATATAAAAATAAATCAAGTGTGTGGAAGCCATTTTTTTTCTCTAAATCAAAGTCCATTGAAGGAAGAAGCAAAAGACATCACGAAATGGGAAGGAAAACAAAAATAGAGGCAAATATATAACGGAGCTTCAATAAAATTTCGTATTTGATCAAAGTAGATCTGCTTCTTTTTCGATAAATATATTATCAGACAAACTTTTGAATAGTTGTAATGTAATTTAAATGCAAATATGTTAAGCAATAAATCATGTCTATTTTATAGAAAACCAATGATTGAATGGGTCTTTGTTGAAAACCAACGTATAAAAATTCGCATACTTATTATATTAAAAACTAAACTTAGTAAATTTTGTGTGCTATCCGGGTTTAATTATAGATTTCATTATATAGTTACTCCATTAATATACATTTTAATAACTTTTAGCTTCAACACAGATCAATGCTCAAAATGGGACCAATTTATTTATATACATAATTCATTTCGTTTTCGATGTAATTTTGATCAAGTTGTAATGCTAAAATTTTATTTGCGATTTGAAGCACTGAACTCTATTAGAAGGAGTGAGGGTGATCCTTGAGCTGGCACCCATTCTTCTAATTTCCAAATGACGCCACGTGAGAAATTTGAGCCTCTCGATAGAATTAATATGTATGAGCCCTTCTACATGGTGGATCTTCAGAGGGACAAGGGCTCAAACTCAGGACACGAGCTCGTGACCATGATCACTCGGCTTTTATGGTCACTATAACTCTATTAGAAGAAATGCTTTTATTTTGTGTTACGATTTAATGTAATTTACCAAACTTAATAAATATTTTATTATTTTAATTTTTAAAAAAATTCTCTTTCAATAGTAAACTAATCATTTGCACAGACAAATGAAACTGTTTTGTAATGCATAGTTTAATAGATTACGGCAGTGCTTCTCAAACTTTCTATATTCGCGAAACAATTTTCAATCAAAATTTTCGTCGCCCCCCCTTCCCCATACAATAACAATGCATTGAATGCAGTAATAATGTGTCATACATTGAGAAAGGCGTTAAAGCTACAATACCACCCTAATTTTAAACCGTACAAAGTATTAAGATAAGTATTACATTTTGTGTATGATAAGCCCATTGAAAAATCACTAGTAATTATTAAACTGGTCCTTAACTTAGTATTGATACTTAGAATCAAATATATTGTGCATCACTTACATTTATAAGTATACTATATCAGAGTATATGTGCATTTTTTTATTATGTCAGAATACATTTTGTTCCCTTTTAGTAAAATGATAATTTTTTAAATAATCTTTTATTTTCGACTTTCCGATACGCTCGCGCCACCCTTGTAGGGTTATCACGCCCCCCTAGAGGGCGCGCCCCACAGCTTGAGAAACACTGGGTTAAGGTCAAAATAAAATGCGATGGATGTTAAGTATTGTATCTATGGGATGTATATATGAAAATAAGAGTTAAACATTTTCAGTTTATATAAGAAGTCAATATCACATAAAATGTATAAAAAATAAAATAAAAACAAAGAGCAACGTTTTTCTTTTTCTTTTTTTTTAATTATTACTTATTTTAAAGAATTATAAACATAAAAAAAACCTTTCAATTATTTCAAAAAGATAGGGCTTAATCATAATTAAAAAGAAATATATTTATTTTTTAATATCAGTTAAAAAAATATGAAAATTTTCATAAACTTTGGCTATAAAATATATTATTGTCTATCAAAATGTATTTAAATAACTTTTAACGTTGAATGTGATATAAATCTCGTTGATTACGATATTACCTGCGATTTTGTTCCGTTAATGGGTAAATGTAAGTTAAGAGTGTCAAACTCGAAAGCTAACTTGGGCCAAAAATATAAGTTTTAACTTTAGGTGGACCGCAAAAAAATCAATATATATAGAAACGTAGGGTTATTTCGAAAAATATATTATAATAAACACATATAAAAGAGCAAGAAAAATTTAATTTTTATGTCCTGACACTTGACATCTCTTCTCTGCAACAATCTTTCCTATTTCGGGAGAAATTTTGTTCGCAGTGATAACTTTCAAAACTGACCCAAGCTGAGTGTCAATAATACGTTTTCTAACAGGAGACTTATTTCCTTTCACAACTGAAAATAATTGCTCGTACCGATAAGTGCATCCAAACACGGAAATAATTTCACCTTCGAATTTTCGAGTATTTTTAAACTGTGGCTGGTAAATATTTGTAATATCCAGGCACACCCACTTCAATGAATTTTGTCTTCAAATTTGAGTCGCAATGAATTTTAATCACCTCCATTTGCATATGGCTGGGTATATTTATTGAGTATTGGTAGATTTATTTATTATTTGTCTTCCAAAGAATTAGAATTTTAAAATCTTGTTTCAATTCTGTTCTAAACTTTGAATTTTTTCTGCGTATTTTTCATATAATGGAGCATTATCTACAGATTTATTCATGTTACATTGTTGCATAGATCAGTTCTTCTCAAAGTTGAAATATTCTCGTGACCCAATATTCAACCCTAAATTTCATCGCGTCCCCCTCATACAATAACAATGTATTGAATTCAATAATTGACACTTAAAATATGATACGACTTTAAGCCTTTAAACGCTCCCAGCGTATATAAACGTCTCCCTAAGCCTTTATTTTCCCTGACGTATATATACGTCTTTCCGAAGTATGATGTTTTCTATGCACTGCCATCCATAAAATTATTCCGAAGGCTTTAGGGTGCAATAAAAGGACCTTGACAGTGTTTGCGAAGGATTTACTTTTTTCAGGTTATTTGCTTCTTTATTCCACCCCCACCCCACCCCCACAAATGCATCACATACGCGCGCCTACGTGGAAAACGGTTGGAATTGGGAAGCGAATCGCATAACTTTTAATCGGCAGTTAAGGTAATAATTATCAACCATAGAAATTATTAAGATAAGTGTTAATTTTTGTTTTTAATTATAAAAATGACAAGCCCATGGGGTTACTGGTAATTAATAAACTTGTTCTTAACTTAATATTATTAATTTAATTACAAAATACATTATATGCAGCACTGTGTTATATTATAAGTGTACCATAGCAGTTTAAAATGCATATTTTATTTTTTATTATGTCAGAATGTATTTTGCTTGTTTACTTTCAGTAAATTAATATTTTTTAAAAATAGTCTTTTGTTTTCGACTTTTCAATATGCTCGGGCCCCCTTCGTAGAGTTGTCATGCCCCCAGTTTGAGAAACGCTGGCATAGATTATTCATTATTAATATTTACCCAAAGATTATTTAATCTTTGGGTAAATTAGCTGGGCCGCAACGTTGTTCGTTGTGTGCTATATGCAGATCGCGGGCCACGAGTTTTACACCCTTGATGCAAATGAACCTAGAATCGCGTAGCTTAAAACGAAATATTCTTCATCGAACGTAATCTTATACATCGATGTATGCACGATGACGCTCTAACAATGGGAGCGTTTGTTAAATGACTGAGCTATACAGTTGATTGAATAAAGCATGTCAGAAACATAAATAGTGAGTTTCGTCACGACCTATTTCACCAAAACGTGCCAATACTTTCAAATGTTCTTTCAGCTTCAAAGAAGAAAACTCAGAATTCGGAAATTTTGCTCAATTTATTGAAGCGAACAAGAGCTGATAATTTATATGAAAGTGTAGGCCATTTTAAGCCTGAGTAAAGTTTATTTTCATTCAAGGCATGATGCGCTTTTGTGATATACAAGTTCAGGTTGTGTTCAAACTGTGTTTATGTGTAGTTTATATATATATATATATATATATATATATATATATATATATATATATATATATATATATATAATGATACTGCAAGTGTGCATTGTTTGACACAGGAGTATTTGAGAAGGTATTGTATTTTAGTGACAGCAGTGAGTGTATCAAAGTGATTGTATTCCTAAGGTATTTTTAAATAGTACTAAGGTGTTATTTTTGAATAATCTTTTAAACTTAGGAACCTTTAATTATCAAATAGAAAGTAATTAAGAACATTTTGAACAACAATGATTATGCAACAACACGCAATAGATTTTCTTATTTCAAACATAAACCGTATTGCGCCGTAGAAAAAAAATTGATTTTTGTTTTCACAGATTCGGTAGGAAAAAAAAACCTAACCTACATTTCCACAAATCGATATCAATATAGGTTTTTTTTAATAATAGCACAGTGATTTCGTGATATTTATAAGTGTGATCACGTGCATTTACCACTTTCTACAATAATGTTTCAGAATATATTCCTTGAGTTTATTACGAAAGGCAGTACTTTGAAAGAGATTCTATACAATCTTTATGTTACGAATGAAGTTGTAATGTAGAAGATTTAAATATATTAATTAAAATATTATGAAAAATTGAAAATTTTAACATGGAAGATAATGGAACAAAAGAAAATAAAGAGATTATGTGCAAAGATCCTTGTACGAAGATTACCTAATAGCAGTGTGCCAAAAACTTGGCTTAGTGCGGATCGAAGCGTGGCCAAGTTTGTAAAAATGACGGGTTATAGAGAATGGGATTAAAAAATTAAGTACCTGCGTTTATCCACTGAAAATATCATATTACACTAGTACGTATTGCTTGATTAAAAATACAACCGAAAAAAAACTCTGCAAATACCCTTAACCCTAGAAATGCTGACATTCAGTTTATTCTTATACTGCCCAGAAGCAGTCAAAATGATTGCATTGTCAAAGAATGTGTAAAGAAATTTGTTTAAAAATTAACTTTTAATATTTTTATATTATTTACAGTCATAAGAACAAGTTATTAAAAAATATTAACTATAAAACAAATTTTACTTCACTTGAAAAAAAATATTCAAAAAAATTCTAAGAAATTGAGGATTATATATGTAATTGTTTTTCTAATTGAAATTAAAAATCTGTCAAAGTGACTTCCTTGGTCAATCTAGTGTGAAACAAAGGAAAAGTACATATTTTATAAAGGCACATAGAGTATTTACTACATGAAAATCAAAATTATTGAATGCACAGAGTACAGTAATTTACCTGATCAGACACACCTTATAAAAATACTTTATGTAGGCATAAAGCTGTCTATAGTGAAAATTAAGTAGCCGAGACATTGCAAAAACTGGCTAACTTTATTTAAAAAAGAAATGCGTAATGTCCGGTTGTGTGTGTGTCTTCCGTATAGGACTCTGAATTTTGCTGCTTCATCAAGATGATGAAGGAATAGTAAATCCGAGTTATCCGGACTGCCGGATTATCACAAGGGCCGAATATTCGGGACACTACTGAGCATGTAAATCAGGGAAGTATACTGTGGAATTGTGGAATTTTCATTACGAGGTAATCCTTCTCGTATTTGTGAATATTTAGTAAATGCTGAACAAATATAAGTTAAATTTATCTATATGCATTATTCAGGGAATCTCATTTTGTTTATTTATAAATGTTAATAAAACGTATCTTGTAGACATCATATTTTAAAAATATTTTTGTTATTAAAAAAAAAAACCTTATTTCAACAGTTATTATACCGGACTTTAAAGCTTTGTATGATATATTAAGTATACCTAAATATTTCTGCTATATTTACATAATATTTAATCTTATAAATATAATTAGAAAAAGTGAATATTTTAATATATGCAACTTCATGATAATCGTGAATAAAAGTGATTATAATGTTATCTATATTTCTTGTTATGTAGAAAAATCTAAACTATTAACTGAAAAGTAAAAAAAAAAAATTGAAACTTTTGACCATATGAAATTAATTCTAAAACATCAGACATTTTTGTTTCTTTATATACCTTGTTTTTTTTTAACAAAATAAAACAAAAAGAACAAGTTTTAAGTGAGATTTTCCACCCTTATTCCTTGCGTTTTGTAATTTTCATCCCACTGTAACTAAATATAACAGACAAGCAGTGCCGGTTTATCCATTAGGTGCTTGGGGTGAGCGCCCAGGATCCCGGGTTCCAAAAGGGCCCGGATAAGCTAAACTTAACCAGATTTTCTGGTTATAAATTTCAATCCACCAGTACCAAGGGGGCTTGTAGATCCATTCCCCCAAATGAACTTAAATCGGTACAGCAGACAAGTAGGTGATATGGGCCTGTTTTTGTTAATGTAGAGTTTCACTTCTTAAAGCCCTTTTCCTACTTCGAGTTTGACTCTGATCGAATACATTTCAAAACTGAGCTATTGACTAGGATGTATAAAAGGTCAGATATACCAGAATTTAGTAGAAAGATAACTCTGGAGGCAATTCATGGTATCCCTGACTCGGCTTTAAAATTCAAAATAGATGGTAGCATTGTCGACGGAGGTATTTTCTGGAAGTGGTGTACATATTGAATCAACCAATGGTACATTTGACATTAAGACAGCGCTTCTCAAACTATGGGGCGAGCCCCCTGGGGGCGTGATAACCCTAGAAGTGGAGTGCGAGCATATTGAAAATTCGAAAACAAAAGATTATTTCAAAAAAGTATTAGTTTTTTTAAAGTAAAACAAACAAAATACATTCTGTCATAATGAAACAAAAGTACATTTACACTGATATAATACACTTATAAATGTATCAGTACTGCACAATGAATTTTATAATTAATACCTTAACAATACCAAGTTAAGAACATGTTTAATAATTACCAGTAACAGCACCGGTTGGTCATATATTAAATTATGTGCAAAAAATAATACTTATCAGGATCATTTGTGCGACTTATAATTAATCCCTTAGCTGCAGATTACAAGTTACGCGATTCACTCCCCAATGTTACCATTTTGCACGTATGCACGCATATGGTGTATTGCGGGGGGGGGCGGAGAAAGGGAAAATATGTAGGAAATTTCTTTGTGTGAAATAAGTAAATCCTTCTCAAACAATGTTAATGTCATTTCATTGCGTTCTAAAGTCTTCGGAATATTTTTATGGATAATAGTGAACACATATTTCGGAAAGATGTATATTTAAGTCCGGGGCAATTTACGCACTGGCTGAGCGAGACTTTTGTATACGCCGGTGGTAAAGAGGTTAAAGTCGTCAAAGTATCGTATTATGGAATTCAACACAACGTTATTGTATGGAGGGGGTGATGAAAATTATGGTGGAATATTGGGTCGCAAGTATTGAAAGTTTGAAAAGCACTGCATTAAGATAAGAAATAATAACTGCTATTCTGTTTTTAAGTATGAACTTATTACAATATATATGGCATTGTGTGCAATTCATTGACACGGTTTCTGAACATTTTTTCATTACATTTTCTGACATCTGAGTATTAACTAAAAGTGGTGCTTCTCTATATAGCACTTTTCTCATTGGTTAACTGTTGGAGATATTGCAAGCCTGAATATTTTGGATTTTGTGGTTCGACTTTCTTTTTTATATTATATATATATCCCCTCCCATATTGGATTGAATGATAATGAGATAGCCGATAATTTGGCCAAGTATGCCGCTGCTGACACCTTTCAGGGTAACGGTTGTCTAAATTTTACTGAACTCTTCTCCATTAAAATGATACAATAAACGCACTTTAATAAATTTGACCTGCTAACTATTGGTATTTTGGAAAAGGCGTTATTGATTTCAAACTCTCAATATGCCTAGGAACCAGCAGACGGCTCTATTACGTTTTGTAAGGGGCCACATGAAATCTCTTATTTCAACAGGGCCGGAAATGCTTTCCAGAGTGTCATTCATATACTTAAATGCTTGAACTTTACTATTGACGAGGGTTTTAGAAATAAATCCGTTTTTGTTTTTGGAATTTTTGGTGATTTTTGGGGTTTTATGGAGATGATGTAGCTAAACTATGCAAAATCTAGGATAAGAAACAACAACACATTTTCTGATCTATTACCATCTATATTTGAAACTAATAGAAACTAATTCATCGTTTATTTAATTTAAAGAAATTTAAATCAAAATTGAGGTGAAAATGGATAAAAAGAATACCTGCCACCAAGTGACAAAATTGGTTCGTTAAACTCTTCTCTCTGTGACGTTATACTCTTCTTGAACTATATACTCTTCTTCTCATTTAATATTACCGGAAAAAGGAAAGTAATGAAGCGAAAATCTGCTTTAAAATCAAAAGAATGTGGCAACCTTAAGAGAAAAGTAGGCATTAGAGAAAAGAAAAAGAGATTTGGGGTAAAAATAAAAATTTCAACCTAATTGAAAATTGACTAATGACAAGATTGTCGTAAAGTCAAATGTTTACAAGTCAAGAATCAAGATTTTCTAAAAAAAATGACAAAGAAACTCTCACCTGCTTTTTTAAATGAAAGAAACCAATTAGAAGCAACCGATAATCCATCTCATCAAAAAAATTCTGCGTCTGAGCTCTGTCAATTTTCAACATTCTGAAAAACGCTGAAATGTTTGTGCTGCATTAAAGAGACCTAAGGGCCTGAATATAAACTCGAAAAGTTAATTTGGCGTTCTAATTGTTTTTTTTTTAAAGATTATTATCATAAACCGATATTTGAATTTAGTATTGAAATTTAGATTGGCATTTGACAAAGTTCAGCTTCAAAAACTTTTTTTCATCCTGCAATTTATGAAACAAATCCTTGTGTTATACTTTACTCAAGACTGCACATTTAGAACTGAAATTCTCAGTCTAAAATGGTCACATCTTAAAAATTCGAGAATTTAAAATCTCTTTTAAATTTAATTTTCTGCAGGAAAGTTTTTGAAAAAAAAATATAAAGTGAAGCAAATTAATATTTTGTATAATTTTTAAAGTAAATATTTGTCTTTTTTTCTTTCAAAAATGCAATCATATGAAGTACGTAAACATGTAAATTTTTGTAATATTTTTATTTGAATTTATTTTGAAAATTGTAATAATATTTATTTTGATCTTTTAAATTAACAAGTTAGTTTATGTGCTGTTTCAAAATACAGTTTGCGGTGATATTGATGAAGTTTTTATAAGAAAAATGTGCAATTATGAAATTTGACTTAACTACAGGAAACAATAATCTAAGATGTATGAATAAATAGCATACTTAAATTTTAATTAAATATTTTTATTCATCCATGTGTTTTAAGAGACAGATAATATTAATTAGTTTCATCAAAAATTTGCATATTTCTGTAAACCTATTGTATCGTTTTATTAACATTTGCAAAAAAGAGAGAATGCAAATTAACTTCAACTTGGGACGTCTTTTCTTTAACATGTCCTTTGGGTTCTTTGGGCCAGAATTACTGGCAACTCTTTTCCAACCAAATCCAAGAAGTGAAGTGTGAATAAAAGATGCAAATGAACAAGCTTTTAAACATCGGAACTTAGAGTAAACGAAATGGCAATGCATGGCAATTTGTGATAGTGGATGGAAATTGGCAGGTAGTTGATGTCCAATAGAGGAATTGTGTTTCAAGTCTGAATGAGTTTTACGTGGCGGTAATTATAAATTATAAGTTATCGAATATATGAAGGTCAAGTTGCACACCAGTGCATACAAATAAAGACAAGATTGAACACAAGTCAATATTGATTGATTCTCCAAGCTGTAATAAGGTAGGATTGACTATTTAATTTTAGAATCAATGATTAAGCGGTTCAGTTATTGATAGTGATCTGAATTAGATTAAGTCTTATTATCTAAATATATATATTGTGTGTTGCGTATTTTGCCATCGTAGATTCTCTCACATTGATTATTATTATTTAATTTGTTAAGGGTTTAATTTGAATATCTTAATAAAGTCATATTAAGATAATGTTTGATTCTAGTTCTTTCGTTAATCCTACACTTCTAGCTCACGCTGACACTCCGAGTGATATTCTCCCAAAGTGGGGGGACATTACAAATTCATACATAAATAAACACATTTTTATTCTTTATTTAATATGAATATATGTACAGCAATATATATTAACTTTATTTTAATACAAGAGTAAAAATATCAATACTGTAGTATGCAACATGTAACTATGTCTAGAATGCAAGTTAATTTTCATATCAAACTTACGCAATCTTGCTTAATTATTCATATCGTCAGATTTTATTAAAAATAAATCTGCTTATTTAACCCAACAACTGTTACATGGTTTTTAACACATTGTAGCAAAACATACAACTAAATACATTTCAATATTATTCTAAATTTACGTACTTATAATGGCAACACGAATATTTGTAATAATGTGATAATACAGTACATTATTAATACTATACGTTATAATGTAACATATTTTTAAATATATATTTTTTTCATTTTATTTGAAGAAAAATATTTCCATAAACTTATAAAAGGTTAATTTCAATAATGTTAGCAGATATAAATGTTTCAAAAGGCCTAGCACATAAATTTTTAGGCAATGGTATACAGATATTAAAATTGCAAAAGTTTAAAAGGTGTTAATAGATTAAAATGCATGTTAAGAAATTTATAAACTTAATTTTCGAAAAAAATACTTACATGATGTAAATGAAATAAATATCAAACTACATAAATAATTAACAAACAAAGTTTTTTTATTTTATATATTACCTTAAATTGTCACTTTTTTATTTTTTGGTATTCCAGCTTTTTATAACTACAATTTATGCATAAGCCTTATAAAAATTCAATAACTTAAATCAAAACAGAAGAAAATTCCAAAAAATAATAAAAACGTAAAAATTATTTATTTATCTTATTGGAACACATTTATAAAACTTTAATAAGAAAATGCTATTCTCGTGAGTTGAGACAAAAATTAGAATCCCGCACAAGTGATTGTTTACTAATTGACAGAAAAGCTTTTCGTGCCTTTCCAAGAATTTCGATTCTTTTTTATTTTCCTTCAGCAAAACTCGCTTGTAAAGTAATCTCATTTTCAAAGAAAGGCAACCACAATATGTAAGCAAATATTTATCACCTTTATCGAATTTTCTTCGAACAGAGTTCTCGGAAAATTTAATTTTAATTATCTCATTTGAGAAAATCGAATTCCGCATAAACTTCATTAACTAATTACTATGTTCCGATTGAAGTTCCAGATAAAGAACTTGTTTTCATTGAATTATGAAAGTTACTTGTCATTTTTTTTATTTTTTGGAAAGAGAACTTGTTTTGTGTCGAGAGTATATTCTGATAGATTACTCGATTTAATGAATTAGTCTTGAGATTTCTATTTGTTGAAGTCTTAGAAATTTGAATCTAAGCTTTGTTTATGCTACAGAAACTTCTTTTATGCTTCTTAAGAAAATATAAACATTGTTTATCATGCTTCAAGTAAAAAATGCATCAAATTTGCTTCTGAAAAATGAATTTATTTTAGTAAAAAGTGGTACACAGAATTCATTAGATTCGAATTTCTTGAGTTTGATTCTAAATTGTTAAATATTTATGTTAAAGTTTATTCAAAATTAAAGGAATGTCCAAATTTTCAATTATTATTTTTCGAATTTCCTTTAAATGCATTTATATTTATTTTAACCGCTTTGATTTTTGGTTTAGCATTGGAATTCATTTTTATAAAATGCAATTTATCCTTCATTCTTAAATAAAGCAAATTGTATTTACCCTGAATTTAATGAATTAGATGTTAGACATAATTGTGAATTAAGAACTTAACTTTTGAATTTAGTAAGCATGCACGTGCTCATTAAATGTGCAGGTGAGGTGATGTAAATTTAAAAATCGAATGATAATGCAAATGTGAAGATATATTACAGTATTGAAAGATTTATTGACAGCTTGATCAACATTGATTCATTCGTCAATAAACTTCATTATCCCATAAATCCAGGTAAGAACAACGAAACTCTCTAGTAATAAAAGAACTTTATATATATATATATATATATATATATAGTTTTCATATATAAAAACACGAAGAAAATTTATACTCAAGAATTTTCTGAAAGTGAGAAAATTACAAAAAACTCTTTTTGAAATGAATAATGTAAGAATTAAACAAAGGAAAATATTTATCATTAGAATAAAAATTTCATATTAAACAGTAATTTCTTAAATGCCTTTTACAAGCATACTAATCTTTCGTGCAACTTTTATACAAAAGTTGAAGAAAAATGTCAATATATAGACACAAATACACTTAATTCATTGCACATATTTCGAAACTGCCATATTATTTCCGAACTACTAATTTACATTTTGTAATTAACATGTGTAGCTTACTTCAACGAGCCCATTTTGTCTATACTATTTCTATAAAGCTAGTACTTTACAGCCAGCTAATAGAGTAAGCTAACACTGATTCTTATGTTAAGTATTATTTTTGATACCGTACGGGAAGGATTGAAAGTGCTAATCTCTTTCGAGCCTCATTGAGCCTGTAGTAGTTGCAAGAAATGAACCACTTACTAATGTGTTATTAATATCCTGCAATCATTAGAATGACACCTGGAAGATTATGCCTCTATCACAACATTGATCAGGGGGTAAGTTGCTCACGTGTTAAGAGTTAATCAGCCGTAACTTCGGAAAATCGGAAATAATGAGCCTTTCAAGAGTCATAAGACTCAGAGAACATGATAATTTATTGCCCAGTGTAGGGAATATATATATTTAATAGTTGGATCTTTCGTGAAGTTCGTAGTTTTAAAAGATAAGAAGACGAAGCCACAGTACATCAGTAATTAAAAACTAATACGCAAAATATTTTCTACTCTACTGTTGTTGAAAGCAAAGTTAAACTCTAAAATTTTTGATATTTACAAACCAATGCAGTTTTATTACTATTTCTCTTAAAAATTTAAAAAAACAAATAAAATTTCTTTCTTCAAGCTTCAAAACTATGATAGACTTTTTTTAATCCACACACACACACACATAACAATTTTATTTAAAATATATTATTGGTTAGAAAGAATAGTTAATTTCAAGTTAATATTCAGTTTTAATGTAAGTAATTAATATTTATATCTCTAAAAAGCAATATTAAGTTTTTAAGCTCGTTGTAATTATTTCAGAACATTTTTCTCTGAGCTGCAATAGTTAGTTTTATTATTGAAAAGAAGATAAAAGATAATACACATCAGAAAAAGGAAATAACGCTGTAATTAATCCTATGTAATTTTTTAAATTCAATATATAACTCAAAAAATGTTACAAAGGAGTTTCAAAAACCAACCATGTGCGAGAATATTTTATTATAGAATAAATTTGGAATACTTTATTAATAACAAATATAAAAATATCAAAATGAAGCAAAAACGATATAATTCAGGTTTTTATTTTATTCAAGTAAACAATAACTGCTATAGTAAAAGCTATCTTTGAATCCAAGAAGGAAAATCTTTATAACTATAGATCAGCGATACCCAACATGCGGCCCGCGGGCCACATGCGGCCCTCCGAGCCTTTTTATGTGTCCATTGCTCTGAGAAATTATTAACTTGTTTAAGAACATTGTATTAAATATTTGTTGGAAACTTTTTCGTCAAGAAATCAAATGTATTAAGTTTGCTTTTTGCTGGCGTTGTCATGAAGATACGAATTGGTACTTTTTTCTATTTGGAACGGTTACGGTTAGTGAGTAACGACAATTTTATGGGTGGAACTAATTTTAACTATCTATCTTCTTATCTTTCTTACCTTTGGAAGTTGACTATTTTGTAGGGAAAACAGAGCTCAGGTGTCAACTGGCATCAAACTGGGTGTCAAAATTACATTGAGGCTATTATATGGTGCCGCACAAAAAAGGGATGCCAGTCTCCGGGAATGCTATGGTAAAACCCCATCCGTTGCGCCATTGGAAATTAAAAAAAAAATAAAAATATTTTATTCGAAACACCTTTATGACTAATATATTTGTTCATATTTTTGTGGGAAAGGTAAACCCAACGGAGGTAAGGAAAATCCCTATCATCGTTATTCGGCATCACTTATGACATTCAAATAAGAACGTTTTGAGGGCTTATGTAAGGATATCCTTTCCTTCTAGTTTCGATAAACATATGGAGCTTGAGAAAATTATCGGTTAATTCACGGAAACATCATAAATAAATATCAAAAGGGTTTCAGAATATTTTTTTAATGCATAGCAATTATAAATTATTCCCATGAGGCTTTTTTATGTCGTTTTAGCCTTTATTTAAAGTTAAAAACTATTTACATGTCTGTTCTGAAAAGTGTACTTCAGAGACAAACATTTCAAATCATTAGACATAAAGTTAATGATAGTCATAAAACGTTACTCAAATAAAAATCATTGAATAGTTGCTGAGTGTTAGTTTGAACATTATATTTCTATAAAAGAACATTTAAGACAAAATATAAACTTTTAACGACAGAATGTTTGGGCTCCATTTCACAGCCCATGAAATAAGAGCTGGACGTGCTCAGAGAGTGAGAAAGGCGATCGTAAAACTCCTAGTGTCAGTAATTCTTCCGATTTATCCTTGTCGGTTCAGTGCAGAGGTAAAGTTTTATGACCGTGTCTGGACATTCGAGATATTTTGACCCATTCGGTCACATTCTACTCCACTGGGCATTTTCAGATGGCTTCCAGATTCTGAGGTTTATGGAAAAATTTCGAAGTTGTTAAATTCTGGATGGGATTTAGAGATAAATATAAGTATTAAAAATAGTTGAGCTGTGTGTTAAAAACAAAACATAGCATTAAAGAAAAATATTAATTATCTTGAAAACTTAGCTGCTTTTCAAAGGGAAGATAGGAAACTATAAAATGGTAAATTTATGAAAAAATACGATTGATATAGATTCATCGCGTGCTAGTCGTACAGTGATAATTTTACTTTTACAATATTAAGTCATTCGACTACGTCCGCAACCGTGATTTTAAAAAAGCGCATAAATGAATAATTTTCATGATATTTAGTGCCATTTAGATTAGACTACGTGCACAAAATTGCTTTAAGGGCATTACGACAAAAATAATTATTTAAATACAATATTTTGGCAAAAAATTAACTTAGAATATTTTTTTTTTCAAAACGTTGTCCTTTTATAAAAACAAGCTTCTATAATAATAATAATTTGCTTATATAAAGTAAAGAATTCTCCAGAGAGTCTGAACTAGGAATTTTGAAAAATTCACATTATTTATCAGAGTTACAACCCATTGAAATAATTATCGGCGTTTTTATCTTAAAATTTCTCCCCTCTTCTGTAGTAAACTGTGGATAAATCCACTTCAAAGTTGTATGTTTCAAAAGTTCTAGTTCGACCTCTGTGCAGATGTCTGAACCATATACAGGCAAAATATTATTATAATAGAAGCATTTTTCATAAAAGGAGAACTTTTTGAGAATTTGTCAATCTATGTTCATTTCTTGTCAAAATATTGTAAAATATTTTTTTACTGCAATAATATTCTTAAAAATATTTCATATACCTTTTCTAATCTAAGTGACACTAAGTATCATAAATATTATCCATTTACACACGTTTGAGAAATCACTGTTCCAAAAGTAGTTGGATACCTTAGGACTATAAGAACGTAGTAAAATTTTAAAACGAGTTTATAAAAGTTGTGAGTCCCTGGTGAGGATTCACATCAATGTATTTTTACAAAAACTTCAAAAACTTGTCGCATGATATCGAAAATATGTTTGAATATACATAAACTATTTTTAAGATATTAAATTAATAATAGATAACAAGCATGAAAACGCATGAAATAAATTAATTTTTCTTTAAATAAAAACAGTCATACGAAAACAAACATATGAAAATAAATTTCAAAAAAATATGAAATACTAACCATTTATGTAAAATTTTTAGAAATTTATAAAGTTAAGGCAAATCCTGTTTATATTTCGGTTTATTTAACCCACCGAAAATTAATAATATGAATTTTAATTAAATCGTTATATATTTAAATGCACATGGTTGTTCTGCATTAAAATGTAATCTGCAGTTTTTTCCGCAACTTTGATTTCTTCCATACTGATACCGGATTCAATCATGAGAAAATTAATTCTAAATTATTTAAAAGGAAGTATTACTTATAATTTATAAGAAAATAAATATTTACATTTTAAAATTCTTAACAATATTTCTAACGCATTTTATTTTTACAAACAATGTTAGTGCAAGAAAAAGTTTACATTTTTTTATCGTTTATATTTTCATGTTGTTTAAAAATAATTTATGTGGCCTAATTATCTAAATGCATGTTATTTAAATTAAACTAAGTACTTTCATGTATTTAAACAAATTAATATTACAAAAATTCTCTCTTTCTCTCTATATATTACATTTAACTTACAAATACATATTTAATCACAAAGAATTTTTTGGCACAATAATGGTACTTTTGCTTATCAAACTTGGAATAATTTAGTTAATTTAATCAAGAATTTATGTAGTATTTCTATATTTTCTAAAAATGTTATTTTGAGTAACATTTATTTAATTATTTGGTCACAAAAACAAATAGTTAATTTTTCATGCGTTTCATTGATCCTATACTGTTTTACTTGGAATTTAATGCGAAGCAAATATATCTATTCACTAATAAGGGAATTATATTCTATTGAAGAGAGAGAGAGAGAGAGTTTCACCATAAATCTGAAGTACAGACAATTTATGTATGAAATTATTACAGGAATAATATTTAATGTAAAAACAGAACTCAATTTATGAGTCTTCTGTTAAATATTCATTCTTCATTGGGTTTTCAAACTGAAGTGCCATAGAAGTCCATACTATGATCATTAGCGAAGTAATAACATGTAATTGGTAATTTTCCTATTCTCCAACTCTAGTTTTGTTGTAAGAATACATTTTATTTATGTGCAATCATGGCAAATGCTCTGCAGTTGACAGATATTTGCAAGGGAACATTTATTTTCTCCTTTCTTATTAAACCTTAAGTCACTAGGTTTGATAAATTAAAATGTTGCTCCTGATTTCTTATTCATGAGAAGTTATCACTCATCTAACTTGATTGCATTTCTTACTTTATTAATATTTAAAATAGAATTCCAAATTTGATATTATTGATCTCATATTTATTCGATATCTAAGAACGAAGGATATAAATAGTGAAGTTGAAATTTTAATATCTTGAAATTGGCGTTTTTCAAACACGATTAAACAATTTCACCTAATACTTAAAAATCATAGCAAAAAATCTAGACTTCTCGAAAGGGCCAATTAATGTACAAATTGTTTCAACGGAATTCTTTGTATTACGAGTATCTAACCCTTTTATTTTTTCACCTTGAGTTCGAATATAAAGTTTAAAGTGAAGAAGCTCTCTCTCAATGGCGCAACAGCTCATAAGGGTAAATGCCATCTCAAGTCAGGCCCTTCTCAGTTTTCATGGCTCTGGGTACTGAGATGTATGAGCAAATGTACTTGTCAGGTGGTCAGTCTGACGCGAAACCTCCAGTGATTAGGTCACAAACAAGTTTGGTTCTTCTTTAGTGACCCACTGAAGTGGCTGAATTGACATTGCACAGCCCGCGGCTTAAGCCCCCGCCCTGTAGGGGAAAACGCGGAAGAAAAAGAGTCTTTTAATTAAGCTTGAGCCTCGTTCGCACATACGTATGTATAATATATTTACTTTTGATATATTTTTCCCCAATTTCAAACATCAAAAGTTGAATATTGAAAAGAAATTGTTCAATAAAAGTTTAAAATACATATAAAATAAAAAATTAACTGAAAAATAAAATTTTGAATTTATTTCACGGAGGGAGTTGCATCGTTGCTTTCCGTAAAATGATTTTTTCCTTCTTTTTTTGTTGATCATATATTGCTGCTGGATTTATTTACTAATACAACACTTGCTAAGCAATTCTGCAGAAAGTAAACAATTTTGAATCGATTCTACCACTTTTACGTAAAAAAGAAATAATTTATTTACAGCCAACTCTTTTAAGATATGTCTCTTCTTTTCTGGAATCATTCATTGAAATATTTTTATCCATTACGCTTCTTATATTTGTGTTGGTAGTATTTCGGATTCACTTTATTTTCATTTTTTCGCGATTTCGCAATCCTTTTTTTTTAAAAAAATATTTTTTCCTTCTCACATTTTCTCACAAAATGGTCCGCAGAATTTATAGATACATTAGTTTTATTTATGCTAAGATGCAAAATTGGAGGTGGCAGATAAATGGAAGGTAAACCCGGAAAAGGAATCTCGAGAAAGAAAAAAAAAATATTCATATAAATTCGTAAATATGTGAATAAAAATAAACTTTTTGTTCATACTTCTGGCTTAAAACCCACTTATGCCATGAATAAAGGAATTGCGAGATAAATGCTTTTTTTAAGGTATCCGACTACGTTCGGAACCGTGATTTTGCAAAAGCGTATAAATGGATAATATTTATGATATTTAGTGTCACTTAGATGAGAAAATGTATGTAAAATTGTTTTAAGAATAGCATTAGAATAAAAAATTAATTAAGTACAATATTTTGACAAAAAATTAACATAGAATGACCCATTTTCAAAATATTCTCCTTTTGTGAAAAATACTTCTATTATAATAATATTTTGCCAATATATAGCTCAGATCTCTGTACAGAGGCTCAACTAGAATTTTTGAAACATATAACTTAGAAGTGGGTTTATCCATGTTTTAATAGAGGGGAGAAATTTTAAGAAAAAAACGTCGATATTTATTTCAAATGGTTGTAACTCTGAAATTTATGCGAATTTTTTCAAAAATCATAGTTGAGCCTGTGTACAGAGGTCTGAGCTATATTCAGGCAAAATATTATTACAATAGAAATATTTTTCACAAAAGGAGAACATTTTGAAACAAGTTTATTCTAAGTTAATTTTTTGCCGAAATGTTGTATTTAAATAAATTTTATTTGTCAAAACATCCTTAAAACAATTTTATACATATTTTCTAATCTAAGTGACACTAAATATCATGAAAATTATTCATTTATGCGCCTTTTTAAAATCACGGTTCCGAACGTAGTCGGATACCTTAATTTTATAAAATTTACGGCTAAAAATTCTTTGATTCTTTCTAGATACATGAAATAAATTGATATCCTTTGCAAAAATAAATACTTACGTACTATCGCAGCAATACCAACGTCCCAAGTTGGCAACCCCAATTCCGCATATATCGTTTGCGATGGATTGGCAACCATGTGCTTTTTTCATATAATGTCGCTAATACGGTTACGATAATATGCAAGTTCCCAAAATATTCAAATGTAAAAATATGTTTATTTTTTGGATCAAATGCAAATCAAACAAATCTGCTTCCTTTTAAAAATCGCACTTAAATAACATTTTAGAAATTTCGAAAGTTATGCAGTTTCAGTATTGAATACATTTATAAGACAGTTGGAATAAAGATAATATTTAAATTCTTATAGAATTATTCGATTATTTCATAATTTGCTTCATAATTTTCAAAAGAAGGAAAATGATGTATTACAATAAAAGTTTCACGCAAAATTACAATTTTCAGAGTAACTAGTAAAACTACCTCTGAATGTACGAGTTTTATCTTTCTTTCAATGCATAAAATATTGTAATATCTTAAAAATACACTTTATAATGAAGTAACGCCACTTTGATGTTTTTAAATTTTGATGGTAATTTAATTTTATGCGTAAGTTATAGTAAATTCGGCATAAAATTATCTATCCATTTTTATATAAAGTGTTTTTTTGAATAACATGATTTGTTTTTCAATTTTACGTATTAGAACAAGGTATCTATCATAGATTTAAAAATATCTTTGCTGAATAAAGAATATTAACATAACTTTTCAAGTGTCATTCAAGAATTTCAAGTTATTTCACATAGTCAAAAAAAGCTAATAAATAAATATGTAAATTTCAGTAATATATATCAAATGTTATGTAAAATATTTTAAAACAATTGAAAGTGTTTTAAATATTATTAAAATTTATAAACTAAGTATCCTCTCTTTCCTTTCAGTTTAAGGGTTCCTGTAAAATTATCGTACTTTCAAATCTAATGACTTTCAATTTATATTTTTTATATTTTGCAAGTTTAATAAATGAAATAATATTAAATGAATTAAATTTTTTTTGAATAAATAAATTGATATAACATTTTTTACAATAATATAATGCACATTATTTTCTTAAATATGTTTATATTTACTTTTTTATAAAAATGAAACAAATAAATTTACATATGTAATAATTCTCAGTAATTTAATCATTAATAGCTTTTGATTTATCTGTGATCCAGTCTTTCAGGACAACCGTTTAATTATTTTAATTAGTTATCCACTTAACGGGGACTTCTAGAACTACATCCATCCACCCCTTCCCCAAATAATGTGATCTCTCGCTTGGTATAAAAGCGAGACTCTGGAAAATCTCACTCTCTTCTCCCTTTTCTCTCGCTCCTCAGCGTGACAATGTAAAAATAGCTGCGACTCCTTTATCCTCTGTGTTTTATGTGCTCATATACTTATTGTATCATCAAGCTATTCTTCCATTGGTGAACTATGACTTGTACTGTTGAGAAGGTCGGTGAAATATTCTTAGCTGCTGGGCCTGCTTTCAGTAAGATCTCTGAGCTCATTATGTCTCTTCATTCAGTTGGTGAAGCTTCCAGCGGTAAAGTGGTCCGTACAAGAAATTCAGATGTTGCAATCATCAGTGAGAAATTTCAATAATGAGTTGAAACGAATTAATGATTCATTCGAACTCGCTGATAACAAGAGCAACAATAATGACTCTGACCAAGAAAAATCTCATGAAAAAGAAAATGAAGAATTGGTGAATGATGCAGAAACAAAAAAAAATAACCCTCTGAAGTATTGAATAACATTTCTGAAAACAAAATAAGAACTTTAAACGCTACTATTCAACAAGTCTCGGTTAGGATAATTTCCTACGATAAAAACTGCAAGAAAAGGTGAAAAATTAAAACAAATAATAAAATCGTCGTTGATACATCAAGTTAAATTTCCATTGCGTTTATAGTTTATTTTATTTATAAGCCTGCTTATACCCCAGCAATTTTTCTTATATGTGCCCCAGTGTTCTTTTTAATATTATATATGTCTTATACCCCCCTCCCATTGTTTAATTTATTATTATTATTATTTTATCCCTACCACCATTGTATTGAAATATAGTTTACTTTAATGTTTTTCCAATATATGTGCAACAAATTATTTCCATTTTTTGATTATATTTAAATTTATTGATTGGGCAGTCAAACTTGAAGCTCCACTAATTATTGTGTATGTGTTCTTGTTGTAAAGTTACAATTTTATAAACGTTTCCAGAGATCTCGGTTTTATATATTTTGATTAAACTTACTCAATGCTATATTTTATTGTCACAATAAAATACATATTTCATAATTAATATTTCTGAAATTTGATTTTGATTTTTAATATAAGAATTGATGTCTTCACAGTGTTTTCAAGTGTTTTACTGAATTAATAGCAGAGTTTTGATATTTTTTATTTTGAAAATTTTATGTTGATATATATATATACTATTTGATATATTTAATGTGGTTTTAAAATATTTTAGTTGTGATAAGATTTCCTTTATTTGAATGATACAATTGATTTGAAAGGAAAATGAACGACTTTAAATGTGTCTAACATGATAATGGTTTTGAGAGTACTTAAACTGAGAAAATATTAATAAATAAATAAAAGTAAAATCAAATGTTTATATTTAGAAGAAATAACAAATAAGAAAGGTTTTTTTGTAGGAATTGCATATATTGAGTACCTCAAAGGAAATACACTTTTGACTGTCAAAATATTTCTGCCTCCAAACTTGTACCTATGGCCAGATTTAAAGCATAACATAAATAAAAATTTTAAAAAAGTCACAAATATTTTTAAAAAAAAATTCTTTTTTTGGTTGACTTGCAATTTTCAGGCTTAGGAAATTTGTTTTTGAAGTTATTGTGCAGTATTACATGATAAGAAGCAAAACTTGTCTTAATGATTGTGTAAGGCGTGGGTCAATCTCTTAATTTGTTTTTTTTTTCTAGCCTTTTTTCACCCTAAGGGTTCTTGTACACAATTTTATAGATATATTTTTAAGAAATTATTTTTTGCATTTTAAGAATTTATATTTTTGAATTCATAGCCAATATTAATAGGGTGGTGGATGGTTGTTTAAATATTTTTACGTACTTTAAAATTATACTTTTGTAAATTTTCGAATATTTTCATGTTAATGCTTAAGGGAAGGGAAAAGTTTTTAAAAGAATGTTAATTTAAATTTAAATTTTATATTTGGTATCTCTGTAGGATACGGGTGTGCACCAAGGGCCCTGGTAAAAACACGTGACTTGCGGAGGGGGGATGTAATAATTTTCAGTAATTTAATCTTTAATAATTCTTGATTTATCTATAGTCTAGTCCTTCAGGATAACCGTTTAAATATTTTAATTGGTTACCAGCCTAAAGGGGACTTCTGGAAATACATCCATCCCCCTCCAAATAATGTGATTTCCTGCTTGGTATAAAAGCGATATTCTGGAAAATCCCTCTCTCTTTTGTCTCCCTCGTCAACGTGACAATGTAAAAAAAGTTGCAGCTCTTTTATCCTTTGAGTTTTATGTGCTCATATGCTTATTGTGATTTTATTTTATCCATGTGAAAGTGTTCTTTTTTTTATATAAAATACCATTGTGATTATAAAATTCTGATATTACGTCGTTAAAAATAAAAGTGCTGAACGTACAGAAGATGTGTTCCTAAAGCCATGAATTAAACCAACATCAACACTCGGCCAACGCTAGATATATATATGTGTATATATAAATTATAATGATATTTTTCATGAAATATTACAAGGTGCAATAAAAAATCTTAAAAATCCACAGCCATAATTAAAAATAGTAAATAAGTTATTGAACAAATGAAAGAAAAAAAATTTTTTCAGTCTATAGTTTAGATTTTGAAGAACTTTTTAACTCTATTAATATTGATGATATGATTAACATACTTGTAAAATTACATAAAGATAATTTATTTAAAAATGTTCATTATGATAGATTTGGCTGTCTACTTAGGTTTGTACTTAAAGAGAACTATATATATCATAATGGTAACTATTATCTACCGGTTTGCCACAAGGTGGCCGTGCTAGCAATTATAATGCCAATTTATATTTACATTATTTTGAAAATAGTCTCATTAATAATCCTGAATATAACGTTTTTTGTTATATAGATTACATAATCATTTTTGGCAAGCAAGACAATTTTTAACCTAACACTAATTTTTTTCCATAATATCTAAATTTAATACAGACAAATAGTAAAAACAATGAAGCAAATTTTCTTGATATACATATTAAATTAAAAGATAATGTTATAGTTACTAATACTTATGATATAAGAGAAGATTTTAATTTCAATATTATAAAAGTTCCTCATGTGCATGTACATGTAATGTACATGTTTCTATATTCAGAAATATTGTTATTAATAATTTACAAAGCAATCAATTTCTAGTTTAAAAGAAAATCAGAAGGAATAAATAATTATTAACTTTTCACTAAATATTGCTTAATTCAGAAATTCCCAATTAGTGTTATTAATAGTTATTTGAATAAAGAAATTCTAAATAGTAAGGATTAAAATTCCTTAAAAATTATCAATTAATTATTATAAATTTGTCATTTTTCTTAGTTATAGTTACCTCCAGATTCTAATATTAGATAAGATTACTTATTATTATTTAATTCATATGTATATCTAGTGTCACTAAAGTTATGGTAGTCTGTAAACTCTCTTTTTAATTTTTATTTCTATTCTTTTCGTAATTTTGTGAAGTGCTACAATTAAGCCATTCACATGTCTTGGAATTTGCCTTTGGGTTCAGAATCTAGGAATAACTTATTTATTGTACTCAGATTTAGCGTAGGCTCTGTAATTTTTAAGTAAGTTATTTTTTCTCGTAAAGAATTTAGACATTCTATCCATTACTTTCAATAGGTTTTTGCTTAGTATTATTAACATAAAGGGGGAAGGTTTTTTGGCCACAAAACATGTTCAATCCCACTTTTATATAAATTATTTTATATGTAAGCTGTCCTATGTCAGCAATGTTTATAATACTGCAGCATCCATTTTTTTAAAATTTTAATTTTTCATATACCTCAAAGTATGGTTTCCTACAGTCTCAGTAAGTTTCGCTTTTATTTGATAAATGTTCATCTCTCATTCGTAGAGAATTTAGACTATATATATATATATATATATACAGTATAACGAAGTCATTAAATCCCGGAGAAAAGTTCATTATATAGAGGTTGATCTTTTAATACACTTTATAAGCCACACAAAACAAATTTTAAATTCATAAAAACTATATAATAAAAAAGTAATTATTCACGCATTTTTTAAAATTTATATATGTATATTTATATATCTTACCCATCAAAAGAGAATGAAAGAGAGAAAAACTGCAAGAAAAACAAAAAAAAAGAACGTCGAAGAGTTCACTGTATTTTTAGTATTAAGAAAATAATTGTATACTAAAATTAAAGAATTTTAAGGACATTTCATAATTTAAAGTATACAAGTAACATTAAACATACATTATTTTATAATTATAACACGGGAAAACTCCCTTGAAGGTGAAAGAGGATATTCACGATGTTTCTAGTGAACTGGGCAATGGGAGTTAAAGGTTGCACTTCTTGAATGAAACGTACAGAACTCTATTGCTCTCGGCGAGTTAGGATCTAATAAAACCAGTTCAAGGTTTATGACCACCGTAACATGCGTTAAAGAGAGAATAACTTGAATTTTTTTTCAGAAATACTTCAAAAAAAGGGAGAACAAAAATTGAATCATAAAAGAAAAAGTTCGTTATATAGAAAATGCACTTCGCTATAGAGAGGTTATTTTACGAAGAAAATCGTGAAGTGTTCAAGGTTTCAGGAAAAAGTTCGTTATACAGAAAAAATCGCAATATAGAGGTTCTACTGCATGTATCCATTCAAGTCCAGGAATAATTTTAATAATTACCAAAAACCAATCAATATTATATAGTATACAAAACAAAAATGCAGAATAACATTTCATAGCTACACTTTCCTTGAAATTGCATTTCTTTAATTATAAATCTAAATAATATGTTGAGTCTCATCAAATAAAATTTAGAAAAGATATAAATAAATGTTTTTGTGTTATATTGTAAAAAAATATTATACATTCACAAAAAATATCAGTATTGCTTTTTTTTTCTCGGGAAGGCGAAAGAAAAATTAAAATTCGTATTATATAAAGGGGTCTCAGGGGTGTTAAATTTATCTAGACGTCGGAAAATATAAACAATTTTCAAACAGGTATAATTCCTTTAATTTTAAATTAAATAATTCGAATCTTTTACACATTATTTATAAAGGAATGGGGCTTCAGAAAAGTAAAATATAAAAATATAATCATAAATAACTATTCATCATAACTGTTTAAAATATAATCATAATTTAAAAAATTATAAGCATATGAAAATAAGAAGTTTTTCTATAAGAAATATTTATTAAGTTTTACGTCACGTATGCTATTTTCTAAAAGAATAGGTCTAATTACTAGCTATAAGTTGATTTAAAAAGACAAATGTATTCTTATTACTTTGTAGCTACTTTTATATAAATAGAATAATAACTTACATATTTTAATAAATAAAAAAATACATTTTTAAAAAATATTTAAAAAATTGCAATATTTTACAAATATTTTGAAATACAAAAGATATATAATACTAAAATTAGGTAGGGTTTAAAGAGTATGATGCATTGTGTGTGTATAATTCTATAAAGTTTTATACATCAGAGGCTAATATTTTAGAAAATAGCGTGCGAAAGCAAAGAATACTTAATATAGAATTTCCATATGATTATTATTTTTAAAATTATTATTATATTTTAAACATTTTATACTTTTCTGAAGCCCCATTGTATTATAAATAATGTATGTGTAAAAGAATCGAATAATTTAATTTAAATTTAAAAGAATTATACCCGTTTGAAAATCGTTTATATTTTCAGACCTCTAGAGAAATGTAACACCCCTGAGACCCCTTTTTAAACGAATATATATGAAAACAGTTTCTTGCAACCAAAATAATAAAATAATTCAAAAATGTACAATTTCTGTTAAGTTCAGGATCTAACTTAGAATAACTAAGATACGAGGAAATCGCAAAAACTTTAGAGGCAAATTCTACACATAAATTTCAATGTTCATCAAAGACACTGCCTTTTAGAATCGAAGGCAGTCTTTTTAATTAACAGTTAAGAATTTTATTCAACATGCATAACTGTTTAATTCTTAATAAGATTAAAATTTAATTAACATTTTATCTCACTTGGAGATTTCAATCCCACATAAAAGGAAAGGAACAAAAGTTAAAGGTTCTTTTTTGACCTCCAGACGCTGTACTGTAATTTAAAGACGCTCTGAAATCCCAGCTTTGCGATGGATGTAAGAGGCTAATCCTAGAAAATATCTTCCGGGAATGATCAGGAAAAGAAAATTTTGGAGAAGCAGGAGTGAGTGAAAAGGGAGGGCACTCAAGACAGATACGGGATTTCAGCAGCAGGGACTGAGTGTTGTAATATTTTTTTCTTTCTTCTCTCTGAATTGAATATAAAAGAAATATGATAATCCAATGTAACTGCTGGGGAGGAAATCCTATGTTTTCTTAACGCTCCTTTTAATGGAAATGAATTAAGATACACAGAGAGATGGGTAAATATTATTTTATTAGGATTTTCATCATAACACCAAAAACAGCCTTTGTAAGATAAGGAAAAGAAAATTCTTAGTGAAAATTTCTTTCAAACATCAAAATTCATATTTTAGACTTAATTCTAGTTTAGATTTGAGTTTCTTATTTAAATTTTATTTCAAAATGGTATTTGTAATTTAAATATCAATTAGTATAAAACTGTGTCTAAAGGTAAATTGGATCAATTATTGTATGCTATATTATTTTTATAGGGAGATTTTGGAAATTTTCCTTTTATACTTTATTATTTTTCTTTTGACTTTGTTAGTAACTCTTAAAGATCCATACGCTTGTAATTAATACATCTCATTAAGAATGAATGAGATTTTATGATGAAGCATAAAATATTATTCTAGTAAGCGCTTTTTATTTACACACACAGGCTCAAATGAAATGTTTGCTGAGACTATCCTGAGAAATTAGTCATCTACTTTTGTGATTAACAATTTTTGAGACTTTCCACATGCATTAAATCAGGGGTGGGCAGACTTTTCCAGGGTACGGGCTACTTCTAATTTTTTCAGGGTGTTACGGTCCACCTAGAGGCGTAAGTGTAGTGAGCTAAAAGAAATTCTATAATACAGTGGGATTTCCATTTTACGAATCTTTATTTTCCGAATTTCTCTATTTAGCGAACTTACTATATGTAACGTACAATAACTATTTAACGTACCAACAAGAACATTTTACGATTTTCTTCGAAAAATAACCTTCAAATAGCGAGGAGTATTTTCTATTAAACGAAATTTTCTCTTAGGGTACGCATTTTCTTCCGTATTTTTCAAAATATCGTATTAACTCGAATCTATATATATATAAGCTGCACTCTTTTCCAAATATTAATACTACTGAAAATCGGGTGTGGCTTAGATTCAAAGGGAAGAAAAATTTTTCGGATGGGGTATTTAGAGCAATTTTCATGCATTTATTTATAATACTGATAAAATAACTAATTATTCACTCCTTATTAGTTTTCCTTTTAAATCTATTTTAATTTCGTAATATTGGATATCGATAAACCATTTTAGAATATTTTTCAATTTTCGCAAAATTTTGTTGAGAATTTGGGGCGCGGCTTAGAATCGATGGTGGTTTATTTTTCGAATAAATATGGTATTTTTAGACCCCTTCGTATGATGGTATGATTATTAAGTCTTAGTGAAAGCGGCCATCCCAAAATGTCTTGGTGGTCCATCGGTCGATCGCGATCGACTTAATGCCAACCCCGGCATTAAATGGACTATAAACTGCATTATTTAGCATCATATTTTGAAGTTTCTGATACTCTTCTATGTATATACAGTGTTGGCAAAAAGTCTTGAACACACTCATTTCTTTGCCTAATTTTGTGTGTTTGACTTAATTTTTTGTTGTGCAATTATTGTGATACCTCAACTAATTTTATTGATTCTACTGTATTTTATTAGGCTAATTTTACATCTGTTACTAGTTTTTTAATGTGACAAATATTTTTTGTAATACAGCTGCTTGAACACAAGAATACGTCGTATGTACTGAATAACATAATATACGTACATAATATACGTACACAAAGCTTTAAAAACACGACAGAATTAACAACCGTTTTGAAAATTACATAATTGTTACATAACTGAACATAAAATATTTTATAGGCCAGCCGTTTGGTTTAAATACGGCTCTACATATTTTGAGTACGGAATGCACCGACTTTACAAGAAGTTCTTTCAAGACAACATGGTTAAAAGAAAATTTTAAAACTTCAATTAACTTATGTTTGTTTCATGTTTTCTTTTAAATACCGTAACCAATTTTATATCATAGGTTCTTTACAGAATTAAGATCTGGATACCTGGTCAATTCATCCTATTAACAGTATTTTCTTCTAAACATTTTAGATTACCTTTGAATGGTGACTTGGGGCATTATTATCCTGAAAAATTCATGACTGATCCCCCAGAAGATCTTGCACTGTTAATTATCTCAACCTCAATATAATCTCTGTTCCTCATTAATTATTTGTTACTCTCATGGTGGGACGTTATCCAACAACATGCACAACTCCATATTATCACTTTTGTCGTGTGCTTTACTGTGAGATTCTGGAAATTCTTCATACATGCATCGTCTTACATAGGTAATATTTTGGTTATTAGAAATTCAAAACATACTTTCATCACCAAATATTAACTTTTCCTAATCTTTCGTAGTTCATAATGAATGCTCTCTTGCCCCCAACAATCACTTCTTGCCTTGAAAATTGGTCAGTAATGGTTTTAAGTGAGGTTTGAAGCTTCCTGATCCATTTTCAAGCAGTCTTTTTTTCATAGTTTTTGGACTTTCATTCATATTCAATGTCAGACTGCATTATTTTAAAATTGGGGGGGAGGAATGAAGCTATCGTTTTTAAATGAAATTCTGTGCATAATACCCTATCTTCACGCAAAGTTGTTCGCGGTCGTTTAGATTTTTTTCCGTTTTCGCAAAACGATAGCTTTAGAATATCTTTGCAACATTTTCACGACATTAGAAAGAGCGCATGGTACTTCAGTAGCAATTTCACGCATAAAACAACCTTCTTCTCCTTCAAAAGTATTATTTTATATCTTTCATTCTAGGATTGAAAGAAAAGTTAAAATATAATTTCATTGAACTCTTCATCATTATTGTGATCTTTAGTTTGTTAGAATTATGGAGGTTACAGGTTGTGTATGTGTGTGAAAAAAACTATCATTACTACAATAACCTCATACTTGTCATATCATGGGTTTTTCTAGATATCGAAGAAACTACTTACTTTACACAAAGTCTACTAAAAAATTTGGAATCAGCACGAAAAAATACATTAGAGCTAATAACTGTAGTTCAGATAATTTTTCGTTTTATAAAACTATCGTACTCAGACTTAAAAACAAAGCATAAAAAAACGAGCGTGCAAGAGGTTTTGCCACCAATGTATGTTAAAATACAAATTATTGTAAAAACATTTGAGGCTATTTATTTATTTATGGTCTTACTTTCTTCAAAATAAATTGGTTTTACAATTCGCCCTCATATCAAATGCATCAACGCAGTAACTTTCAAACAGTTTAATTAAAAATTAGTCATCTAGAAAGATGATAAGGACACAATGGAATGTCTTACCAATATACCACTAGTTAGTATTTCTATTTTTCTAAAATATCTTTCCCTAAAATAGCTATAAATAGTTTTAAGTTTCTGTGCGTTACTTAAAAGAGTATTCTTAACTTTATGATTAACTTTATCACAATAAATAAAATATCATTGCATTATTGATGTATAATAAATCTATAATAGAATAATTCAATCAAAAACGTTGAGAAAGAAAATTTAAAAATGTTTTTTCTTGTAAAATGATCAAATTAATGCTTTTCAATTATTCCATTTTTTTTGTAAAGAGATTGCGTATATAAATTAAACTGAAACATAGTATTGCAGCCAAAAACTTATAAGAAAATTTTATTTATATACAACAGCTAACTAAACGTGCCAATGTGTGCACTTTGCAATACAGCTCATAGTTTTCTCTTTCATCACAGTATAATCACGTCATAAATATTAAAACAGTTAAATGAAGGGAAATGTATAACTATGAAAATTTTTTTAAGAAGATATGCTCAAAGGAGAGATTTATAAAACGCAGTTTAAAGTCAAAATTCTTCCTTTTCCTTCGAAAGAATTATAAAGGAAATTTTTTCACTCTTTCAAAAATAACGAAAATTAGAGATTGGTATTGTATAAAGATTCTCTTTTATAGAATCAAATTTTTTATATATAATTATAATAGTTAATACGAAAATAAAATTATTAATTTGTAAAAAACTAATTTCATCTCACTATTATATTTTTCTTCAAGTTATTTATTGATTAAAATGTAGATTGTAAGTCTCTGAAGCAAGAATAGTACTCATTAACTTGCTGTTGGTGGCTTGGAGTGATGGTGGCATGTTTTCTTTATAAATCAAAACACACATTTCTATTCGTGCGAGAGGGGTATAACTGTTAATTGGTCCCGATTATAGTCGTGGTATTGCATGAAGTTTATTTGCATTAAACTTTTTGAGATTATGTGGTACCATATCCAGAGACAATTCGACTTGGAATGTTTCTTTTCCTATATTCGAAAAAATTGAATTTAAAGACATTCTTTTTAATATTATGTAAGTCAGTGCTTCTCAAACTTTCAATACTGGCGCCCCCTTTTCAATCACAATTTTTATCGCGCCCCCCTTATACATAATAATTTACTGAATGCAATAATAATGCACTTTACGAGAAAGCAACAATATTTATTATAAACCGTACAAATTCATGACATAAGTATTAAATTTTGTATATGTTACTTTTAAGCAAAAAAAAGTTAAGTAATATAGAATAATTACTAAGTTATTTTTCCTTTCTCTGATTTTTAAATTGGAACATATTACAAAATGTGGTGGTTGCTTAGAAGACAAGATATAGATATTAGCTAAACATAGAAAATGAACTCAGAGGGTCAATTTCTTATCTTAAAACTCCTTTCAAAAACTTTGCTCTGTAAGACAAGCCCATGGAAGTAGCTAATAATTATTAAACTTGTTCTTAATTTAGTATTAATTAATTAGTCATAAAATACTCTGTGCACCACTCATACATTAAAAGCAGTGTTTCTCAAACTTTCAATATTGGCGACCCAATTTTCAATCATAATTTTTGTCTCACCCCCTGTACAACAATAATGTATTTACTGCAATAAAAATGCACTTTGAGAGAGAGACGCTAAAGTTACAATACGATCTTAATTATAAACCGTACAAATTAATACGATAAGTATATTAAATTTTGTGTATATGTAACTTTTATAATATATATATTTTAAGAAAATTACTTAAAATATATATTACTTAGAATTATGTTATTTTTCTTTCTCTAATTTTTAAATTGGAACAGATCGCAAAATGATGTATTTAATTAAAGATTTGTTTCCTTTTTCAGCATTCATTTCTCTAAGTACAAATGTCATTAGAAAAATAGTCTAGTCAATGTCGCTCTTTATCATATCCATCACATCTGGCATTATAGGGTACGTTTGCGTGAGTCTGGGCAACCTATCGGACGTCTGCGCAAAACATGTAAAAATGCTTTTTCTCGAACAATTCCAGTCAGTTTTGGTCGACTCGATACTCCTATAGCTACCGAATCTAGCTTGAATGTACATTTTTTAAATTTCCACGTTAATTGTAATTCACGGTAATTAAGTATTTACGGCAGTAGATTAAAACAATATCATACATACATTTTTAAGTCGTAAGCAAACATTCGACCATAATAAAGAATCAACAAGTACACAGACGAACGAGCATGGTTCCGAAAATTAAATCAAGGCGGTCTTCTCAAAAATACTTAAATTTTGGATTTACCACTACTGAAGTAAATGATGTGAAAAAAAGCCCCAGCTCGATATGTGTTAAAACTTACAAATCTGTAGAACAACACGTGAAAGTTGTTTTTAAAACATGTAAAATCATTTAGCTATGTTGGCAAATAATTTTAAAAAGTATTTTCTGGATGAGGACAGCTTGGTAGCAAGTTACGAGTGGATTTTAGGGATCTATTTCAAGATACTCCAGAAGGGCTCTCAACTTCCGAAGAAGAAATCTTCATAGATTTCACATCCAGTGAAAAATTAAAAAGCAATTTTGTAATAAATCGCTCTTTGAATTTGGGGTAGAGGTGGATGAGGAATTATCTGTACTGAAAACAAAAAAGCACTTCGTATGCTATTACCATTTTCAACACCCTACCTTTGTTAAACCGGATTTTCTGCTGTGGATGCTTTGAAGACAAAATATAGATCTCAGCTAAATATAGAAAAATAACTCTTTAAGTGTCAATTTCTGATATTAAACCTTCCTTTGAAAAACTTTCCTCTACAAGACAAGCCCGTGGAAGTCCCTAATAATTATTAAATTTGTTCTTAATTTAGTAATAAGATTGATTGATTGAATATTAACGTCGCACTGTTCAGCTGCACGAGGGCTTTTGACGACGGACCACGTAATTTTGAACCATGGTCAAGTGACGTGGATGACACCTGAGTTGGCACCCCTCTCTCCTAACTACCACACCAACGGGAAAACGTTTCAACTCTCAACAGATTTAACGTGCGTCGCTGCCCTACACGGCGGGTCTTTAGTGGTACTGGGCTCGAACTCGTGACAAGGCAAGCCACGATCCGATACCTATACCACTCGGCTACCGCGGCCAAATTAAGTAATAAGAAATTATTTATAAAATACCTTCTTCTGTACTGATACATCAAACGTATACTGGCTGAAACACCGACTCTTCGCACGAGTTCATCTTTTAAAAAAATAAAACATTATTCTTGATATAATAGCTGAACTGTAAGGAGAGTAAAACTGTGTGCACGACATTGTATACAAAAATGTAAAATATTTTTTTTTAGATAAATGCTATAATTGTAAATAACTGTTTAAAAGAACTGTAATTTTAAACCTCACACAATTAGCATTTAGAATTAATGTTAAATTATGAAAAAAAGAATATAAAATTCCGATGAAGAATAATTGTGTTACTTTTTAACATTTAAAGCGAGAAGACTTCAAAATGTTTTAACCCGGGAGCAGGCGCGTACTGATACTAACATTAATGTTAGAGCGGAGGGACTCAGTCACCCCAATCATTTGTTTAGAATTATTTTTACTGTACACGATACAAATCGGAATTCTAGTGAATAGTTTAATTTATAGAAAGTATACTTACCTTCTTTCAAGGACTATTCAATTCTTTGATGATTTGAGAAAAATCCAATAAAACTGAACTAAAATTATTCAAAAGTACAAGACCATAATAAAGGACGCAAATCAGACACTTTTCAATTATCCTACAGAAATGTTAAACCAATCAATTCTTTTCCAAATATCGCAAAACTCAATTATTTACAATTTCCCTAAGCGAAAAGCAAACGCATAAAAGATGGGAGGGAACTAATATTGATAATAACCATACCATAAGATTGAAGGTCAATCAAATGATTAGCAAACATACTATGCAGCCTGGCTGAAAAGTGAATCATGACTTCCTTTTCTTTTTCTGCAACTAATGTACAGTATTTCAATAATAATTACAGTGGTGAATTGTTTATCTTCTTAGAATTTTCTCGGGGTCTGGGTTTCGTTTTTTCTTTTAACGAGTAATATTTTATGTTAAAACGTAATAAAAAAATCTCTCATTGAGGAAATACAGCAAATAAAACAAATTTTTTTTTCTTTAATTTGGTTTTGGGATCAAAGATAGCTATTTGATGACGGAAAAAAGCCAGATAATAAACATAAATTATGTCAGTGTTGTTTTGTGTATTTTTTTTTATTATGGAAGAACGCATTTTGTTTTACTTCTCTTTTCAGGTTATTTTTTTAAAAAAATCTTTAAATTTTCGATACGCTCGCGCCCCCTTGTAGGGTCATCGCATTTCCCCAGGGGGCCTTGCCCCACACTTTGAGAAACACTGATGTAAGTGGTATCAGTGGAAATATTATATTTACTACAAAAGTATGATTTGAAATTGCATTACTTGTTGTTAACAATAAATAGCGCAGATTCGGATAACATACTAAGTAAAAACAATCATAAGGTATCCCACTTCCCTAAAATCATGATTTTCCATTCACTAGAACAAAAACTACAAGTGTTTTAGTAAAAGAAGATGCCACTACTTAAACAAGATGTCAAACTTTCAAATGCGTTTTACTCGAAATGTGTTTTTTTCCCGAAAAACTCAAACGGGGACAGCGATTGCTCAAAAAGTTTTGAAAGTAATTTGCTGAAATTTTTTGTGAATGTTTTGACCTTCAAATTTATCAATTACTGTTTTATTTCAAAATTTACAGTCCTTTATGTGAATATAGTCACTGTTTTGTTTTGTAAAAGATAAAATATCTATTATCCTGAAGGTCATTTTAAACTGAATCATCAAAATTGAAAATTTGAGAATTTGTTGAAAAACTTTTGTACAGAGCGGGCCCCGTTTATGTAATTTTTTGTACATTTTCACCAGTTTTTTCCCCTTTTAATATAATAATAATTTTTTTCAGTTTTCAATTTTACGATTTTTTCTTTAAAATATACTAAATAAATCTAAATATCACAAAAAATATCTATATCTTCATTTTTTCAAACGCAAGTTTTCATAAGTAGTCAGATACCTTAAGCTAACTTTTAAGCAGCGTTCTTTTTTTGGTAAAACAGAAATTTTTATCAAACACTACCCTCATATCATTTTTATGCATCACATTTTTTCTGAAGTTCTTTTACAATTCCAAAAAATATAGCTCTAATTCTTCGTTGTTTCTTCCAGAACTTTCTTTTTCTTGTTTCGAGACGATTTCTAGAGGTATTCAATAAATCTGAGAAAGGAAAAGACGATGATTATAAGCAATTTATTTCTCATTAAATAACGTGAATCTGTTTCGTCAGTCTTTCTTAATTTCTTTTCCTCCGTAGAATGCAAATTGTTCAATGGTTTCTTTTGATAGCTTTTGAGTTCCACAACACTTGCTAATGAAACTTTCTGCATAATTTTCTTAAATCGCTTTCATGTAAAATTTCAGAAAATTGCTTTGAGAAAGAAAAATTAGCTCAAAAATCTTAGAAATCTTAGAAAAATCTTTTATTTCATCAATTATATTTTACTGAAAACTTTCTTTAAAATTACATTTATAAAAAAATAGTATTTTTCAATTTTTGGGTTAATTTTAAACTTTTCTTATTGATTAAATACTGTAATATAACATTGGTAATGAATACTTCTCTAGGAATATAGAAAATTTGATTATAAATAAAAAAAATTAAAACGTTTTTGAAGTATGGGATTCTATAAGATATCTCATAAAACATGCACTCTTTTTTTATAAATGTATCTCTATATATAATATCCGTCAAGTGCAAGCATTCTGTTGCAGTTTTTCCCTGTACGTTACAACATTTAACAATGTCAAGCGCATAGAGTATGATAAATCTAAGAATTCTTTTCAGTAATACAAACGATAGCATAAAACTTTTGTAATGACTCTGTATAAAATTTTAAATCTCTAGTCTCCAATATGGGGACATATGAACTGGTTACTCCTCTTCCCTCTACAACAGGGAATTTATCACCAACTTTATGAGAAAAATCAGTAAATGTTCGTCCTCAAATCAGCTATAATTGCGATTAAGCATGGCACGAGTATTTTATATGATTTGGAAGATAAATTGTTTATTGGAAGTTAGTTATGTTATTTATATCAAATATAAGTAATACGTTACAATTATAATTTTGTCTCTTTTGAGCTGTCAGATTGATAGATATGCTGATAATTCGGGACTTTTTAAGAATTATTGTTTTTTTTAACAGCTACACATATTTTTTGGGGATAAATGAAACAGGCTTGAAAACTATACTACAAATTCTAATTACCTTGTAATATTTTTGTTTCTCATTAAACTTTTTGTTGAAAAAAACCCATTATTTTAATATATTAGACACATTGAATGCAAAATTTTAAAAATCCATTATAACCATGTGATATTTACCGCTAATGCGAATATTGATATACTTAATGATAATTCTCTCCTTATAATTTGAGAAAACTCTAGAAACTTCCCTCGATTACTATTAGAATCCTGAGCATGGATCATTATACAACATTGCATAATATGAAGACCTGTACAGAGCTTCACTCATTCCTCTCGTCTAGTAATATCGAGGAGGTAATGTTAACACAACGCAAATACTATGTAAAGTTTTAAGACACGCACCATGTTGAATCAGGTCCATCAACAGTTCAAATTGGGAAATTTCGTCACGAACTGTTGGACAGGAACGTGCCAATACTTTTAAAACTTGGTTCTGAGGTCAAACTTATTGTACAGCTATAATTTAGGTAGCATATTAGATTTAGTAAGGGCCAATACTTGGAGCTCAAATAATGTAAATTTTGTATCTCTTTAGCCATTTAAATGTGAGCTTTGATTATTATGATTATAAAATTTTTAATGGTATATTTAATGGAGTTGCCACATTTTCTCGTATATTTGGTAACTTTTTTAATTACCTTCTCACACACATAAGTAAGAATATATAATGTGGGCGTATGAGATTGTGCATATGTGTTTAGTTTCTTACGTTTTTACTCGCAGCTTATACTGAAATATGGTCACTACATACGGTTTAGGTTTCTTACTCTTGGCTTTTCGTGCAATTAAAACCCAACTTTTTAAAATTAAATATTAACTTTGGTGCGAAATATTTTACTTTATTTATGTACTCGTTGCAAGTATTTCAAAATTTTTGAACTTTTTTATGTTTTTATTGAGGATAATTGAAGTTAAAATTATTGCTTTTTACATTTATCATTTAATTTAGTTACGCTTAAAGTATTTGATATCTATAACACATTTGAATGATTTGTTTGATAGTGCTATGTAAAAATTAATGTTCTTTATCAATGATTTTTGTTATGAGTTTTTATTGAGAAAATTTAATATGATGATGTGATTGCTTTTTACAGAATAAAATTTACCATATCATTTAGTTAAATTTGAAATATCTGATATTTTTCACAAACTTGAATGCGATTATGGATGGAAGGTATGGAACTTAGTGTTCTTTTGAAAAAATGAGTTACATGATATGAATTTTAAAACTTACAATAAGCATAAAACGACATTTTTGTATACATATTTATATGAAAATTCAATTTTCATTATCTTAAGTAAAAACGTGAAAGACTTATTTAAATATTTCTTCCTCCCACCGAAAAGAAGTAAAATTGCATCATTTGAGAAAATAATAATTTAAAAACTTAAGCATATATATTTCAGTTAGAATTTACGTTACCAATCAAATACAGGATTTCGAATGAAAAAAACACATCGTTATTTTAACATTATATCTTAAGCCATAGTTTGTAGAATTTTCTACTCATTTATTTTTTTAAACTATTGCAATTTTTCCATAATCGCAAGCGCTTTTTTTGTCTTCTATAATTGCATCAGAAAAATTATTCTATAAAATAGTAAATGCAAGTTTTCTATTTTAGTGCTTACAAAATCTCAAACAAAATAGAAAGAAATCGAGCCAAAGTCCCCACCAAATAAAATATTGCCCTTTTCACGCTCTTAGAAGCTTTCTTGAGAACTTGACAGGTTAAAGAATGAAATCAAGGAAAAGGAAATATAACTTGATGTTGATTGAATATCAGAAAAGGGATGCTTTATTTCTAGCTTAAGATTCAAGAAACTACTTCCATCAAAAGGGCTCCACTCTTACCAATGTCATTGAATAAATCTTTTTGTTACATTATTTTGCATTGCAATAAGATTAACATTATTTTCACGGAAGCTTTGAATCAGAGTCTTTGTTGCCTGGTATAAATATAAAGTTTTTTTTGTCTCATAGGCGAATAACATTTATTCCTAATATTTAATTTCGTTTTAAAATTATATACACATACAAAACATGTCTCCAAGAATAACATTTTCTTACTTTTATGCGCAAAAATCTGTAATTCTAAAACTATTTGTAAATTCCTTTTAAAGGAAATTCTCTCCTTTAACATTTTTCAAAAGTTACTTTCCAAGTCAGAAATTAGAGGTAATGAAATTTTTCGATTTCGTTAAATATATTTTATGCTTGGTAGATATAAGCATGTAATTAGTATAACTTCTTTGGAAAGAAATGACTTAATAGCATAGCTTATTAGTTTTTTTTTTGTTGCCAAAATACATACATTCAAAGTAATAGTTATGAAAGCTTTTGAAACCTTGAAAAACTATTTAAGTTAAAAGTAGTTATAAAAAAAAACAAATTTACATAGTAGATAATTATGAGGAAAAAAGATAACAATAAAAATACAAAGAAATATGGAAAAATCATATTATTCATTTATGTTTCTTTCTTTGAATCTATGTTTGATAATATAAATGTATTTATTTCTGACATAAAGCTGATACATTTAAGAATTATTTTCCAAGCTCAAAATGATATTTGGATATTTTACTTAAGCATTTTCTGTTGTTTCTTATGCCTATTATGTGGTAATTTCAAACATTAAGTAGGAATACTTTCATAAGGATATTTTTACAAATGAATTCCTTATTAATATGTTCAAAAATGAACTGTTTCCAATAAATAGAAGATTTAAATATATATATATATATTTTTGTGTATCTAAAGTTTTCTTTTTAGCACTAGATTGCCCAAGGAAGTAATTTGGACTGCTTTTTAATTTGAATTAGAAAAAAAATTACATATATAATGCACAATTTCTAAGAATTTTTTTTAATATATTTTTTTCCTAGTGTAAGTAATTTTTTTATTGTTAATATTTACTAATAACTTGTTATATGATTGTAAATAATATGAAAAATATTAAAAAATAATATATATATATATATATATATATATATATATATATATAAAATATCATTCTTTGACAATGGAGTCATTTTGACTGCTTTGGGGCAATATAGGTATGTACTAAATAATGTCAGTCTTTCTAGAGTTAATAAAAACGCTGAGTTCAGGATCACATTGCACTCAACATCGAAGTAATACATGATACGATACGATTACGATTACATTACGATTTTTTACTCAATTAAATTAGAAAAAAAATATTACATAATGATTATACCTATTGTAAGAGAAAGTGTTGCATAGAGATATAGTCTAATCTCGTGAAAATAGTAAAATATTTGAATCGAGCGTCTAGATTGGATAACTCAGAGAAAAAACCATGCGTGAGACAATGGAACTTAGAACGTTAATTTGAGTCTTGATAAAAATGACTATATTTAGAAATATTTTAAATTGATTAAGTAAAATAAATACACTATAATAACATTTTGACCATTGTCATAACAAATATGACAATAATTTTCTCATTTAAAATTTAGTTTGGTTACAAAAATAATTTGATTTCATAATAATAAAACAAGCTTAAATAGTAAAAGTAATATACTTAATCATAAAACATAAGAGTAGCTTTCCCTATTATTTACTTTAAGAAGTAGTTGTTATTTGGGTAAAATTATAAATTCTCATGTACCTCAATAAATTTTAAAATGAAAATTATACTTAAAAAATTCAGATTTTGTAACCAATATTTTCTTATTAAAAATAAACATTTCTTTAAAATATTTTTTAAGAAGGTGAATTCAGTTTCTTATTATTTATTAAATGATATAATAAGGGAAAACAATTCAAAATTACTCTTTTACACATTGACAATTTTTTCAGCATGAAAAACATACTTTTAATACTTATTTGAATGAATTGATATTAAACAAGTAAGTATTAATAAAAGTTTGGGTAAAAATTTAATTTACTTCTTTAGAATGAACGTATCATGACTGAACTACATATAACAGTCATATTAATTGCTTAACTTTTATGTTCAATACAAAATTTTCAATGTGAGTAATCATTATATTCCTCATTAATTCAAACGCATTATTTCGTCAAAAATTAATTATTTACTTAGGATTAAGACTTTCAAATTTGTGTTAATATTTCATTTTTCTAATCAATTATTTTATTTTTCAATTATTGTTTACCCGAAAATAGTCTCACAGACGCGCGAGAAACAATTGCCCCCATTCAAGGAAATATTTATTATTTCACTTAACTTTCGTGTATTTCTTGAAGAATATAATTTTAATTATATCAATAGAGTGTGTCTTCTAAAACCAAACAAAAATAGAATTATGTCTTTGTTTACTGCATCCTACATTTCATTTGATATTCAGCATGAAGACATTGTTCTTATTTCATTAACAATTGAATTGTCTGTGTGTTCGTTGATTTTTTATTCTAAAGAGCACAGAGATAATTCATTTCGTGCATGCATAGCTCAGGGAAAGATTATTTGGCATAATTAATCCATTCATTAATTTCAATTTTTGTTGAGTTTCCAGAACACTAAGCACAATTCCTATGAACTGAAAGTGTGCTTATGATTTTATTAATTTGGAAAAGGCTTTATGTTTCAAGATCTGAGTTGCAACTTTTATAACATACATGAAAGGATTGATTAAACAAATTAATCTATTCAAACTTGGGTAACCTATTAATAATGATCAAAATAAAGCTTTTTTGATTCTTTTAATATGGCTCGAAATAATTAAATTTCAACTGTGCATTTAAATATAAAGATGAGAGTAATATGATTTTGAAATACATTCATTTATACTTTTTATTAAAATCGAAAAAGAGGATATTTTCTCAAAATGTTATTTTCTTTGTGAATGTTTATATTATGTTTTTCGGAATCATACATATTTATCCTCATTATTTGTAAATTAGAAGTGTTTTCATGTAAATGTATTAACTTGAAAATCAATTTTTTTATTCTCAACTTGAAGAGGTACCTTCTCCTCGGGTTGGTTGAGGTGAAGATATCTCTAATGATTGAAGCTCTCAGGGGATCTGAAAGCAATAGTAATCGAGGCGCCGTTAAATCGTATACGAAAGTGATAAACAGATATTCACAATAATTCACGTTTATTAATTTAACCTTAAATCTGATTACGCGATATGTTGATAAGAAAAACTGAGTAATAAGAAATAATGGATACTTATCTTTAAATAGATGCAACCTCTGAAACTCGCGCATGAGAAATTTTCTAAAACTTCCACTACAGACTATATTTCAGGCAGTACTATCGTGTCAATAGAAGTCAACAAAATAATTATTCTTTATCTCACTGATTATTTACATGCTAATTAGTAGAAACGTTCATTTGCTGCGTTGAATTGTTCTAGCAGAAAGTGTCAATTTGACTGGATTCAGAAAACTGGAGTGAAAACTAGACCTTGCCGAAAGCCCATTGTTGCAAACTGCTTTGTCAACTTTTCATTGTTGAAAAACCGTTTTTTATTGTTAAATGAAATTATAGAAACTCATTAGTATCTTAAGTATTTTTACTATTATTGATATATTATTCAAATGTATGGCATGTTATTCCATTTTTTTTGAGTAAAAATGTTGCGGGAGCTTTGCTTTTAGTGTCATTTACGTATTATTCTTTTTAAGCATTAAATTAATTATTTATTAAATTTTCTTTACATTTCTCCACAATGATTTTTTTCCCAACTCAAAATATAAAATTTTAAGATAAATTAACGGAGTGAATCTGTGTAAAGTGTTAGCTTATTTTTAGTTGAAATTTTATAATTTACACTTACACAAACCATATATTAAGATTGTGGAAGTGTTTTTATATATAATAAATGCATGAACTGTTGAAAATAAAAATAAAAATGTTTGTAGCTCTCAACTGTTTTGCTTTCATTTCATTGTTGAAAAACTTACTATTATTGTTTAAATCTATGATAGAAAATAATTTATACCCTGTAAATATTTCTGTTATTATTGATACATTAATAAAAAATGTATGTTATTCCATTTTCCATAATTGTCGAGAGAATGTTGTTTTTAATATTCTTTATGTATTACTTTTTGTTAGGTACAAAATTAAACATGTGTCAAATTTTTCTATATATTTCAATAAATATTTTTTCATAGAATATCAAGTTCTAAGATAAAACAATCGAATATTTTCAAGTTTGGTATATATTCAAGCGTAAGTTTTGTTACATTTTTATTTGAAATTCTAGCAAACTCTCACACACTACATGTTCAAAATTACACTTTCATTTATAAAAGTTATATATTCACGGAAAAGAATCAATCTAATTATGACCACATCTAGCGGGGTTCTATGAAACGACCTGCTTTCTAATTTGCTAGTAATTTCCTGAATGACACCTGGAAGACCACATCCTCAATACAACATCGGGTAGAGAGATCGAACTGCTTATGTGTAATGAGTTAATCAGCCATAGCTGCCGAGAATCGGAAGTAATGAGCTTTTCATGAGTGATAAGACTCATTGGAAGATATGATTTACTGCTCAGTGCTGAGAATAATAATGTTTAATAAGTTAATTCTTCAGTATGCTAGCAGTTCCTTAAATCGAGAAGAAGTGCTACGTCGAACGAGGTCGTAAAATGCAGTCTGCGACTATTCGGAGTGATGTAGTACTTTATTTAATGATTATACGCTTATTCTGAAATTGCTTTTAGATTTTAGATAAATTAGTTCTTGTGGGAAGAAGTATGCCTTAATTTCTTGAAGGGTTCTGGTGTGGAAGTATATGTTGGCTAACGATCCAGTCTTATTTTGTTGTTAACATTAAAAATACCCGTTGTTATCCAATAATTAATGATCAATCTATTTTTTAAAAATTGTATCTGCTCAACTGCTCAACGTAATAAGTATTTCTGAAAATATTCGGTTTCTAACGTAAGAAGTTTTTATTTTTCATGTTAGTGAAATAATATGTTAAACACGAAAGAATTAAAAACATATACATGTAGATTATTTTATAAGAATTAGGATTATAAGACAATGCGTTGCAAAATCAATTATTTTGATAAAAAAATTATAATTTGAATTTAATTTTTTAATGAAATCAGAAAGCATTGAAAGTGAATTTTCGAAGTGTTATCAAATAGTCGTTTATTTAAAACACAACAAAAAACAGCATTTTTTTTTTCAAATTTTCATTTGTATATTTTCATTCATGTCAAAATAGACTAAAATAAAAGAATATTTTTTGAAAAAAGATATGGGGGATGCAAAATGTATAAAAGGTAATTGGAGGGAAGACGCCAGTTTTTTAATAGTACTTTTATGCGTCGACAGATGACAATTTTGAGCCACTTGGTTGAAGAGTCTGGTTCGACATTGAGTATGACTTGTGAATTTATCGGAATTAATCTTCTTTAATTGGCCTTATTTTTCCATCTTGTGAGCATTTAAAATGGTGAGTACAATTTTTATAACATTCCGTTCCTCATATTTAAAGTTTATAAGCTTACTTGTTATTTTATATAAGATGTTACACACACATACCATGCATGTAGAAACGGCCATAACACTGCAGCAACAAGGAAATAAGCGTGTGTGGCATCTGCCTCCTATACTTGGCAAAGATATCACATGGATCAGAAATGAACTTAATTTTTTTTTTACTTTCTTACACTGTATAGTATCGTATAAAATATAGCTACAATTAATACTTTTGTTGTGAGGATGGCACGGAGCTGAAGTCGAGTACTACTTCAGCCTTCTGTAGACCGTTCTGCAGGAATATTCGTTTTTAGCAAGTCTAAAGGAGATATATAACTTAGAAGAGTGTGGTATTCAAATGAAAAATGAACCCGGGAAAGTTATGGCAAGAAAACATCGCGTAATATCCACCGTGTCACGTCAGGGGAGATGGGAGAGACCATAGCTGTAGTGACATGCTGCAATGCCGAAGGTGGTAATTTCCTTCCTCCATATTGCATTGTAAACGGAATTTCTTTAGATACCAATGGTGACAGTTTTGATGAGGATAATGACGACTTTTGTGCTGAAAAATAATTAAGGGTAATGCTTAATAATTGCTAATTAATTAATTAAGGGTACTTTTATGTCAAAAAAGATCTCGAGTGTGACTGGATTCAGTGCATCGAATGCAACAAATGGTTGCAAGAATGCAATGATAATCATTTGCACTAAGTGAAATGCTGTGTGGGCTATCATTTGAATCTGTACTGTTATTATATTTAGCAAGCCAATTACGAAAGAATTTAATTTTTTTGTTTTTCTATAATTATTGTTACTTCACATTTAATTTACTATTGTTTGTTTTATTTTTTCCTTTCCTATAGTGTTGTTGCATCTTACTCCATGACTGGTGACATCTTCCCCCATATATGGGAGAAGATGCCACCATTAAATGAATTTCTTTAACATTAAATTTCTTATTTATTTTTATATTAAGAAGAGAATTAAATTGTATACATAAACAATTAAGTATGAAGAATAAGGTGTTTCTTTTTTCATGGTCTTGTTATTTCAATTTTCAATGAACTAATAAAAAATTCCTTAATTGTGTGGCATCTTCCCCGATATACCTTACACATAAGAAAAAAAATCCTACTCAGAAACTCACTGATTTATCTGGAAATCTCTTGAACTATAAAACCTACAGATTTGAATTTTGGCAGGCATGTTTCTTTTGTTAAGTCGAGATTCATTTAAAACAGGGTTAACGGAAGTAGACTCCCAAAGAAAGGTTCGAGAAGAATAAGTAAAAGATAAATAAACTTTCTTTTTGGAAATTTAGTCCTGTTGTTTTTAAATCGAGAGCCTAGAGCTATAAGAAAGTTTTTGAATCAATGGAAGCCTTAATTCTCGGAAGTTTTCATAATTCTTGAATTCGATAACTTGAAAAAAACAATATATAGTCATATAACATCACGCATTGGCTAGAGAAACTGGAAGGTAACCATTAGTAAAGTTGGAAATTTTAATACACCCTATTGGAAATATTAGCTTCAAACATTTCACTAATATTTAACCCTTTATCTATCGCATTATGATTTACTGCAGTTTTTTTCATACAGTATTTTTTTGGGGTCACTACATTGAAAATTAAGATATATACATGAACAAAGTACCCAACTTCGGGAAATTTAATCCGTTGGAGCTAATTAATTAATTAAAGATATTTAACTATAAAATTAATTATATATACTGTTCACTTAAAATAAATAGCCGAATCGTTTTCCAACGTCTTCATTAACATACAAAAAAATAAGACACTCAAATTTTGACATTAACTATTTTTTCGGGACAAAAATGATAATCTTCACAATCCGCTGAAAAGGCAATTTCTGCTATAAAACTATTTGCCTTCCTCGCTAAAATACTCATCATAGAACCCGTGCTGCCATATATCTTAGAAGAGTAAATTTCAAAGAATATTCTTGCTAAGTATTGTAAGAATATTCGTAAAAATGGTTATTCTATGTAACTTTAAAGTGAGTGGTACTTATAAGTACCGTCGGTAGATAAAGGGTTAAGGGAATGTAAAATGTTAAGTTGGACGAAAATCTTGGGTGTTAAAATATATATATATATAATAAAAATCACGCATGGGGATGTAGAGATAGAAAAAAATGTGGAAATAAAAATAATAATCGTATCTCTGTTATTAAAATTGAAAGCGAAGGGTAGTAGAGTGTTTTGATTAAAGGTCATGAACTTCATAATTGTTAATGTTCGGGTCAAACTGCCTTTAATTTTTATTTGTTGGATGTGTTATATGCATTTTTTTCATAGGTTAATGTTGATGAAGTATTGAAAACATTAAATTTTAATACTGAAAAAGCCATAATACGTAATGAAACATTTCTTTTAATTTCACATATTAATTTTTGAATTAATACAAATGATTTTAATTTTTCGTTTCCTTCAAGAGTTTATATACATAAATAATTTTAAAAAGACTCTAAAGATATAAAATATCTCATAAACTAAACCTAGAATTGCAGTGAATAGTTTTTGTGATAACTTAAAATCTACATAAATATTGAGTAGCAAAATATTTAAAGTATTGTATTGTTTTAGCTTGCATTGTATTCGTTTGCTATTTTAAGTAATTATTCCGAAAATCTAAACTATATTCTATTTCAAAAATAAACTTATGTTACTTCATTAATATTTGTTCTTATTTATGTTATACAAAACAAAAAATTAAAAAATAATAAATTAAAAAGAGTTTGTTTCTGTAAAATTTAGATAATTTTCTTAACTTTATATGATTTTATGTTTTAACGATATTTCCCTGAAGAGTGCTTAAAATTTTCTCAAAAATTGATCTTTTAAGTGCGAAGACTAACAAAACTCCCTCAGATATGGAACAAAAATTCTTCCTGTTTTCCCAACGCAACTGTAAATAACTTTTAGTTGAAGCTATGCCAACCTATTCAGAGAACAATTTAAATACCTTGCCATTCAAATTACTTTTGAACATAAAAGAACCGGAAATTTATGTCTTTCCTGAACAACTCCTGTTGTAAGTAACAAAGAACTATTCGCCTTTTACGAGCAGTCTTTTAAACCTCTTTTGCTGTCGAGGTTTGTAAGTAAAGTGCTGTAGCATCCCTAGCTGTGTTCACTAATGAAGCAATTGCTGATAAATAATTATTTTTTAAAACTTCCCATTTTTGATGTATGGTGATCATAAAAGTCATTTACAAACCTTTGAGTCTTATGTTGACTCGCTGACATTTATTTGACTAACACAGGGCAATTATTAAGTTGTTTCAGCTACCCCTTGGAATATAACTACATCGAGAAAGTTGTATTACTCAACGAATGACTTAAATCATTGATTCTATGTTTATTATTGCTTATTGATTTGAAGGGATTCAGGCATTTAAATAATCTGCTAAGTAAAACAAGTACGCTGTTTTTGAATTCATTTACATCAAAAATATAAAAATCTAGACCGAATTCCCAAAGAAAAGTCCCGTGAGTGCAATAATTTTAGTCAAACAAGTAGTATAAAAATTTTTTAAGTCAATTCCTACTTAGATAAACAAAGAAATTTTTTTATTTTAGATACTTTTTATTAAATAGTTACAATTAATATAAATATGTATATACATAGGACAGAATCACAACATTAAGTGGTAATTAAATTTTATTAATCATCATTAAAGTATCGTATTATCATCCAAAACAATCGTGTATATAAAATTTAATTTCAATTGAATGCTTTAAAACGTGAGAAAAAAAACATTTTCAAGTTTTGACACAAGTCGCCAAAAGGGTCGCTAAGTCACCAAAAATGATGCCAACGTGGCTCTATTTGTAATTCTTTAAATAATTAGATTTATCAATTAATTTTTATTAATTTTAGTTAAAAATTGTACTATCATCCAAAATAATCATGTATATAAAATTTCAGCTCAATCGAGCTCTTTAAAATGTATTTTATTAACGATTGAAAATTCCACCAAGATAAATGAATAAATAAATGTATAGAGTGTGAGCTAATCGTAGGAATTGAAAAACAGGAATGTGCTTATATGTAATATTAAAGTATGTAATATGCCGTATTGTTATTAAATATTATGTTCCAGAAGTAAGAAAAGTTTTCAGATTTTAGCAACGTGTGTATTTAACTTTTTGAAATTTGTTTGACTTATTGAATATAAATTTAATGAACTACTCTAAAATAATGTTAATGCAGAATGACATTAAAATTTTCATAAAAATCAATATAAAAAGTTGAATGTAAATTTTAATCTATTATAACAAACAATTTAGACCGTAAATGCTTTTAAGTTTTCATTTTCGTGATGTAAAGTTATAATATTGTACGTAAAAACCATTTTATGCTAGATGAATTGATTGTTCCATCAACGTCGCAGCTCGTCAAGACGAGAGCTATCAACAACGGATTTCGTAATTTTCAACTACAGTCAAATAAACGAGGACAACACCCAAGTTCATACTCTCTAAAATCCCTCAGCACGTCACTGAAGATCTAACAGGCGAATGAATATGGTGGATTTTTAGTGGCTCCAGGACTCGAACTCACTACCCGATAAGTATTGCGTCTGTAGTTGACAGAAATGGATCTTCCGTTGAATATTTCTTGAGTGTTAAACTGAATTGTTGAAAACACATAAATGTAAGTTAATCTAAAAATGAGACTTTTAAAAGCCTTACTATATATTTGTGGAATTCTGTTGAGAAATTACGCTTAAGATGTCAGATGAATTATGTATAAAAAAGGTAGAAACAATTTATGCACTCCATCTACATTTTTTCAAAAGAATTTTTTTTTTAAAAAAAATACTGATTTTTTTAAGTATGTATTTTAAGAGAAGCAATTCGATGCCTTTCATTTGGTTTTAAGTTATCCGACTAGGTTCGGAGATAATTTTTTGAAAAACTGATTTTCTGAATAATTTAACTGTTTTAAAGAACATAAATAGGCTTAAAAAGTCATAACTATTGAAGAATGAACATGTAACGCCCTTTTTTTGAAAAGAAAATTATTTTTTAGGAAATTTAGCAAAATTTTTTAAGTTAAGGAAAACATGATAAATAAATATAAATTGCAAATTATGCAAATTTAACGTCATTGATATACTTCTTGATCTCTCTGAAGTGTCACAAACCGCAGAATAAAAAATATTTTAAGAAATAAATATTTTATTAGAGAGAGCATTTTTTTAAATTTGATGGTCATGATTTTTCATCAAAATTCTAAGCTAAAAATGGCTGTAAAATGTGATTAACTATAGCTGCCTTAAAACCTATGGTTTGTTACACTATGAAGGGCCCACAGCGTATATGTTATAAATTTAATTGTATTTGATTGGATTATTTAGAAAATATCCCGTTTTTCGTGCACAAATTATCATGAAAAGTTTCTTCTTCAAAAAACGAATTAAAAAATATATTATTATTAGTTAGATAAAGTAAAAAATGCTATAAAAAGAACTTAAAAAACTCTCTAGTTTTATGTGTATTAGTCCTTCTTCATCAATAATTAATTTCTTTTTTCCCTAATGACCCAAACAACACCAAACATTAAACACCTAAAAAGCACTTTTTGAACCTTGTCGGATACCTTAAAATATTTTTTTAAAAAAGCCTTTATTCTTTAAAAATAAACATAAATCTCATTGTTATACTATTTTTAAGAATAATATATGGTCGCATTATATATTAATTATTTTAAATGGTACCTTCTAGCGGTCTGAAGTATTTTCATGATAGGGATCTAAGCTTTTATAGGGAGAAAAGTATTTCTAGGGATACAGTACCAGTGTTCAGTCCTGTCGTTTATTGTGCACTAACTCCCACTAAATCTTTAGTCCTCTTGTGAGCTTATAAATTGCACGAAGTTGTAGTAAAAAAAACTAAGCACGTATGAAGAAACTTTTTCTTTCTACCCTGTGGGTTGAAACCATTTAATCCAATAACTCATTTCTGGATCATATACTCTAGGAAAAATTTGTTGCCTTGGCAACCGAAGCATTTCTCGTTAAGAGAACAAAAGAGAGAAAATCTTTTTCATTCCTCAGCGACATCTACCCAGAAAAATGTTTTTATTTTTAGATTTCTATAAAAGAATATTCTTTATAGCACTAATTGGATTATTTAATTGAATAGAACGGTGCTTCTCAAACTTTCAATATGAATGAACCAGTTTTCATTTTCAATCATAATTTTTATCTCTCCCCTCCACCATTATACAATACCAATGTACATCATGCAGAAGCGTTTCTCAAACTGTGGGGTGCCCTCCTTGGGGTCATGATAACCCAACAAAGGGGGGCGTGAGCATATTAAAAAGTCGAAAACAAAAGATTATTTAAAAAAAATTAATTTACTGAAAGTTAATAAACAAAATACATTCTGACACAGTAAAAAAATAAAATTCATATTTACACTGATATAGTACACTTATAAATATATCAGTAATGCTCGGTGTATTTTATAATTAATTTTAAAATACTAAGTTAAGAGCATATTTATTAATTTCCAGTCACCCCAAGGGTTTCTCAAATATAAAATCATATGTAAAAATGAACACTTATCTTGATAATTTGTACGGTTTATAATTAATTCCTTAAATGCCGAATAAAAATTACGTGATGTCCACAATGCCATTGTTTACCAGGTAGGCGAGCGTATGTGGTGTATTGGGAATGGGGTGTGTATGTGTAGAAAAGGAATAAATATATAAGCAAATCCTTTGAAATAATTAAATCCTTCGTAAACTCAGTCAAGTTGATTTAATTGCATTCCAAAGCCTACGGAATAATTTTATGTAGAGTAGTTCACAGAAATGACCAAACCCGGGGTACCCTAGTGATCCTTCTCTATTTTCGACCCCTCCTTGTCATTCATTTTACCCTTTCTTTCTTTTCCCGTCTAGATCACAGATTTTCCCGTCCAGACCACAGATAAACATGAAATGTATACATTTCAAAGCATTTTTCTTCTCTGAGAAATGTTACTTCTAGTAATTTTATACTTTTAATTTTTTATATATAAACGAATGTTTGGCGCAGTTTGGCCAAATTTGGCTCTTGTGCCATACAGTCACTCACTCACAGAAATGACCGTACTTCGGAAAAACGTATATATGCGTCCGGTGCAATTAACTCTCTGGTTGAGCGAGACATTTATATACGCCGACGGCACTTAAGAGGTTAAAGTCATGTTTAAGTTTAGCGTCAATGCTTACTATTATTTAATTCAATTCATTGTTATTTTATGGAAGGGGGCGATGAAAATTATGATTGAAGTTTTGTAGATTTGTCGCAAATATTGAAAGTTTGAGAAATACTGTCATACAATAATAATGCAAATACGACAAATCTACAAAACGACCTTAATTATAAATCGTATAAACTATAAAAAATATTAAATGGTGTACATGTTACTTTTAAGTAACAGACATTTTAAGTAAGTTATTTTTAAATAACGGGCTAAGTATCATGTTAGTTTCCTTTTCTAATTTTTAAAATGGACAGATTGCAAAATAATTTTTAATTAAAGAAAATACCAAGGTTATCAAGCGTTAGAGGTACCTTTATACATACATACTCTCTATTGCCGAAGGAGAAATCTTCATAGATTTCACATCAAATGCCGAAGTCAAAAGGTAATTTAGTATTAAATCACTTTTTGAGTTTTGGCAGGAATGGATGATGATTTTTTTGCATTATATAAGCAAAAGTATTTCGTATACTTCGTTAGTTTTTCGTTAGCCTTAGAACTTATAAAACTGGTTCTTAATTTAGTATTGATAAAAAAATTAGTTATCAAATACATAGTGCAGTTGTGATGTATTTATAAGTATATTATATCAGTGTTAATGTACATTTTAATATTTTATTGTACCAGAATGTATTTGGTTTTACTTCCATTCAGTAAATTAATATTTTATAAAATAATTTTTTATTTATACATTTTGAGATATTCTCGCCCTTCTCCGCGTGAATTATCACGCCCCCTAGTAGGGGGCGCGCTCACAGTTTGAAAAAATTGGTATAGACCAATAAATGAGAAGGAAAAACCATTTTGTTTTTGGAAAAATTATTCCAAGTTCTCCAAAAGTTTTAAATGTGATTATTAATGTTTTTAAACGAATACACAAAATCGGAATTTTCAAAACCTGCTATTTATGGTGCCAAATAGTAAAATATTTATTTCTGAAGGCGTAATATAAGAAATTCGGAGAAATATAAGGATTATCGTTTATAATTTAAAAACCAGTTCAATAAATAAATTCACCTTTATTTAATCGAATTTATTACTTATTTCATATGGTACCCAGAACGTATTTTCTTTAATACAAAATTTTGAAGTATAAACGTCTGCTATGAATTTATTCATATTTCTTGTGAATTCCAGAATATTTATTCACATAAAAAATACTTCACTGAAAAAATAAACTGTTCCAAGAAAAAAGTGTTTTGTTTATCACCAATCTCCATAAAATCTTCGCTTTGTTTCGTTTTTTTAATCAACTTATTATGTTGATTTTTTTTATTTTAACGAAATGTGCACTATGCGAGTATTTTGCTAACCCTATTTAAATTAAGCCTTTTTTCTCTGTTTTTATTTTTCAATTCTATTTTCACATTTCTTCTTTTCCTCGTAAGTAGTCATAGTTCAGAGAATGTGTTGATATTGATGTTTTATTTTGTTCTAAGACGTTGAAATTTATTCAATGTGGAATGTTTTACAAGAGAAAGCTGAGAAGAAAAAAACATATAAAGAATTTTATAAATAAAACCTCGATTCGCAGAAGATAATAGATTTTTTTTGCTCAGATGGGCATTATGCAGAACACAGTAAAGTGAATAGATTTTGAATCAGAATAAATTTTTTTCTAGATAAAGGAAAGTTCCAATTTCTTCTGAGTTTCATGGAATTCATGAAGAAACGCTGAAAAAGACTTGGATTTCCTAGGATAAATAATATATTTAAATTAGTGGCGTGTTATAGTAAGACAATAATTCTAATGATATATAAAATACATTTTTATATTTTTGATCAAACATAAGAGCATTAATAATCTACAAATAAAAGTACAGATACATCTAGAAGATCTTAGACTTTTAAAATATTTGTATCCCAGCAAGGAACGTAATATTTGTCAAACTGAAAAAGTTTATTAATGCCACAAATCTTCAGTTTTTGGAAAATAAATATACCATACTATACTCCAAAAGTTATGTCAAATTGAAGTATGAAACAGCATAAAATAAAGTAATATATGTTTATTTAAGTAATTTAGGATTTCAAGTTTATCTTTTAAAGAAAAGAGATAAAACATTTATCAAACGCATACACATTTTTAATATGTATATATATATATTTTATATATACATTTAATATGATATATGTGAGGCAAACAAAACGAAGTTTATCAGACAAATTTATGATTTATTTATTTTTCGATGATAGGTGCTATTTCAAGCATTTTTTTGTTCAAAGAATGGTAACACACACATCAGATGTTTTCATCGCTAAATTAGTTATACTAAGTTTGTGTATTGCTTAATAAGAATTGTAGGCATTAAAGAAGCCTTGGTAAGAAAGATGACATAATTATTAGGATTCCAAAATCAATAGAATAAGAATTCGATTACACTGTATAGGAAACTTGGAAATTAAATAACGAAGGACTGGTAACCTATATGCGATAAGGAGATGGCTCAAAGCTTCATATCTAAAGAGAATAGAAAACAATATTCAGAAAAAGTCTTCTAGGATGCGTTAGTGAAAACGATCAAATAAAGAAATAGAAGGACAAGTACCAGAAAAGGGATGGCATTCAGACTTCTGGGTTTTGGTAACATTCTGGTGCTTTGTTCTTTTCCTTATCTCAGAAAAGAAATATAAGAAAAAAGATTATGTAAATGCACGGAACTTCTCGAAAAGTAGCTTTTATTTCTTTTCTGCGTTCTTGAAAGGAGTTGAGGTTAGTTATAACGAGAAATATAAATTTTTTTTAAGTCCATTCCTGTGCTTAGATCCACTCAGAAGAATTTTATTTTCGCTACTTTTTATAAAATAGTTACAATTAATATAAATATGTATATACATATGACAGAATCACAACATTAAGTGGTAAATAATTTTTCTTAATTATCATTAAATTATCGTATTGTCATCCAAAACAATCATGTATGTAAAATTTCCGTTTAACTGAATGCTTTAAAACGTGAGAGAAAGGAATATTTTCAAGTTTTGACACAATTCGCCAAAATGGTCGCCAAGTCGCCAAAAATTATGCCAACGTGGCTGTATTTGTAATCCTTTAAATAAATAGTTTTAATCAATTAATTTTTATTAATTATAATTAAAAATTTTTATATTGTCATCCAAAATAATCATGTGTATAAAATTTTAGCTCAATTGAGCGCTCTAAAACAAATTTTATTAACGATTGAAAGTTCCACGAAGATAAATAAATAGAGAGTGTGAGATTATAGTAGGAATTGAAAAAATATTAATTTGGTATCTACACTAGCAAAACATATGACTTTATTTCATTTCATTTCATATCAACAATCAGATTTTTTTTATTTCGAAATATTTTAAAAACTCTACGGGGCTCTAATGCATGGTATACATTGGATTCACTTATCGAAACGTTTGAAATTATAAATCTTAAACTCTTTCAAAGAAATGCGACTTCTAAATATGAATAAAAAATTCAGATATTTGTTGAAATCTCAATCCTGTGAGTTAATTGATTTACTGAAATATTTTTGATTATGCATCCCATAACCAAATTAAATGTCTTTCTTTTTTTTTAAAAAAAGTAAGGTGTTTAAATTAAGACACAGTTTCAATCCAGATTTTCAGTTAGAGTTTAAAGTTGTATTAATTACTTATCAAAGAGACATCAAGTTTTCATTCTTCAAGGGTATTCAGCAAAAAAAAAAAAAAAAATTGGTGAAGTTTTAAGTTTAAATTCTCTCTATCTCTCACTGAAACTTCCAATATTTGCGACCTAATATTCAATCATAATTTTCACCGCACCTCCCTTCCTTACAATAACAATATATTGAATTCAAAAATACTATACTTTGACGCTAAAGCTGCAATATGACTTTAACCTTATAAGTGTCACTGGCGTATTTAAACGACTCTCTCACATAAAGCATTGATTGCCCCAGACGTATATATACGTCTTTCCGAAGTATGATATTTTCTGTGCATTGCTACCCATAAAGTTATTCCGAAGGCTTTGGATTGCAATAAAAGGACCTTGATAGTATTTGCGAAGTATTTATTTATTTCAGAGGGTTTGCTTATTTATTCCTTTTCTCCCCCTCCCCCCTTCACTCATGGTATACGTGTGATTATGCGGAAAACGGTGACATTAGGGAGCGAATCGAGTAACTTTTCATCGGTAGATAAGGGGTTAATAATAACCCGTTCAAATTATTAAAGTAAGTGTTAATATTTTTGTACATAATTTTATACATTGCAAGCCCATGGGGTCATTGGTAATTATTGAACTTGTTTTTAAAGTACTGTTAAATTAATTATAAAGTACATTGTGCAGTACTGATACATTTATAAGTTTATTACATCAGTGCAAATGTGTATTTTATTTTCCATTATGTCAGAATGTATTTTATTTGTTCACTTTCAGTGAATCAATAGTTTTTTAAAAATAACTCTTTGTTTACGCTTTTTCAATATGCTCGTGCCCACCTTGCAGAGTTATCACCCCGCCAGGAGGATGCACCCCAGAGTTTGAGAAACGCTGCATTATAAGCATTTAAATACTTAAAACTTTATCATAAAAAAAAAACTTAATGCACTTTAAAGCACTAAATTTTTTAGAATTTATTTTGATAAAACATAATGGCAATACTGCCTCCTTTACTACCTTTGTTTTGAGAACATTTTGCCTCCTAATAAACAATTAATGTCTTATGAAGTCAATTTACTTCAATTTTTTCGTAAAAGAACAATTACAGTTATAATTAATTAAACGAAAATCAACGATCTTTTTAATATTTGTTTCAAAGCATTATAACACTTAATTGGACAATCCAGATAATATGAACAATACAGACATTCCTTTTTTATTAGGAAAAATCTTTAAAAACAAAATATAAATCATGCTAATCACTTAAAATTCGGATTTACTACGGTAATGACTCTAATTTCTAACAATTAATTGAAATTCTAAGGACAATTAAATTCATTAAAATGATTGATCATTTTTCACTTACCGTGACAATAAAATGGAAAGCTTTTTTTTCAGATAATCATAAGCATTTAATAAGCCATTCGAGGTATATTTTTTTCCTCGATTCTATACTTACTTTATATAAATTTTTTTAAAAGAAACAGAATTCATTTTAATTAAAATTTTTAATGAAGATTATTTCTAATTACAACGTTTAAAACAATAAATTAGTTTATAAGATGAACAAATGATTTATTCCTAAATATGACAAACAAAGAAAAGTCTAGAATAAATACCTAGCTTTCATTTCAAAATGTAAAACATCATAAGATTTACTACAAAATTCGGAATTGAATCTTAAGTCAAATTTTTTCCTAGATTGTTGAAATAAATAAAATATTTAAGTGAAATAGAATAGAAAAATATGCTCTATTCATAAATTTAAAACTCAATTTTTGAATTCCTTTAGAATTTTTATACCTGAAACTTCAAAACAGAAATAAAGCAATCAGATTTATATGTCAAATAAGCATCAAATTCTCTCTTCCCTTTTTCATTAATAAGTTTTTTCATTTATTTTGTATTTCATGGAATTTTCAGGAGAGATTGAAAAATGAATATATATAGTAATCTTATAAAAATAAATAATTTTGCTATAGTTCATTGTAATATTTCTCATCAAAATTTTCACCAATATTTTCACATTTTATGTCGGATAAAAAATAAGCTTTCCAAACTTCTCTCAAAATTCAATAAAAGCGTCTATAACTGAAAATCAAACCGTTTGTAAAGAAAAGAGTGATATATATAAAATTTTTTAAAAATAATTTAAACATATTTTCCAATAATACTATTTAAAAGAAATGTGTCGCTTTGCTATAAAATCATAACTCTGCTCTTTGAAAAATGAATTAAATGTTATTATACGAAAAATTAATAAAAATATCTTGGCAAACATCTTTATAAAAGCAATGTAAGTAACAATTAATATTTAAACTCTGAATGAAAATTAAAATGCGATTAAATAATGCTGATATGAAAAGTAAATTTATGTGTATACTACTACTTCAATTAAATTAAATTTCGACACAAGTATTATCTTTCTGAATTGAAGGCAAACATTTATTCAATGTTTAATTCAATTCTTCTCAAATTTTCAATGTTTTCGACCCAATTTTGAATCATAATTTTCATAGCGCCCCCTCCATGCTATAACAATATATAGATTGCAATAATAATGTACTTTGACACTAAAGCCACAACAATACGACCTTAATTATAAAACGTACAAATAATTAAGGTAAGTATTTTGTATATAACTTTGTATACAATTTTGTATATGCTAAGTCCATCGGAGTCAATAGTAATTATTAAACTTGTTCATAACACAGTATTGATACTGTAAAATACATTGTGCAGTTCTGATACATTTAACTACTTAATAAAGCAACAATGTAAAAATAATTAACTAATGATTTCTCTGAAAAAATATGATTTAACTGACACATCAATGAGAAAAAAAAAGACAATCGTTAAGGTTTGCCTTTGACATCCACAAGCTCTACCCGAATGTGGAGGAGTTCTGAAATCCTATTCTTATGATAAAAGCAGCAGACTTTATATTCAAGGATATGTCTCCCAAGAACGATAGAGAAAAAGAACGATGTGGAGGAAGAGTAAAGGGACAGAAGTTCCGGTGACGGAAAAGAGTGGCAGCATTCAGATAGATACAGGATTATGGCAACGTCTTAATGTAGTGATCTTTTGCATGGTTCTACTCAAAATGAAAATAGGAGATAAAAGGGATATGGTAATATGTGTGCAATAACTTCTGTGCAGAATGGGAGTTATAGTTTTTTTACCATTCTTTTCAATGGAGAAGTATTTAAAGAGATGAAAGTGGAGTAAATATTGCTTTATGAAATTTCGGAAAAGCCACCAAAGTAATATTCTTAACCCCTGTGCTCAAATAAGGGGAAACAAATTTCTTGGTATTCCAGTGTATATTTGTTCCTTATAATATATTTTTGCTGTTATTTATTTAAACTTGCTAGTGGAATTTCAAAGTTTTGCCTTAAGAGTAAATAATTTTTTGAATTAAAGAATTTTATAAAATTAATTAGAGGTAAATTATTGTATATTATACTATATTTAAAATAAGATGGTTGAAAACCCTTTGAAGCTTTGACATGCGCACTTAAAAATTAGTTTGTGTATTAGCAGTTAAATGTAAGCAGTTAGAATATGCAGTTAGTATTTTAATTCCCGAAGTTCCTTTTATGCATTATTATATTAATTTCTATTTTACTAGTTAACGTAAATGCTCGTTAAATCGCAATGTATTCATTTTTATAATTACAGGATATAATAATATAGTCCCGAAGTATGTTAATATTCTAGAGAGTTTAATTAAAATTCGTTTCTGTAATGAAACTTATTACTTTGATCGTTTTATATATTTCTAATTGGAATATTTATTTTCAACACACGAAAGCACATAGAGAGAAAACAACTAACATTTTTTATTGATTTTTTAACACGAGGAAGATAAACGTTTTGAAGAAGCAAAAGTAGCATAGCAAAATATTAAAGAGTAATTCTAAAATATTTTATAGTAGCGTATTTATTAATTTCCACTTATACTCTTTGGATAAATTTAAAACTTGAAGTTTAAAGTATATGAAAACTTCTTTACTATTTTCTAATCTGGTTATAATGCTGATGTGATACTCAAACATTAGCTTAAGTTCTGAGGCACTTCCTTTGTCTAATCAGCCCCACAATCCAGACATTATTAAATTTAATTAATAACTAACCTTCAGAAAGGAGTCTATATTTCTGCAAAATTGATTAATTTTGGATATGTTGTGCTGTTATTATTTGGTAACTTTATTGAGCTTAATAATAGAGAAAAATCTGGATTCAGTTAAGCAAAATATTCGAATTTTTAATCCATCTCAATTCCAATACGATCTTTGGTAATTATGATTACAATAATCTCTCATTAATTGAGCAGAAATATTACATTTTATGCGTAATGAAAGTTTACTTTTGAAAATTTCGTTTTCAATTGTTTTGTTTTGCATCACGTATCTCATTTCTTTTTTGTAAACCAAATAATTTATAGAATTATTTTGTGAAGACTTATTTCACAGATAACAAGTTGTTTTATACAATGACACTTTGCATAATAATAATGTGTGACCTATATAATAATAATTATGTTTTCACATTTTTCAAATTTGCAGTGCCAAGAAAAGGAATGAAATTTATTTCAGGAACGACCTGCAATGTTGTAAAAAAAGAAGCGAGCCTTACAGTAGTCGCATATGATGTGTAGCATCTGACAAGTTTTGATGAATACGCAATAGTAACTTATATCTGAAAAATACTTAATCGAGTATGATTGGAAATAATTTTCTTTCGAATAGTTATATCTTGAATGAAAATTTTATTTATTTAACACAAGGACTAATGCAATTTTTTTATCAAAAATATTTTTTCTTGTCCAATTTGGGGAACAGTGGATACGATAGACTTGAAAATGGACAAACAGGGATTTTGGTGGCGATACGAATCAAACGGTTCAAAAAATTAACAGATTTCCTGCATTTTGTATTTTCACCATATACCGAAGATCGTTCTGCTCTTTTAAAAACAAACTATCACTCGCTTCCCATGATTTTGAGAGTGATTGAATCGAGTCTTGAATCGAGTATGATTGGAAATAATTTTCTATCGAATAATTATATCTTTAATGAAAATTTTACTGAGGAGTTTTTTAGTCGAGAAAACCTTTTTTAATCACAATTAAAAATATTATATAACAGCGACAGGAATTAACCTCAAAGTATGAAAAAGAAACGCACTAAAATATTTATTCGAATGATTCCATATTACTTACTCGTATTTTCTTAAGAATGTTGAACTTTGTCAGATGCTTAACGGTAAATATAATTATTAATAAAGTTTACATAGATAAATATAACCTCAGATTTCATACACAAGAGCCCAGAGACTTTGACAATTGAGCGTAAGGATCAAAGTTTATCCTGAATAAGACTTGCTGGTATTTGCAAAGTGGAGTAAAAAACGAAATCCAGTTTTAGAATTCGAATCTCTTGAAATGCTAACTTTAACAATATATATATAAAAAACAACTACTAGAGTTGGATTTCGCATATATTCTGCTCTGGATTTACCCATCTTTGCTAATCACAAAATCATGAAAATTTAATTAGCTTGGTAAATGTTTAAAAATTAGAAATATTAGAGAAAGTTAAAATCACCCGTGTAATTAGTTTTTTTAATCGAGAAAACTTTTTTTAATCACAATTAAAAATATTATATTGACAGCGGCAGGAATTAACCTCAAAGTATGAAAAAGATACGCACTAAAATATTTAATTCGAATACTTCCTTATTACTCACTCGTATTTTCTTAAGAATGTTGAACTTTGTCTGACGCGCTTAACAGTAAACATACTTATTAATATAGTTTACACATATAAATTAACCTCAGATTTCTTACACAACGAGTCTTGAGACTTAATCGTAGGTTTATCCTGAATAAGAATTCGAATCATTTGAAACACTAACTTTAACAATGTAATAAAAACGACTAGGGTAGCCCGACGATAACCCGATGCGAGGGTAGCGACCACGCGCTCTTATTGGTCAAATCAAATAGCGCGCGCTTACATCACTTCCTGTTACAAACTTCCGTCCCTTTTGACGAAATCACTCCGACAAAATTCAGCAATCGAGAGGAAAGATATTACACATCAAAAAATATTCAATTTACCAAGAAAGAGAAAAAGAAAAAATTTTACATTTCAAAAACTCTATTTGGTTAAGTCACATCGCACTACAATAATAGCTTGTACATAAGAGTAATGTAACATTGCATCATACAAATTTTGAATTTGTACACAAAAAAATAATCATTCTCTATTCTGCTTCTATCTGAACTCAGAGTTCATCTGTACTAGCTATCAGATGAATTTACTGAAGAATTACCGGATGGTAATTAGGACTATATAAAAGAAATTCTCTGTCTTGCTGTAAGTAAAGCTTCCAAATTATTAGAAATATGTGCATTGTCCTATTGAAATGCAACTCTAGGAATTAATTAATCGATGAGCATGACTTCGGGATCTAGAACTTCTATGTTGTTCCAGTTCATGTTGGGATTATTCGCGAGATCTGGGAAATATATGAATCCTCTTCCCACAATATTTATTGCTTACTAAGTCATCGCACTTGGAGTTCAACCTTTGAATAACACACCGGAAGGCGGCATTTGTCTATAAAACGTCTCATAAATACAGCAATCACTGTACCCTGATTTAAAAAAAATAATCTTTGGAAAAGACAACTTAATCCAAAACGTACTCTAACACTTTTCTGCTATAATAATTCTCAAAGGAGCTTTTGTAAGAAGTTCACAGAACAATAGATGCCATCAAATTGCTTGCACAGACAATGACACACCTGTAACAGTTCTCAAATGTTCGGTCAAATGTTCAAATAAAATTTCACTGTCTGTGACTGACATGACAGGCTGTACAACTTCCACCTGGTGGTGTGTGTGGTGGTGATGAGGTAACTATCGAACAGTGTTGACGTTAACTTTAGCATAGTATTTCTAACAAATACAATTCTCAAGAGCTAATGTTTCCAAACTTTCAACCCTCTCTTAGAATTAATGCTCATATGAGCCGTTGTTTCATGATAACAAAGAAAATTCCCTTATGAAGGCCAATTATTAGTCTCAATTTAAACTGAGTAACTTATTCAAAAGATGTCCTTGGTCTTTATCAAGACATTTATCAATAAGTTCTCTTCTCACGTGAAATTATTAACAAGTATTAGATGCTTTAATAAATTAATATACTAATGAATATTAATGGAATACCTGAAGGTAACATAATGTTAGATTTTCATTTTTTTTCTTTAAAGATTAAAAAATCTCATAAAAATTGATGGAAAAAAAGGATCAAAACGAAATGAAAAAAAAAAATCCCTACCTTTAAAAAGTACATTGCCTTTTCTCACATCTTCACAAACTTTTCGAAATCCTGACAAGTGAAGATTCGGAATGATTTCAAAAGAAAGGAAATGGGTTTCGAAGCTGACTCCATATCTGAAAGACATTCTTTTATTTTTAGTTTAAAATTCAAGGAGTCAGCTATATTGAAGAAAAGTTCTATACCTCCCAAATTCATCGAATACGTTTTTCTATAAGGCTGTTTTCAAAAATACGGTGTGGCTAACATTTTTTGAGAAAGAATTCATTCAAAAAATTCATTGCATACCATAAATAAAGAATACATTTTTTTCACTCAAATTTTCAATTGTTCTCACGTGTAAGATTTGTTTTCTATTTAAAAAAATAAGCGATTGAAATATGTTTCATTGAAACGGTATTTTATTTATTTCTGAAGGAAAAAGACCTTTCCTGGAATATTTGAATCTAAATAATTGTAAAAATTTATTTTATCTCTTTAATGTAGTTAGGAATAAGGGAAAAACTATTTTAGCCATACATGTACAAAATATGGTCTTTTGGGAAACTAATCTAAATTTGTAGAAAATTTTATATTGTTTTTTGAATGTTTTTAATATATTTTTTAATATAAGAAACTGAGCATATATATATATATATATATATATATATATATATATATATATATATATATATATATATATATATGTCAGGTCTTAAAAGTTTAGCTTCAAAATTAAGTAAGTAATAAATGAAATGAAAATAGAGCGAACTCTCTTTACCATCGCCTAAGAATTTGTGGGTAAATAAGCCTATTTAAAGGTGGAGCGAGCGCTGACAAAGGAGAACACTCACTCGAAAAGGCTTAGCTGGTGACTCCTCGTCGAATTGTTGTCTATTTTTCCACTCGGTTGCGCGCCATGTTGGATTTTATGTGATTGAAGCAAAATAAAGACGTTATTATAGAGATGATGCCCTCCTCATTTTACCAGCAGGCCTGGCATATATATATATATTATATATATATATATATATATATATATATATATATATTATATATATATATATTATATATATATATTTATATATACATATATATATATATGTATATATATATATATATATAATAAATATATATATATATATATAAATATATATATATATATATATATATATATATATATATAATATTTGATTAACCAGAAACAATGTTATTCATTCGAATCAATTCGTGGAATAAAGTGAGATGTGTTGAAACTTTGTTCTTATAGAATTTAAATGCTACAATTTTTGTTTTGTCGAAACACTATTATTAAGGATTTGTTCACAACTATTCATTCCTGTTCTTAGACTCGTTAGATGAACATATTTTAATTTTTAAGTCCGTGAATTCTGTTTAAATTCGAATTTGTATCCACTAATGCTGCTTATCACAAATTCTTGTATCAAATAACTTTATGCTCATTAAGAACTAGGTCACAATTCTATTAAACTCGGACAAAAAATAAAAAACACGTAATTTGTTTTGAGAATAGAAGTAGAAAATTACATTAAAGGTACGATGCGTATTGTATTTTTTAAAAGGCAACCTTTGTTTTGTTTAGTTGATTTAGATCTATTTATTATTACAGATGATTATTTTATGTTATTCTCAGTTTTTTATTTCCAGAATAAAAATAAGTTTTTGTATCGTTACGTAAAAATTCCTTCCTGATCAATACATTATTCAAATAAAACTTTTGAAAATTCGATTTCCATTTTTTAATGACTAAAAATAAGATAAAAAAAGACTTTCCATTTACCATTTACTAGAATATATAATATCCTTAATGTTTTTTTCAAAAATCTTGTTTAAATAAATGTTAAATGGTGAATAAAAAAAACTATTGATATATTAATGGTCTACAAACTTTTCATTTATTTCTCTTTAACCAGAACAAAAGAGACTTGAATGACTTAAAAAAGCCTAATTTTTTACCTAAATCAAGTACTTGCTTATAAGCATTAATATAAATCAGATTATTCCTGATTAAGCTTAAGACACTTTCTTAGGAAAAATTGATTATTTGCTTAGAGGAAAGTGTTTACATTTTCATAAAAGGGAAACAGTTGTGGTATAAAAACACTTTCATAACTTCATTGATTTTTTTCTGCAATTTATTTGAAAAATTCATTTTTAATTGTCGAAAGAGTCCGTGCTAAAACCAAAATAAACAAAAAAAATCTATCTGTACTGCCGAAATGTTATATTTCAATTGATTCAACTTATGAAGGGATTGTTTACATTTCATTATCTTCTCCATTGTTTTTACTTCATTGTCAAAGAGTGAACAAAGAGTTCGAGTATCTCATCGCTCGATTAAAGGAATATTCTATTTAATAAATTAAAGCTTGGATTTCATAAATTAAGGGCTGGTTTCTTACTAATTTTCCAGGCTCTTGCGCTTAATTTGCTTGAGAAAAATGCATTTCATTTTTCATAATAATATTTCACATGGTTTTTTTCCTTCTCAAATAAGAAATTTTTTTCTGATAACTAATAATACAGTCTTTTATTTTTGTTATTAGTTGTTATCGATTACACTGCTTTAAAAGAAATCAAAATACCTAATCTGTTTTAGCATTCTCAATACTTTTTATCTAGATAAAGTGGAAGGTACAATTATCCTTTATAAAACTAGAAAGGTAGTCAATTTATATTCCGTTTATTAGGAATTGGACAATGCAATCATTGCAAAGAGGATTTTCCCCTTTTTTAACCTCTTAACTGCCGATTAAAACCTACGTGATTCGCTTCCATTGCTACCATTTTGCACATAGGCTCCTGTATGAGGAGTATTGGGAGGGAAAGAAGGGGGGTCACAAATAACCAAATTTTTCTCTGATAAATGTAAATACTTCCAAAACACCGTCAATGTCATTTTATTGTATTCCAAAGCCTTCGGAAAAGTTTTATTGAAAGCAACACAAAGAAAAGTATCGTATTACAGTAGGAAATATATATACGATCGGGGCACTCAACGTACCAGTTGAGTGATTTGGATATATACGCCGATGGTAGTTAAGGAGCTTTTACATTCAGTTAACCCATTATAAGGTCATGGTATACCATGACCTTATAACCAACTTAGTACTTAAATGTCCGCGGAAACTATTTTCTCATATTTCGCTTCGGCTAGTTTGGCAACTGATGTCTGGATTTTGAAGTCACAAACACAAAGGACAACCTGCAAATTTCCTGAGCAGCAAGAAAGCTGTTCCAGATGATGTATGATTGACTAAAGTTAGTGACCATATTACAATTTGAAAAAAAAACAAAACAAAAACAACATGTAGACTTTGCCGTTTGTGCTCTACTAAAGCGGAAGAGAACAAGATTCTTTTATATAGCTTGTAATATTCCACAGCGTATTGATCCCTGTTTTCTGGAATTTCATGGAAAGGAATATGTATTAAAAAAGATTCTTAAATTTTATAATATTAAATATATCTAATTTATTATTCCTTCAGTATATTTTTGTATTTATAAATTGTTTTTGATATATATATATATATATATATATATATATATATATATATATATCGATGCAAATAAATATGTATAAATGTAATGCGCTATACAAAAGAAATGTATAAAACACAAAATGTAAAAACTTTAAATAACTACCATTCGGGGTCTTAAAATTTAAGTTAATCTTCAAAAAATCAAAAACTCTAAAGACTAATACCCCTGAGACTTCTTAGTAAAAGATAAAGGAGTTGTTAATACATTAATCGAAATCCTAGAAGTGTTTTAACATAATATTATTAATCAAAATACACATGTACTCTATTTATATCATACAATAAATATACAAGCCAAAATCAAGTAGGGAAATAATTATTAAAAAAATTGATTGCCAGCATTTTTATCAAAAGTTCATAGAAAAACAATTCCATACGTGCCTCTGTAATTACTTGTATTGTAATTAATAATAATGCATCGTAATCTAATTTCTTGATCAAATGTTTCATGAGAACGCTATTAAAATACACAGCAGATTGCTTTTTTTATACCACAAAGATTTTCAGAAACGTTTGGTCTTTAAATGTACCTTCAACATTAGATGGCACTTACATACTATTGTAACAATTCTAACATTGAAGGTAGCTTGCCAAGCTGGCAGCCCCAATTTCACATGTGTCATACGCGCTGAATTGGCGCAACCATGTGCTTCATTTCATATAATGTCACCAATACGGTTGCGTTGATACCCCACAAGCACCCAAAATAATTCTCTTTACAACTCAAATTTCTAAATTTATGCAAGAAAGTGCATCAAAGTTTCATTAAAAATGTTAATTTAGTTGCAGAGGAAACATATTAGGGGACTTAAACTCGCATATGCACCTTTATGCGTAAAGATCACGGACTCGTGAGTTGAAAGGAATTAATTTAATTCGACCACATCTTCTGTGGCTCTGTGAAATGAACTGCTTTCTAATTTGTAATTAATTTCCTGTACTTACTGAAACGACACCTGGAAGATCACACCACTTGCAGAACATTGATTCGAGGGTGAACTGTTTATACGTAATGAGTTTATCAGCAGTAGCTGCCGAGAATCAGAAATAATGAGTCTTGCAAGAATGATAAGACTCAGAGGAAAAGATAATTTACTGCCCAGTGTGTGGGATAATGATGTTGAATAAGTTGATTCTTCAATATGTTTGGAGCTCCAAAAGTTGAGAACGAAAGCTTGCTCTTAACGATTCATAATGATGTGATTTATATTTACGGTCATACATTTATTCTGAAATTGCTCTTGGATTTTAGATAAGATAACATTAGTTGATATAAGTTTTTAATTATTTCATAAAGATTCGTCATCATTTCATTTTTTTATATATTAGGGCAATAATTTTATAATCAAATGACTGACTCAAACTTACATATGGACTATACAGAGTGTTTTTTTCCCAGGTATAGAAGTTTAAGTTGGCATTACTTTCCAACATGGCGACCGATTTAACAGCAGTCAAGTGATTTATTCTCAGTTTGGTTTGGCAATTCATCATGAATAGACTCACGCCTGAGCAAAGCTTTCAAATTGTGAAATTTTATTTCGAAAATAATGGTCGATTTTCATAAGCGAATTTTGTTTAGCGATAAAGGGCACTTCTGGTTGAATGGCTACGGCAACAAACAAAACTGCCGCATTTGGAGTGAAGCTAATCCACAAGTGTATGTCGAAACACCGTTACATCCAGAAAAACTGACTGTTTGGTGCGCTTTATGGGCTGGTGGAATCATTGGTCCGTACTTCCTCAAAAACGATGAAGGCCACAACGTTACAGTCAATGGTGATCGGTATAGAGCCATCATTACTAACTTTTTCATTCCTGAATTGAACAATCAGGATGTCCAGGAGCTGTGGTTGCAACAAGACGGCGCAACATGTCACACAGCTCGTGCCACAATAGATTTATTGAAATACACGTTTAGTGACCGCTTAATTTCCCGTTTCGGACCTGTGAATTGGCCTCCAAGATCTTGTGATTTAACACCGCTAGACTATTTTTTGTGGGGCTATGTAAAGTCATGAGTCTATGCGGATAAGCCACAAACGCTTGACCATTTGGAAGACAACATTTGCCGTGTTATTGCCGATATACGGCCACAAATGTTGGAAAAAGTCGTCGAAAATTGGACGTCCAGATTGGACTACATCCGAGCCAGCCGTGGCAGTCCTATGCCAGAAATCATATTTAAAATGTAATGCCACAAGATTATCTTTCGAATAAAAAAAAATTCATGTCAATCGAATAATACATCGTTGTTTTATTGCAATTTAAAGTTCTATACCTCTAAAAAAACACCCTTTAGAACAATTTTAACAAATTTGTAGAATAATTTCTAACATTTTTGTAGATTAATTTTAATATTTTTGTAGATTAATTTCTATATAACATTGTAACCTTTCATTATTATAGAAGAAGTGTGATTAATTTTCTTTGACTATTTTTTTCTTGAGAGCTAAGAATACTTCAGTAATCATAATTTATTACTCAAGACTGTTTTGAAGTTGGTTCCGAAAACGAAAAGAATAATTATCATTTGTAAAATCGCTCAAGAATTTTATAGGGAAATTTTTTATTTATTCTTTTAAAAAAACATACAGGAAATAAAAAAAAATCAAGCTAAATAAAACATACTTTCCACGAAGCAAGAATTTTAAAAGTACAGTTTTTTTTTCAATGCCTCTCAGTGAAAAATATTATTCATAGTAGTCCAAAATTATAGATTTTTTTATTGTCAATTTTTTCTTCTAACTTAAAAATTGTTAATTATTTTAATTTATGCAGTAAGAAATGAAAAGCAATTAATCTTTGATCCTTAAAAAAGTAAGTGAAAAAATTATAACGGAACTATATGAACGGAATTATATGGAAAAAAAACACTTTGAATATGAAGAATAATGCATTTTCAGATTAAATAGTTTCGACTTGATTCGTTTAATTGAGAATGAACTATCTTGCAGTGCCATAATTGCATTGTACAGTGAACATTAAAGGTTTTTATTTTTTAAATTTATGAATGCAACGTAATTTTTATTTAAAAATCTTTTTTGGCGTTATGTTATTGTTGAAACGCATTGGGTATTTTGAAATACTACTATTGCCTGCTAATGACTTAAGATATTTGATAAAAATATAATAAAATGTAATGTAAATTTGTTGAAAATAGACAAAAACTACTGCTTTACTAAATATTTTTGTATTAAGTCAAGTATATAAGAAGGAAAACAGAAATTGTTTGTTTTACGTCTAGAAAAAATGCACTTATGAGAACAAATAAACTTTTAGACTCTAGTTCGCAGACCATAAAAATATGCTGAAGATACACTCTAGGAGGCTGAAAAGTGATCATAAAGATCCAGGGATTTGTGTCTATGATGCCTTAGGTTTACCTCCTCTTCCATTCATTGTCGAAGAAAATTTTTATGACCACATCTATATATTAAACATAATAGAGATTCATTTGACAGCGTTCTGACATTTCAAATATTTACAATTTTTTCTTCTGATTTTAAGCTTTACGAATCTCTTTAGACAAATTGATAAGTTCTTGCTAAGTGTTCGCGTTTTAAGGAAGTGTGAATGGATTAATAAATTTAAGACTTTACATAGCAATTTTGATTGGAAATTTAATGCTTTTTCTTAGTAATCTTTTCCTAATGCAATACTGTGAAAATTTCTGCAATACACTAATTAGAAAACATATGAATAAAAATGAACTTTATGCTCTCTGTACTTCTCTACTACTTATAGGTAACTTCATACTACTGATAATTTCATAACACATACATGTATTGAATAGAAAAATATTTGTAGCAAAATCCTGCAGTGTAGTATAAGCAATTATGAGGCATTTTACAGTCAAACCTTCATATTACGAATCTTTTTATTATGAATTTTTCTATGCAGTGAATTCTTGCTTGGAACAAAGAACATTTCACGATTTTCTTTGTAAAATAACCTTCCAATAGCGAAGTGCATTTTCTATATTCACTTTTTCTCTTGTGATTCAATTTCTTTCTCCCCATTTTTGATGTATTTCTAGACATTTCAAGTTATTCTGTCTTTTAACACATTTTATGGTGGCCATAACTCTTAAACTGATTTTATTAGGTATCTAACTCACCGAGAGCAATATAATTCTGGGCGTTTCATCCAAGAAGTCCAACCTTTAATCCCTGTTATCTAGTTCACTGAAAACATCTTCGATATCTCCTTTCATCAGTAGTGGGGCTGTCACATGTCCCCTTGTCTTTGAACTAGTCTCCGTTCATTTGTAGTGTTGATCCGTCGTACTGGTAATTTCGTTTCATGTAGCTCGAAAATGTCAAAACGTAAGACCTTGAGCACCAAAGAAAAAATTTAATTCTTCAAGGAAGTGGATAAAAGCGTCAAGAAACTTTCCTTGCAGTTTTTCTTTCTTTTCTTTTCATTTTTTTTATAGAACCTTTACATAAGGACGAACTTTTTACCATATAACGGACTTTTTTTTCGGCATATAGCGATTTCGTTATATAAAGGTTCGACTGTAAATGCGTTCGTTCATCAACTTATTTAATACTAAACTCATCAAAACTTTTGCCAACGGAACAATTAAGTCCTCAACACCTCAATAACATACGAAAAAAATCCATCTCAGTGTCTCCTGAATATATTACAAAATTTACTTTTTATTGGTTAATTTGTCTCACTTCGGCTTTGTCCAGTCGTGTTAGGTCACCGGAAGAGCTATTTTTCCCAAGCAATTTGCATTTTGACCCTTATTATTTAAAGTTCAATAGCAAAAGAATAATGTAAATACCTTTAATGTAATTTTTCTTTCTTCTCTTTTCTATGATATGACGTTGATTTAATGTGTTTAAAATGTGAATTGTGAAATTAGCTTTAACCGTGTAAAAACAAAGAACTTTAAAATGTAATAAAATAAAATTATGTCATATGTATGCAAATACAAATATTTAAAAACGATAAAAACTTCACTACGTTATGAATATTTTTTAAATTCACAAAGAAATAATTATTTCATTTCTTCAAAATTTCCTCCAAAAACTTTTTTTGTTCATCAGTGCTATTCAATAATCTTAATCCAAATCCAAATAAGTAATTAAATATTTTGTTACATATAACTTGTTTTATTTGATAGTTAAGGAACATAACTGAACAGATGGCTTGATTAAAACCACTCTTGGTATAGTTCAGTAAATAATTTCTTTTCCAAAGAACCGGAAATTGATGTCCTGCTGGGACAATTACTGAAGAAAATAACATGAGTTTATTTACTTTATCGAGTCCTGTTACAAATCTTATTTTCTTTCGAATTATGAAATACTGGAAGTTTCATATGATGTATTTACTAAAGAAGCAATCTCAAATAATTGATTATTTTTGCTAAATTTATACTTAAGATCAACCATTATAATAACTTACAAACAGTTATTTTACATCATATATAGCTGCGAAATTAAGGGTTTACACAGTCACTTTTTTCCTTTCACTTAGCAATTAGAGTGAAACGGCGTTTTCCGCATAATTTAACGTTAAAGAAAATTACGTGTTCTATTGAACAATCTATGTATGCGGATTGGTATGACAGGATCTATCAATCTGCGTATTCGTCAACAAACCATTAGTAAGTTGATTAGTAAGTTGATCCTTAAACCTCTGCCATTCATAAACTTGGATTTAGCTTATTTTTTAGATTCGAGATAAAAAAAAATACACATATTTCTGGTTTTGTAATCTATAGTACAGCAGCAAATCTAACGAATGATGGAAGTTGCTAAAGCAATATTGCAAACAATTGGAGGAACAATATTTATTATTTTTTTAAGGTATCCGACTACGTTCGGAGCCAGAATTTTGAAAAAGCGTATAAATGGATAATATTTAAGGGGTGTTGGAAAGCTAAAATCTTATTTTTCTCATAATTTGAGATTTTTATATTTTCCAATTGTATAGATTTTAACCTTTCTAAAAATACCTTACTTGAGCTTCTGGGGTATTTAGAAGCCTTTTTAAAACGTTTTTTTAAATATTTAATTTAAATGGCCACGCCCATTTTAATGGCGAAAATTGTAAACAAATTACTTTGTTTTTGCTTAAAAGTGTAACGATTGATATAAACCAAAACATGTATCTTTTATTTTAAATTGAGCCTTTTATTTTTTATTTCCCAGCCGATTAGAAGTCTCACTGTATACATTAAAATCAATTTATCTCAAAATGTAAATTTTAATGTGCGATGTACCTTTTCTGAGAAACTACTGTTCACATGTATGTAAATTTTTTATGAATTATTTATAATGATGTCTAATATATACTAAAATGAGCTTTTTTTAAAACACTCAAAAATTTAATTTTTACAAATTTTTTAAGTAAAAAATGGGTCAAATTTCGCAATGTTTGATAAAATATTTCATAATTTCTTAAAAAATTCAAAATAAGCTAAAAGCTCATTTTAGCATAATAAGAGAGGTGTACTTTAATAGTATGAAAAATTTCAAGCATGTACATAAAACAGATTTTGAGAAAAGGTACGTCGAAAACAGCCAATTTAACATTGTCAGCATAGAGAGAGAGAAAGGTTTCTCCAACTCCCCTTAAGATATTTAGTGTCACTTGGATTAGAAAATGTGTATAAACTTGTTTTAAGAATAGTATTACAATAAAAAATTATTTAAGTACAATATTTTAACAAAAAATGAACATAGAATGACCCATTTTCAAAATATTCTCCTTTTGTGAAAAATGCTTCTATTATAATAATATTTTGCCTGTATAAAGCCCAGACCTCTGTACAGAGGCTCAACTAGAATTTTTGAAATATATAACTTAGAAGTGGGTTTATCCGTGTTTTACGACAACAGAGGGGAGAAAATTTAAAAAAAAAACGCCGATAATTATTTCAAATGGTTGTAACTCAAAATAATGTGAAATTTTCAAAAATCGTAGTTGAGCCTCTGTGCAGAGGTCAGAACTATATACAGGCAAAATATTATTATAATAGAAGCATTTTTCACAAACGGAGAACATTTTGAAAAGAGGTTAATCTAAGTTAATTTTTTGCCGATATATTATTTAAATTTTTTTTTGTCAAAACGTCCTTAAAACAATTTTACACATGCATTCTAATCTAAGTGACACTAAATATCATGAAATTTATCCATTTATCCGCCTTTTTAAAATCACGGTTCCGAACGTAGTCGGATACCTTAAATCGCAGTACTTTTTGTAAATACCGATAGTCTAAATAACCTTTAATTTTGCGACTAGTAGTGCCACCTGACTATTTTTTTATTTACACCCTTTTATAAACTTCACTTATATGTAACGGAATCTTTGAACTGAAATTTTACCCATTTTATAAGATCAGATTAAATCCAAATTCTGCTCACTTGTCCAGGACCGATGACAATACAATAATTTAATAATTTTTTTCAATTGTCCCCATCAGGATTAATGATTTTCCCTTTTCAGATCCCTTCCCACATCTGGCGATTATTTTCAGTTCCCATTTCCAGATTTAGGGACTAAAAGATTAAGTTACAGCTTAGTTCGATTATTTTAAAAGGGTGTTTTTTAGTTTTTTTAAACTATAATTTTTATTCTAGTATCTGTTCGTCTACTCAGAGTGTAGACTACGAGCTATATTGATTGATTACGTATAAAATCAATTCTATCAATTTGACCGATCGAACAGTATGTTGCCTTACAATTTTCACTGTGCTGCAGAAGATTAAAAAAAGCAAATAGCTTTTAAGAGGTGTTGGAAAGCTAAAATTTTATTATTTTTTTTTTGATCATTTGAGATTTTTACATTTTCATATTGTATAGGTTTTTACCTTTCTAAAAATACTAATTAATCGTTAAAACTGGGCCAACGCCCATTTGAATGGCGAAAAATGTAAACAAAGTACTTCGTTTTTGCTTAAAAGTTGAATGACTGATATAAGCCAAACCATGTATCCTTTATTGCAAATTGAGCCTTTTATTTTTTTTATTTCCTATAGTCGATTAGATGTCTCACTGTATACATTAAAATCAATTTATCTCAAAATGTAAATTTTGATGTTCGAGATATTTTTTCTGAGAAACTACTGTTCATATAGGTATGTAAATTTTTTCTGATATTTTTATAATGATGGTTTATATATGTGTACTGAAATGAAGTTTTTGTAAAAAACTCAAAAATTTATTTTTTACAATTTTTTTTATGTGAAAAATGGGTCAGATTTCATTATGTTTGATAAAATATTTGATAAATAATGAAAAAAATTCAAAAAATTAGCTAAAAGCTTCATTTCAGTATAAGAAAGGTGTGTTTTAATTGCATGAAAAATTTCGAGCATGTACAAATAACAGATTTTGAGAAAAGGTGCATCGAAAACAGCCAATTCAACTTTGTCGGTATGAAGGGGGGGGGGGTCCTACTCCTAAGTTCTACTTCCTCTACGACGTTCCTAATAAGAGTTTAGACCATTTCCACAAAACGATATTCAATGAATGCTTTTTCTATTACAAACGCAAGAGCATTTTTTTTCAATGCAATTTGTATTATAATCCACGCAATAATTTTTATTGTATGTTTCAGTCCAAAAGTAGCACAATTTGCAAAAATGGAAGACCAGCTTTTAGAATGAAGAGAAAGATTTTAAAGAACTCTAATTGAGAATTATCAAAATCTCATATATAAGCTGAAATATAATATTTCAGACTGAAACTTAAAATGCCATATGAAATAAATTTAGATACAAGATAGATTGTAAATTAGACAAAAGCAAAAATTTCGGTATTTTTTTTTTGAGCTTGCATAATTGATATATTCTCGTACATTTAATTTTGACTTAATGCTTGGAATTCTATACAAAATCTTGTGAAGACTTTAAACCTTGAACATAGAAAAATGTAATAAAATACGAACTCTGAAATCAGAAAAAATGAGAGAAAGAGAGAGAGAAAAAGAAGATGCCTAGTTGTCTGATAAACATTAGAAATTAATTTCAAAGATTAAATGCTTTTCATTTCCACTTTGCCCTGAAACAATGAACAGCATTATTTCAGACTTAAAAGGTAAAACAAAAAACTAACAAAAAGAATGTCCTATGTTTATCATTCATTTGTAACGAGAATGGTAAGAAGATGGACAATAATCCGCATGCCGAGTGAATACTTACTTAACCAGTCCGTCTGCCAGCTAGGTGAAGAAAGCAGATGTGCCAATGTCTGCGCGCGCAAACCTCTCATTATTTCTATACTATTAACTGTTTTGATATATTGTAGCTGTGATCAATTTAAATGTGAAAAAATTGGAATCTATTTTAATTATTAATGAGTTTTGAATTTAGAAACCATGCATAAAAGTTGAACTGAGCTAACATTTGAAATTCAAGTTCATTAGTTTTAATGTAATCTCCAAATTATTTCCTCTATTAAATGTACTGTGAAATTATCTCTTGTTGATAATAAAACATTCGAGTATATAAATGAATAATAAAATTTCCCGAAAGAAACCATGTTAACTTTATATATTTCAAATTGATTCCAACATTTTCGTTTGAAGAAGGATACTGTTTTGTTTACAACCAAATTTCCAAAAAAAACCCTATTTTTTCCAAATTTTTTTTATGATTTTTGTTGACTATTTTTTATTAAATTTTGTTTATGCTTTTTTTCCATTTTGTTTATGCTTTTTTTTTCTTGGCACAATTTCAAATCCAGTCATTTCTTCGCTTGGTGATTTTCAATTCTATTTTCGTATGTAATCTCCTTTATCGCATTTAATCACGGTCCAGAAAACGTGTTGATATTCGTATTTTACGTGCTAAGAAGCAGAAATTTGTCTTCAATGGGGATAAGTTGCAAGAAAAAGCCAAGAAGAAAAAAAGAACGACGATCTTTTAGAAGAAACCCTCACTTTTTATGGAAATGTGAGTTCTATTAGATTTCTTTACTAAAACGAGCACCGTGCAAAACAAGATATTGTAGATAATGTTTAGGTAAGAACTGATGCGTCAGAGAATTTTTCTCCATTTTTTAGGTTAATTGGATGTATAAGGAAACACAGAAATAATATCTAGGGAATTTTTTAAAATTTTATTTACGTTTAAGGGAACACAGTACGATTTAATTGACAAAAATCGTTCAAAAAATCACATCTAATTTTTCTAGCCTATATAAATTATTCTTTATATACTTTTCTATAACCTCACAAAATTTGAAAACCCTAAACCTGAAAAATGCAGAATTATGATAGATTTCATGTTCGTTTTTATTCACATCTCTACAGCAAATCCAAACTTTAAACTGACTTATCTCGGAAAGATAAAATAACTAGTTTGTCTACATTTAAAATGCTAAGGCTTTTTTTCTATTGTGCCTAAAATGCTTTGGATTTTTTTACCCCTTGTTAATAGAACATGTAACAAAAGTTGGTTTGCATTTTTGAATTAAAGCAATACTTATTTCTGAAAAAACAATTGAAGTTAGAATTTGAAAATTTTTTAAGGAATTTTCAATAAGGATTCATAAAAAGAAGTATTGTACAAATATCAATCGTGTTATCGCAAAACCCATACCAACTTTTGTTATACATAGTTGGACGTACTTGTAAATTAAATTTTATGCGTATACATAAGTTTTTGTAGGGGAGGAGTAGCATTTTAAAATCACTTCACAAATTTTAAGTTGTTTCCTTAAAAAAATTAAATGACTAACTTCTTCTGAATTTTTGAGCACAAAATCTGTTTTTCATAGTATACACACATAGGAGGCAACCAAAAAATTTTGAAAATCCTTAAATTAAAATTTTTTGCTTAAATCGTACCATGTCCTCTTAAAATAAACATATTTAAATGTGTAATGATTATAAAAAATAATTTTTCTAGAGTATATATGTAATGCGTTTTTACTATTTGTCATGAAACTGTAGCAATCTCTACAAAGCATTTCACAGAACTGGGTTCAAAGTATATTTGAATGTAAAAATATTAAATGATTTATTTAAAAAAGTAATTTATTTCTTTAAGTATTTTTTTTTTTGCTTTGTTGAAAACTATTTACATTATTTTAAATTATAAAGGAAGTATTCATTAATGTGTATTAAAGGAGATACAAAATTCATGGGACAGATTTTTAAGCATAATTGAACAGCCACACGCACACACACGCACAAAAAGTGCAGAATGTGTTTGTGGGACACTTGACTCATTGGTGTCTAAGACATGAAAAATTCTAAAAAATGTAAATAAAAACTCTGTTTGACAAATACTTTTATCAGCAAAAAGTATGTATGGGTGAAAAAAATTCCCAATTTGAATCTTGTTTGAATTTGTGGATTAATACCTCCACAAATGCAACAAATCTGTGAAGACAGTTTTGGAAATACAAACATATAAGAGAAACAATAGTAAGGAAATTTATTATGCAAAACGAACTTTAAAGTTCAATCAAATTGTTTATGACAAAAGTAATTAAATCATTTACATTGATGTAAAAATTCAATGAATCATTTGTACAATTTTATTATAATACAATATAAGTTGGTTACGCAATTTCTAACAGGATTCTATTGTTTGATGTTTAGTTTTTTTTAAATACTAAAGCAATATATAATATTTTTTGTTAGATCTAAGGATTAGTATATTTAATTGCATTAAATATAGTCTAAACTGATTTCATTTAACTGATTTGTTTTATTATGTATCTAAAAGCCCTTACATTTAAATAATAACCTAAAATATCCCTCACTCACTTGATGCAAATCTGTATTACATTAAAATTTATTACTCCAAGTATCGCGAGTTTCTATAAAAATAGAATAATTTATGAAATGAATTTAAATTTAATTTTGATTTTAAGTAATATATTCATTATTCAAAAGATTATGATGTTTTGAATTTAAAAACCACTAGTGTGCATAAGTAATGATAATAAAAATATATAAAAAAGTTAAAATTAATAAAACAAGCAATCTCTCCCCCCAAAAATTATAATAAAATTGCATGACCAGTTCACTTATGAAAGTTCCAGAAAAAAGGAAAATACTTAGGTAAAAAGACCTTAAAAGCAATGCTTCTCAAAGTTTCAATATCCGTGATCCAATATTCAATCATAATTTTCATCGCGCCCCCCTCATACAATAACGATGTATTAAATTCATTAATACTATCCTTTGACACTAAAACTTCAATACGACTGTAACATTTTAAGTGCCGTCGACGTATATAAACGTCTTGCTCAGCCAGTGCGTTATTTGCCCCGGACGTATATATACGTCTTTCGAAGTACGATCTTTTCTGTGCAGTGCAATCCATAAAATTATTTCGAAGGCTTTGGAATGAAATAAAAGGACCTTGACAGTGTTAGCGTAAAATTTACTTATTCCAGATTATTTGCTTCTTTATTCCTTATTCCCCCAATACATGGCCCACGCGCGCCTTCGTGGAAAACGGTCGGTATTGGAAAGTGAATCGCGTAACTTTTAATCGGCACTTAAGGGATTAATTATAAACAGTACACAAGATAAGTTTTAATTTTTGTATAAAATTTTATATATGACAAGCTCATGGGGTCACTGGTAATTATTATACTTGTTCTTAACTTTTTCTCTGTTAAATTAATTATGAAATACATTGTGTAGCACTGATACATTTATAAGTGTAATCTATCAGTGTAAATGTGTGTTTTATTTTTTATAATGTCAGTATGTGTATTTATTAATTTACTGCGGGTAAAAAAACAAATTTAATTAAATAAAATTTTGTTTTCGACTTTTTAATATTGTGACATCGTTGATTGTAGGGAATCCCCATCTTTCGATTCACGATAAGTTTTATAGTTTCACCAGCTGTTGAGTGACAAGTATGACGTCTTCAATTGTTGTGAACTCACACTCATCGATTGTCCCTGAATTTTTAAGATCCACCAGCTGTAAAATGACCAGTGCACGTGGCCATGGGGCCATTGTTTATTGTCTGAACTCGGGGAGTGACGACAGCCAGACGGGTCGCCATAATGGTAAAGGAGAGCTGGGGCCCCATTGACAATATAGGCGAAGCCTTCTTAAAAGAATCATGTCGTCTTTTCTGGTGCTGAGAGAAGGGGATAATAGAAACACAGGTGGCGTGATGGACAAGTGTGTCCAGATGTTGGACAAGGAATTATGGCACCTTGGGCCAGTCGGCCCGGGTGTGTTTTGGAGTGTTATGCGCAAATAGGACGAGGGAGGCCAAGAGACTTTTGTGACCTGCCAATAAGAAGGGACGAGGGGCGTGTTGTGAACACACCCCTGGTGTTTAAAAGGGTTCTTTTTCAGGAGACAAAAAAAAAAGAGACGAGAGAGAGTGGAGCCTGGCATTGGATGGAAAAAGGGTAAAACCCTTCCCTGGATGGAGAAAGCATGAGAGGAGAGCCCTGGTTGGAACGGACGGGAAGAGAGCGCGAAAGAAAAGGGCTTAGTCCGAGATTGGAGTGGAAAGACGATGAACGCCGGTGGCGTTGAGAATAGAATATAGACTGACTGCATCGGCTTGGCATATGAACTGAATTCAATTGCTTTTATTAACAAATTGTTTAGCAAATAAACAATGCTTTTATTTGTATATTAGGCTGTAACAATTTATTGATGGTTAGCTATACACGACGTTACAGCTAATATATATATATGAAATTGGTGGCAGCGGTGTTGATCCGGCATTTAAGTAAATAGATGCCCGAACCCTTAGTTTTGAGTGAAGAGAAAAAAATGCCAGCCGTGTGCAATTGTGATGAGATGAGTTGAATGACGGCTAATTCCTGGAGTTCCCAGTTGTGAGAAGTGCTGGATACAAGTGTCTCCCGTTCCTGCTAGTGATGAAGTGTGCCCGCCTATATTTTGGAATTACTTGCTATGAGATGTTTTCTTGGAGTTCCCAGCTGTGAGAAGTGCTGGATACAAGTGTCTCCCTTTCCTGCTAGTGATGAATTGTGCCCGCTTGATTTTTGGAATAGCCTGTTATGAGATGTTTTCCTGGTGTCCCCAGCAGTGAGAAGTATATGATTCAAGCATCTCCCGTTCCTGCCTGCGGGATCATTGAGTATCTGTTTGCCTGTGTTAGGAGTGCCGTTTTTCAGATTTCCAAGTGTCAAGTGCCAGAATTCCTGAGTGTTCCTGTGTGTCCTCTACAAATTTGAAGGTGAGTCTTTTCATTGAGATTATTTTCGGGGCAGCAACTGAGTATTGATTTTGTATGTAAAATGTTTTAAATAAGGAATATAAAGACCAGGTAAAATTAGTAAACAATAAGAGACTAGAAAGATTTTAAGTTTTGCATGAAGTGTATACATGTGCAATATTAGTGTTGTGGTTATACATTTGTGAAATTTAGTATACGGTAGTTATACTTGTTGAATTGGAGTACACTGTTGTGTAGTTTATTGTGTTGTTTAGATTTGTGCATATGGGTAAAATATAGTTAAGTCTAGGTCTATTGTATTGTTTGGTTACCTTGAGTCTTTGTATAATTTTTGTAACGATTAAGTTTAGATTTGGGTTTGTGTGTATTAGTGCATCATGGCGTTTCTGTTAAGAGAAAGAAAAGACGTATTGTTAGAAGTTGCAAAAGAATTAGAGGTAGAAGTTGATATTACTCTACCCAAGATGGAATTTAAGAAGAGAATCTATCAAAGTGAATACTATACTGAGGAAGTAGCTAAATGTTTGTTGGAGGGTATTTTGGAGGAAAAACGGGAAGAACGAGAAAAACGGGAAATGAAAAAATTCGAGGAACGTAGACTAGCTAGGGAATTTGAGTTAGAAAGACTGAGAGCTCAACTCAGTAATAAGTTAAATGAAAATGAATTGAAGGCATGGAATAGGATTAACAATCTCGCAAATGTTTGTATTTTGTCAGAAAATCGTACCGGAGAAGTTAGTGAACCGGTTAATAAGTGTAGGCCATTAATTAACCCGGTAGTTAATAAAAGCGTAGAGAACGCTACATCTTGTGATTTTGAAAATGAGAATTGTGACACCCAGTGAGATGGACGAACGTTTCCCCCTGTCTGAAGTAAGAATGAGAGGAACAGAAAAGAATAACAGGTCTAAGGGTGAGAAAAGGGAAAAAATGAATGTGTATAGAAGTAGTGATTGTGAAGTGAAAATGAAAGTAGGGGTATGTGAAGGAAGGGTCAGAGCTGTGGTGATGGGTGCACAGCGCGTAATAAATCCGAATAATATTGGAGATGGCTCTATTGAATTGAAAGGAGATAAGGGAGTGTCGAACCCTGAGGATTGATTTGTGAGAATATCTGCGAGGAAAAATATACCATTGGGACATTAATGGGTTGTGAAAAGCAGTTAACAGTGGATCGGGAAAGTTTTCGAAATCATACAATGGCTAAGATAGCAGGGCAGTTAAAAGGGGGAAAAGAAAACATGTGTAAAGAAGATGTGCGAAAAGCTTGGGAGGCGGGTTAGCAATGGGATTGCCTCTCTCGGAATCAAGGGAGATTTATAAGGATAATTTAGAGATGGATATAATAGGTCTAACATTGGTTCAGAATTTAATTCCGAGATAGATTTACCCGGAAAAAGAGACCGCAGTACCATTTATCGTCTTAATTTAATAAAATTGTACCGTACAAAGCCGGAATCGGCAAATTTGGTTATGGAGAATAGCTCAGAAGGAATAGATTCCGAAACTCTCTATTCGGTAAAGCTATTTATGGATTTTGGTTTTCAGGGTAATTTAAGGATAAGTCAATTGTATTTTAAATTACCGCCTGATTGAAGTAGCTACTTGAGAATGATTAACGCTAAAAAGAAAGAAGGTTTTTTCACCACATCCTGGGACGATTGTTTTAAGGCAGAAGGATATTAATTTAATTACGGGAAAGCCGTTTAGAATCAAAACTTGTTCTTCATCCCAGATGTTAATACGCTACGAGAGGATACAGTGTTCCTTTTAGATTTACAGATAAACGGGAGGGGGCCGTCCATCCGTACTCTGCCCGTTGTTTGGTTAGGAAGAGTGAGCCGATACCCGTACCCTCGTATTAAATGTATTAAGTATAGGAATTTGAACCAGGTGACGCGAGCCGAGATTTATCTTTTGTAAAAAAGGGAAAGTTTTGTAGGAAAGAGCAACGCGGCATCGTGGGTCAACAAATTGAATTTGTATTAAAATGGTTGAGTAGGGTTGTGTCGGAAGTCGGACCGACCAAAGGTAAATTAGAGCCATGGGCAAGTTTGTTCCGTGTACATAATGTAGGTATAGTGAAATCATTTCATGAGCTAACGAGATATATTAATTATATCCCAATTAAAGTGTTTCCTCAATAACTAACGTAATGTAAGACAATCTCATGAATTGTGAATAACTTGTTATAATGGTTCTGAGAATGCTTACTGATAGCCATGATTTAATTAAATTTAAAAACTCTTAGTTTAAACTTCTTAATCTAAAAAAAAGTTAATGTTGCTTGCAAAGCTTGGAATTTATAGGTGTTTATTTTGTTTATTTAATATCGTTGGAAACACCGTTGGAATAAGTAGATGAGAATGAGCAATTCTTAGGATTTGTGTTAGGTGTGAATTAATATTTGTATGAGTATGAGTGTTGGTGTGTGTGTAAGGTGGAAGAAAATTATGTGTTATGATAAATCTTTTGTGTATCTTAGGACTGTGTACACTCATAGATGTTTAACACAATTGAATGAGTGATTTGATGTATTTGAATTATAGAAATATTATAATTTGATTTAATTTCCTTAAAACCCTAAATGTTGAGGTAAATTTAAGAAATGGAAAAAAATTATCCAAGATTCAGAATTCAAGTTTTTATTGTAAAGTTGACGTCTTATAGAATTTTGGATTTATTTGTTTATTTTACTTGTGATTGTATATGTTACTTGGATTGCTGTCCTGATCGGTCTCATTGATAAGACAACCTTTCGGAGTGAAATGTTACGAACTGAACCAAACTGAGGCCTGAGCGGTCCAGTGAAATGGACCTTTACAGGGAGAAGGAGTTGTAACATCATCGATTGTTGCGAATCCCCATCTTTTGAATCACGATAAGTTTTATAGTTTCACCAGCTGTTGAGTGACAAGTACGACGTCTTCAATTGTTGTGAGCTCACACCCATCGATTGTCCCTGAATTTTTAAGATCCACCAGCTATAAAATGACCAGTGCACGTGGCCATGGGGCCATTGTTTATTGTCTGAACTCGGGGAGTGACGACAGCCAGACGGGTCGCCATAATGGTAAAGGAGAGCTGGGGCCCCATTGACAATATAGGCGAAGCCTTCTTAAAAGAATCATGTCGTCTTTTCTCGTGCTGAGAGAAGGGGATAATATAAACAGGTGGCGTGATGGATAAGTGTGTCCAGATGTTGGACAAGGAATTATGGCGCCTTGGGCCAGTCGGCCCGGGTGTGTTTTGGCGTGTTATGCGCAAATATGACGGGGGAGGCAAAGAGTCATTCTAGTACATTCAACGAAAGCTGGTATCTCTTTTTAGTGCGGCACCATATTGGCGGTTACCAATTACGCAGATAATTTTGGCACCCAACTTCCTCCCTAGAGGGAGGCACCTGAGCTCTGACGATGTGAACCTGTACTAGGATGTTAACGACCAAATTTTCAAGGCTTTCCCCTCCATACAATAATAGCGTATTGAGCTAAATAATAATGGATTTCAAGCGATGAAGTTACAAAACCACTTTAATTATGAACTGTACAAATTATCAAGTTAAGTATTAAATTTAGCATATAATTTTGTACATGACAAGCCTATGCGAGCACTCGTAATTATTAAACTTGTTCTTAACATAGTATGGACGAATTAATGATTGAATATATTGATAGGTACTGATAGATTTATAAGTATATACTGTATCATTATAAATGTGTATTTTTTATTATCTCATAACGTATTTTGTTTTGTTTCCTTTCAGTACATTAATAATCTTTTCAAATCTTTTATTTTCGACTTTTCGCTGTGCTTTCACCCCCTTATTACGATTATCACACCCCACTAGTGTTGCACGCTCCCCAGTTTGAGAATGCTGGCTATAAACCAAATATTTTTAGTAAATATTATTTACCATCGAACATTTCAACAGTTTTCTCAGTAAAACCTATGTGAAAGATTACAAAGAAAACATAAAAAAACTTTGTATTAATTGCGCAATTAATTCTTACCTTGCAAAAAAAAAACCGTAACATGAATAAAGTGTAAAAGGTTTTATGTAATAATTTCATCAGATAATGTATGTGTGAACGCTATATTCCTTTCACTGAAATGAATATGTTTTCCCCGGCAAAAAATATGGAGCTTATGTGATCAATTTTCTTGAAATTTGAGGAAAATTGAAATCTGAGTTAATTAATTATATGGAATATTCTTTGACTAAGCGCTACTTACATAAAACGCGCTCTCTTCTTTCATGTGGAACAAAGTAGCAATAGCTTCGATAATTTAATTAAAACATAGCCTCTACCTGGGGTTTCAGGTACAGCATACTTTTTTTTATAACCAGAGTTCACTGACTGATGAGATTAATTTAGTTTCTCGAAGAAAATTTTGTTTTGTTTCAGTTGCAGCGCAAGATTATGTAAACAAAGTTCGCAAAGGAATCAGCTTAGCTTCTTGCATAACATGAAATTTTAATTTTTATTAAAGCTAAGGAAAAAAATGCAGCAGTGTGGTAGATATTTTTATGTAGTAAAATGATTTCTTCACAAAGCAACTCTTTATGAGAGGATTTAGTTAAATAAAAATAAACCAGCCTATCTCATCAGTAATCTTCACAGATGTTTGTAGCAATACAAAAAAAAAAATACAAGTCTTAATGAACAAATTTGCTTCCATGTACTCTGAAAAAAGAAAGAAAAGAAACATCGCTAAATACAAACGAAACTATTGTGCGCGTTACATCCATTCCCTTCCAATATAAATAATATAATGTATCTGTGGTGGCGTGATATCTAGATAAACCAGTAATAGCCTCTACGCAATGATGACGTGGTGGCTAAGATACTCATTTTCGGTTAGATAGGTGTCCGGTTCTAATCTTCCTTCATATCTAATACACAAAACTTGAACTTATAATGCAAAAATTCAGAATTTGTTATATTTAACTATAATTGGGGCCGTGGGTAGCCTAGTGGTTAGAGCATCGGGCTCCAGACCGGAAGGCCTGGGTTCGATGCCCGATGCCACCTAATACCCTCCGAGTACACACGGAGTACGTGCTCGTTAAATCAGTGGAATGGGGTCTTGTGGGCTGAGTCACGAGCGCAGGGACTGGAGAATATTTCCCTCCCCTTCAGTTCTATGCAGAAATTTTGGAGGTTGTGTAGCCATCTATCGTCCCTTTGGAAATTTCACCGAGCTAAATCGTACTGTCACCTGTATGGTGCTCAAGACCAACGACAGGCGTACTTCTAGCCTCTTGCTACGATGAATTTCGTGGGCCTCAATCTGACTACGTCAGACAGGTGGCATTAGAAACAACAACAACAACATAATTGTTAATATAATTCTTGTTCATTAAAGTTTCAGAATAGTAGTACAAGTTAACTAGTGGAACTCTCTTCAGATGGCGTTGAGTCGCCTATACGCAGCCTAGAGCTTATGAAAACGTGATATTCCCTTTTGAGAGAAGAACATCATGGCGATGGTAGCAGGCAATCTGATAGATGTTAAATTTTTAATATATCTTCGTGGTTTTTGTATGTTTTGTGTTGTGGTTTGCACCGGTGGTGCAAAATAAAAATGATTCCCTGTAAACTCGATCTGAGACTTCTTCCTCAATGTCAGCCTAAAAGTAAACACAGAGATTGGCGCTCAATGTGATAAAGATTACTTTCCAGGTAACGGAATCCCAAAATTTTAAACAATTTTCGGATGAAGTTCAGATTCAGAATGTATAGTTTAAAGTACAATTAATGATTGGAATTTATCATTGTGCTACTAAAGTGTGAAAGAAAACTGAATTCGTTAATACAAAATTTTCGCTAAGCTATATTTTTATAGCACATTGAAAGCAATAAAATAGTCCCTTAGACCAGTGCTTTTGAAACTTTTTATCGCGCGAACTGCTTAACATTCGATGATCTTACAGCGGTCCGCTGAGGGTGGGGAGCGTTAATTTTTTATGTTTTAGATTGTTTGGATTTAATAATATTAATTTAATTGTATTTAAATTAATAAGGAATGAAAATAATTTAATATGAATAAAATAAGTGAATATGATTGAAATGATTGAATATGAATGAAATAAGTGAACATGATTGACTGAATATGATTATGATTGAAATATGAATGAAATAAGTGAATATGATATGATTGAAATGAAATTGAATATGATTGAAATGATTGAATATGAATGAAATAAGTGAATATGATTGAAATGATTGAATATGAATGAATATGAATGAAAATGAAGGAAATGATTGAATATGAATGAAATAAGTGAATATGATTGAAATGATCGAATATGAATGAATATGAATGAAAATGAAGGAAATGATTGAATATGAATGAATATGAATGAAAATGAAGGAAATGAATGACTATGAATGAAAATAGTGAATAAAAATGAACAAAAAGTGAATGTAAAGCGATTTAACATTGGAATATAAAATGATTTTACATGGAATTTAAAGTGATTTAATATGGAATATTAAGTGATGCAACGCGGAAAATAAAGTGATTTCCATTGAAAGTCGCACAAACTTGAGGAAAAAAACACCATAATTTTCCTTAGACGGACCGGTAACATGTGATACACGAATAGATGCCTGTCAGCGGCCCAGAGGTTGGAGGCACTGCTTTAAAATTAACCTATTTTTTGTTACGAATATCGAATGTTTCTAATAAAACTGCAAACCTTAATATTGAACTGGTTTGAAAATATTGCAGGTATCTTTCAAATAAATCTCTACGAGACTCGAAATTGAAGTTTCCATTCAACCCCTTTTACCGAAAGGTTAAGAAAAGTTGAACTCAAAACCAAAATAGAATATCTAAAGATTTTATACATATAAATTCGAAAAACAAGGAATTTCTTTAGGATTCTCTTATTTCAGAAATTTAAGGGCGAAAATAAAGCGATAATTTTCTTATATTGAATCAACATCAAGTTTTGTGAATTATTCTTTCTTCCTTCACTCCAAATCTAGTTCTTGCCAGCATCTGTGAAAAGTTTCAGAGGAGTGTGATAAGCCAATTTTGTTATGTAGTGGCTGCCTCGATTCTATTCCTTTGCCTCTTGGTTGATTGGTTGAATATTTGGCAAGCCACAAGCAGTCTTGAATAATGAATTTATCTCCGTTCGTTTTAGTGATACAAGCACTAATGTGATTAATGAAGCAATCGAGAAAAGTGTGTTTTTTCTGACAAATGAACTTAGTTAAAAGAATACATTTTTACTGCGGAATAAATATTTAGTAATATTTATAAAAGCAAAACATAAAATTCTTTATTATTTTTAAGATGTGCTAAAGTTAACTTAAAAATTATAAAACAATACCATTTCCTTTAAATTTTATTTAATATGTAACACATTATAACAGTTGCAAATCTAACAAACAGATAGTTATTGCCCTTCCATTGTATCATACTTTTAGAATATAAGATAAATATTTTAGGTAGATTTTTATTAAGTAATTCACTATCTGAGTAAAAAAATAGATTATTCTATTCCATTTGTTTTTATAAAGAATTTTTAAACACGAATGTGATGATGATTCGTACTTAAAAGTACCTTGGTTGAAAAGAACATTATAATTCTAGGGACAATTAAAAAAGATCCGCAACAAAACGAGTTACGTTCTCAAACGTTCTCAAAAATAAAAATCTTACGTCTAATATCTAAATGTAAATTTAAATAAAACTTTCAAATACAAATTTAAATGAATACAAACCTTTCATATACCCAAAGGTAAATTTTAACAAACCTAAATTTAAACTACCCTTTTCTCAGCAATAAATGAGTGTTTAAAGATATCTTTTGATATATTGTTAACATTATTAACCTTCGGAAGGACTAATTATCCCTTTAGAGAACGCTAAGTATCTTGATATCAAAACTCAACCTTCTGCACGAGTTTTGGTTGAAATTAGGATGCAACTTCAAAGGGCTTACTGGAATCCATTAAAACTGAAGCGTTTGATTGCGAGGTTGCGTGAAATTAGCTCTTCATAGCAAAATAAAGAAAATGAAATACATACTGCATTCATTGTGAATTTGTAACCTCTTTATGTAAATGCCAATGGAAATGAAATAGAATAAACAGATAGAGGCGATAAAATCCAACTGTCTTGCTGCATATTTGAACTTTTATGCTTAAAATTTAAGTCGAAAATTCTTTTATTAATAGAGAGACAAAGGAAGCTACTGTGAAATTAATTATTTTTACCATACTTAAGGCACCCTCTTTGAAAAGCTAACGTGAGTTGAATACTAGTAGAATTTAGAAGATACTATCTTCTAAATTCCATCAATTTTAATGGTAAGGCAAACATAAAATATACGAGTAAAAGTACTTTTTTAGATTTTGTACAGAAGGTCGTCTACGCTTTAATGAAATGATTTTGATAGTTAATTTTTATCAATAAATACCGTATTTTTTGTGGAAAGTTGCATCTATCTGCTTGCCAGGATTCTTAAACATAGCTCTAGCTCAAATTTTTCATGAAAGTAAACTTTTTCTTAGTGCTATCATGTAGTGTACCGTTCAGTCTGTTCAGTGTTCTTGGATGCCGTTTTCCTAAGGCTTGTTTTATTGAACCGAAAGCACAAAAGTACGTTACAAAAGCATAGGGGGATTTTACACGTGTTTCATCAAATGGGATACATTTTATTCCTGTTACTGTGCGTGTGTGATTCTTTCTTCACTAAATAAGCGGCAGTTGACTTAAACTTGTGACTAGAGCAGCGTTTCTCAAACTGTGAGGCGCGCCCCCTTGAGGGTCGTGAGAACTCTACGGGGGCGAGCATATTGAAAAGTCGAAAACAAAATTTTATTTAATTAAATTTGTTTGTTTACTTTCAGTAAATTAATAAATACATTCTAAAATAACAAAAAATAAAACACACATTTACACTGATATATTACACTTATAAATGTATCAGTGCTACACAAAGTATTTTATAATTAATTTAACAGTACAGAATTAAGAACAAGTTAACTCCATGGTCTTGCCATGTATAAAATTATCTACAAAAATCAACGTTTATCTGGATAATTTGTATTGTTTATAATTAATCCCTTAACTGCCGATTGAAAGTTATACGGTTGTGTCCCAAATGCCACAGTTTATCCCGTAGGAACGCGTATGTGATGTATTGGGGAGAGAAGAAAAGTAATAAATAAGCAAATCCTCTGAAAAAAGTAAATCCTTCGCAAACACTGTCAAGACCCTTTTATTGCATTCCAAAACCCCCGGAATAATTTAATGGATAGCAGTGCACAGAAAAGATCTTACTTCGGTAAGACGTATATATACGTCCGGGGAAATAAATGATTTGGCTGAGTGAGACCTTTATATACGTCAGTGACACTTAAGAGGTTAAAGTCGTATTGTAGCTTCAGCGTCAAAGTATAGTATTATTGAATTCGATGCATTGTTATTGTATGAGGGAGGCGTGATGAAAATTATGAGTGAATACTGGGTCGCGAATATTGAAACTTTGAGAAGCACTGGACTAGAAGCTTTGTTTACATAAAGTTCAACTTTCTCAGTGTCCATTCCATATAAAGTTGGAATTTCTTATTCAAGCAGTGGTTCTTGATCTATTTCAGAATCTATTCTAAACAGCATTCTATTATCAGAATGCAATTTCTTGATAATAGAGTGAATTAATTTTGGCTTTCCCTTGAGACTTCTTTGAATCTTAATTTTCTGTTCTTAGAAAGGCCTGCAACCATCATGAATACCCTTAGGAACTTTACTGGACACTGACGATGCCATTTTGTATAGTCATTCTCGTCAGTTGAGCTATGGAAAATTGATCTGCTTTTACTACAGTCACTTAAATGTACCCATACATCTTCGACTGTTATCACAAATTTCCCTTTGTTTAGCAGCTAGGTGTTTTTTGCATTAATTTCCTTTCCTTTCAGCAATATGTTTTTAAAAGAGAGATGAACTTCAGGTTTAAAAAACTGTATTAATTTTAAATCCTTATCACTGATTTTAATTAAAAGTTTTGGAACACATTCCTAGTTTCGATTCAATGAATTTTTCAGTCGGCGGGTCTCTTTCAAGGTCAGAAATTTCACTTTCTTGATAGTTGTTTGCGTTTGAACAGTATAAGGACGAAATTTTATGTAAATATTCTCATTTTTATTACCTGTCAAATTTGATATATTATAAATACCTTTGCTTGTGTGATTAAAATGCAATAACTGAGATTTTCACATCGCTTTTTAATTTGTTGATACGAACATTTCTCCTTGGAAAGCGTGATTACGTAACCATCGAGCCTTATACATTTTTAAGAGCCATTTTTAAAATAAATCTTTAATTTTACATTCCGATCAAAATAAAACCTTAACAGACAATTATTCTGAAGTTTCCAGTTTTATGCCAAAATGCAAACGAGAAAATGAATTATAAAATCGTTTTCATAAAGTGTGAACGACCTTCTGTATTTTTCCATTGCCATTACAAATATATAAATAGAATAGCTCAATTGAATCTAATTATCTCATCTATTGATTCACTGTTCATTAAAAACTTACTTCAAAGTTGTTTAAACATGTTTTGTAGTTTGCCTGTAAATACTCAATTAGCTGAATCCATTCGAAGTTCACAATTTTGAGCCCCAGAGAATGATAAGAGCATCCAGGGAACTCTATTATCTTAACATTTATACCACGCTTACTTGAGGACATCGAAGTTCCATAGATTTAAAATACATGAATCCCTCTGTATTTATTGATATTGTTACTTATCCCTTCCAATCGACAATAACGTCAGATCGAGTCCCGTGAAATTCAGCATTAGGACATGAATTCAAGACTTTACTGAAACTAGCCATAAGTTCGGGGCAATGATCCCTTATCTAATACATTATATTAGGTAAGGGATTCCAAGGATGGCTATATTAAATACAGACATCCTTGGAATTATTTTTTCTCATGTACAAGGTCTGTTCAAAAAGTTTCCATCCTTTGGCCAGAAAAATATCTTAGTTACATTACGGGATTAGGATCCTATTCAAATTCAAAATAGGCCACTAACACGTTTACACACTTAGCCCAGCTTTCCTTCCACTGCCGAAAACCCCTTTGGAAAGCTTTTTTTAAATGGTGTTCAATTCCACCGTCGCGTTCCAACTTATCTCTTCTTTAAAAATGGGATCCTTCAACGACATTTTCATTTTTGGGAACAGCCAGGTTCAACGTTGATAATGTCAGATAGGTCCTGTGCAGTTTTTCTGTTCCACCGACAGAAGCCTGGAAACGAACTTCGCAGCCACACAACGCATGATCCCCCTGTGGAGAACATATACTGACATATACTTGTTCACTAGTTTCTCGTACGGCTGTCTTCCATAATTAGATTTTCCAACTTTTTTACAATAGCTGCAGTCGAGCGGTTTGTAGCCTTTCAGAACGATGGCCCTTTACTAACGTGTGGCCTATTTTGAATCAGTTTTGAATCTCTTTAATTTGTGTGTGCCCCATAGGATCGTCAATAAACACTTGCTTAGTATTACAAATTGTTTCACTAAGAAAATCTCCAAGTTTTTGATAAAAAGTTGATTCAGAACCTTTGCTCAAGTTGTTCAGCCATCTTTAGAGAAATAGAAATCAGACGAAAGCATATAACAGTACCTCACTCAACTGCTTGCAGGAAACAGAGCCAGATATCAAAAGACCTAGGAGAATACTCCTAGATTCTTATACCGCTCCCCCCAACAATTAATTTAATCACTCACCGTGTGGTGAGAGACCATAGTATAATTTTTTTCCTTTTATTTATTTTTATTCTCATTCTTTTAATTTCTTAATGTCAATTCAATTTTGAAATCCGACGCAGGGTAGCTATTCAGACCCCTCCCCATTTCTATGTTCCAAGATTTCTGTTGAGTCAATAGAGTGCCCACTCCCCGAGTGCTCTCAACTAATGCCAGCAAGAACTCTCATCCGACATCAGGATTTTTCCCGCCAACTTCAGATACAACCAAAACTGCCCCTGTAACCACGCCTCCTTACCACATCCTACCCACCAATCAGGAGACTCTCTCTCACCAAGGTCCAACAACATCAGGCCACATTCAACAAACTAGATATGGGATGGAGGAACGCTTCGCGTTCAATTTCCCAGTGACGTCCTGCTTGCAGGAAACGACTGTTTCACTGGAAGGAAGGGGGGAAATTCAAATTAGGGGCAACTAACTCCCTCTGTGCACACTGGTGCAGTTTTTGAACCTCTACCGTGTGCAGGAAAATTCAAGGTAAAAATCTTTTGAACAGATATTGTATATTCATAAGTAGAGGAAAATTATCAGTAAAATTGAAATTCTTGTTTAATGTCCATTTTATTTCCCAAGAGTTCTAAAATATAGCTCTTGATTTCTTATACAGGTTTCATAATATTTCTTGTACCAATTGCTTGGATTAAATATTTGAGTCCGTGCAATAAGTGACGGTATAACTATGTACATATATTCAAAGTTAAATGAATCAAAGTTTAAATATTACTCTATGAGTAAATCTGAGATATAAACTGGGAAGTAAATAGTCCCATATGTGTTATGTAGTCACTTTAATTAAATACTAGATAAATGAGAAATAAATATTTCATGCACGATAATTTTGCATATTTTGGAGAAAGTCCTGATTTATAATTAATTTACTGAGATTATATAGAGAGATAAATATGCAATAAATCACACATATTTTAATGGAGATAATTAATACTTGAGCATTTAAGTAGTACGTTTCATGATTTTGTTTTAAATATGCGACTGAATAAATTATAGGAGTGAGATAGAATTGAAATTATGTGTGCATAAAGAGTAGTAATCAGAAAACTTGGCCCATGCTTACCCGACAGTCCTGATGACACGGCTACCCTCGTAGATCGAAAAAAACCCACGAGTAGAGACGTGCTTTGTATTTTTCCAGAATTTCATGTAAAAAGTGATATATGCCTTCACAAAGTACATCTTTTTCTTTTTCTTAATAGTATATGAACGTATTATTTTCTGTTGTATTCTCAACAGACCATAAATACAATTTTTTCTGAGGAAACACTCATTCTTATTCTTCTTTAATTCCATCCCGATAATCCGGCATTTTCTCTAAGTCGGTCATCTTTCGGTCAGAGTTGCCAGAAACTTTTGCAACAAAGTAGCATGGAGAGGGGGGTAGCAAATAGTAGCGAATTGATTTTCACTTGTAGTTCCAAAGTAAAATTCTTTCAAATTTGGTAATTTCGTAAAATAGTTTTAAAAATACGTTAATTATTTAATTTATTTAAAATACATTCCAATTCTCCCTGCTTACTATCGTGCTATCCTGTATCTTTTTTTAAAGGGTGTTTTTTTAGAGGTATAGAACTTTAAATTGCAATAAAACAACGATGTATTATTAGATTGACATTAATTTTTTTTATCCGAAAGATAATCTTGTGGCATTACATTTTAAATATGATTTATGGCATAGGACTGCCACGGCTGGCTCGGTTGTAGTCCAATCTGGACGTCCAATTTTCGATGACTTTTTCCAACATTTGTGGCCGTATATCGGCAATAACACGGCGAATGTTGTCTTCCAAATGGTCAAGCGTTTGTGGCTAATACGCATAGACCAATGACTTTACATAGCCTCACAGAAAATAGTCTAGCGGTGTTAAATCACAAGATCTTGGAGGCCAATTCACAGGTCCAAAACGAGAAATTAGGCGGTCACCAAACGTGTCTTTCGATAAATCGATTGTGGCACGAGCTGTGTGACATGTTGCGCCGTCTTGTTGGAACCACAGCTCTTGGACATCATGATTGTTCAATTCAGGAATGAAAAAGTTAGTAATCATGGCTGTATACCGATCACCATTGACTGTAACGTTGTGGCCTTCATCGTTTTTGAAGAAGGATTCCACCAGTCCATAAAGCGCACCAAACAGTCAGTTTTTCTGGATGTAACGGTGTTTCGACATACACTTGTGGATTAGCTTCACTCCAAATGCGGCAGTTTTTTTTGTTGACGTAGCCATTCAACCAGAAGTGCGCTTCATCGCTAAACAAAATTCACTTATGAAAATCGACCATTATTTTCGAAATAAAATTGTACAATTTGAAAGCGTTGTTCAGGCGTGAGTCTATTCATGATGAATTGCCAAACCAAACTGAGTATAAATCACTTGACATCTGTTAAATCGGTCGCCATCTTGGAAAGTAATGCCATTTTTAACTTCTATACCTGGAAAAAAAACACTCTGTAAAAGTTTCTGAATTATATTGAAGCATTTGTGTCGATGAAATAAAGTCAATGCAGCAAGTCTCTCATTTTTCCAAAGTCATTTTGAATCTGAGAACTGAATCCAGCAGTTCAAAATCCAGTCAATTCTTTAGTTTTGTTTTTGTTAACGTCACTCTCGAAAATACCTTTCCACAGTGGCATTACTTATGGGTAGGCTGTAAAGTTTTAAGGTAAATATTGTTAAATCTTTTAAAAATGGATTTCCAACTGCATCTTTTGCACTTAAAATGTGGCACCAAAATAATGATCCTTCATTTAAAAGCTCAGATTCCGAAGACAAAACTTCTTTCAGCTGTATGTTAAAAATTAATCTCCATTGATTCTCCAGAATATCCAATTTAGATTGGTCCTCTTATTCTAAAGGCAGTTAAAGAAAAGGACGATTTGAATTTTAAAAGAAAAATCAGGAAAAAAATTATTTATCTTTTTTAAGAACTCTCAGGACTCTCTCTTAAATTGCAAATGTTCAATTTTTTGAAAAAAATATATGTTAAAGCCTCAATATTGCTTAGCATTTTGATACCAAAATTTTGTTGATACTGTTGAAATAACTATTGAAACTTGAACAAAAACCTTATTTCTTTCTTATCTTTTAACATCCTTTTTCTCAAAACAAAAAAAAATTAGCTTCCGCGCAGGATTTCTCAGAAACTATTTTTGATATTAGTTTGAAATTTCATACACATGTTCAAAATAAGGCTCTTCATAACTTATACAACAATTTTTTTTTTTAAAAAAAATTGTTATATAATTTTCTTTTATCTGAATTATAATTTATTTTTTTCTTAAAATTTTAAAATTTTCCTTATAATTGTATTTAAAAAATATTTTTTTTCTAAATTTCTTAAAAGTTAGTGTAATTTCTTAAGTGAACATTTTTATACCAAGTAAAATCCATTTTGTAAATTTTGATCAATTTTGTACATCAGAATCCTGCGCGGTGTAAAATACTGATTTTCATATTTTGGAAAAATTGTCCAATTTATATTTTTTTATAACTTTTAAAATTTTTTTTCAAATTCTCTAAAACTTTGAGAAGTAATATAAATATATGTGATTATCTCGTAGTAAAAGTTTCAAATTGTTGTTTTGTTTTATTAATAAATTACATTGGTTTGAAGAAGGATGTTTTTTTTCAAATGCACTGATATAGCTTAAGGGTCCTGAGATTTCTTAAAGATAAATAACCTATGGTGTCATTTCAAGGTATTGTGCCATAGAGACATAGTGTCAATACAAATGGACTTAATTGCTCGTCTGCATGTACTTCGGTGGACATCCTCCTGCTTCGACGTGGGCTCTCATCCATTCCACGGAGCATTCAAGCCTGTCTCGATATGTCTGGTTAACACTTTAAACATCTACCTTTATAAGTAATTGAAAATACTGCTTTTGATATGTGTCCAATACAACTGTGACAGCATGCTTTGTTTTTCGTATTTTTCTCCCAAACTGTGGATCATATAGATACAGTTCTTTGGGCATTTTTATGTACTCCCAATGAAGAACCTATCTGTGCAGTGTTTGGACACTAGTTTTGGGACATACTGTATATAAATTTTATCAATTTTTCATTTATTCAAAACATTAAAGAAATTCTACTAGTATTAAACTATATTAGACATCACAATATTCCTGATCATTGGTGCCCTCTGAAATTCTAAAAACAGTGATATTTTTAAAGAAATAAGAAAGGGCTGAAACGCTTCTTATAAAGAAACAAAAGAATCAAGTAGTTTCAGAACAATTCCCTTTTTTCTTTCTGTTATTTGCAGAAAAAATAAAATAAAATAAATCAAGAGAAACTCTCTTTGATTTAATGAGAAATAGATTGCTCAATCATCTTCTTTCCCTTTCTCTGGGTTTGTTGAATACCCTGAGAACAGCATATTACTTGGAAAACAAGATCTTGAGTATAACAGTAGACCATAGGTATTTATTTAGGTACCTTAAGGCTTAAGTTGCCATTTTATTTGAAAAAACTGCATAAGAAAGATTAGATGTAGGTATTAGTAAAGGAAAAAGGTATTTAAATATAAAATGAACGAATGCATTTAAATATGTTTACAGCTTAAAATATTGATTTTAGATAAACTGCTGAAGTTTTTATTAATCCTGGGAAAGCGAATAAATGTTTTGAATAAAGCTAAAATCCCGTATATATATATGCACAACTTTTTTTAATTTTTTTTGTTTATTTTTGTTTCTAAGTTTCTCTTTTGAGCAATTTAAAAAAATACCCTCAAACATTACATAAATAAATAGTTACTGCTATTTGTGTACGTTGCATTGTAAATAAACAATATTAACTTTAAAATCTTTCATCACATTATTAGTAGTAAAAGTCTCAATTATTGATTTACTACTTCTTCCTGAGTTAATTTTACAGCAATTTTTTTATACTTGTGCCTTTTAATCTGTTTCGTTTTATTTTATTGCCTTTTGTTTTTGCTGAAGGAGCCACAGTTCAGTTCAATTGACTAAAAAGTGGTCAAAAATTTAAATGCAATTATTTTAGCTTAAATTATTTTTTTTTATATAATTTTCTATAATCTCACAAAATTTGAAAGCTCCAAATTAAAAAAAATAGAGTTATGATTATATTTATGTTCGTTTTTATTCACATCCCAATAACAAATAAAAACTTTAAGCAGATTTATCTCAGAAAGAAAAAAAAACTCATTTATCTTCATTTAAAATACAAAGGAGTTTTTCTTTCCTATTGTGACTAATGTTTTTAAATTTTTTTTACTTATTGTTAATAGTACATGTAACCGAAGTTGATATGCATCTTTGAAACAAATCAATACATATTTTTAAAGAAATTAGTTAGATTTAGAATTGACACATTTTTCAAGGAATATATTCTCAATAAGCATTCAGAAAAAAGAATATATTTTACATATACCATTCATAATGGCAGTAAAACCATACCAACGTTGTTATATATTAACGCATTTGTACATAAAATTTCATATGTGTAAGTCAATTGTTGTAGGGGAGAAGTAGCATTTTTAAATCCCTTCATATATTTTAAAATGTTTATTTAAAAAATTAGATGGTCAGAGTATTTTAAAGCAAAAAAATTGTAAAAGCCATTAAATCAAAGATGTTTTGTATAACATGAATTTTATTGAAAAATTATATAAATATATATGTGTCTGTCAGTACATTCTAAGACATTAACAATACAGCACTGAAATATTGGAATGCTGTGTTTAAATATATAAATATATGGTTTCATATATTTTCCATAATCTCCATATAGTTCATTATATTTTTATGCAATGGAGCTCAATATTTCTTCAGCATATTAATGTTAGATTTTAAAAGTATTATTAGTCTTCATGTTGAAAGATACCCCGATAAGAAATTCCTGACATTCGATTTTTAAATGAAACAAGATTGCAATACACAGTATTTTTATTCAAAATTCGAGTTTCCTTTCTACAAAACTTACATTTTAGGCTTATAAATATGTATAAAACATTTCACTCTACACAATGCTTCGGGACGATAAAAGCATTATTTGGAGGTAAACGTTTCCTTTTCCTACTCTCTTTAAAATATTAAAGTAAAAAATGTCGTTCCTGATGCTATCCTTAAAATCCTTCTAAACTAATGTTTACTTTTACTTTATATCGGTATCCATCTCCATTCAAGGAAGCTAGAAAGAAAACAGTGAATGCCACCCCGGGAGTTTTGTTGTAGTAACATATTCCTTTATCTCTTATTTTCTTTTCAGGAGCTAGACGTAATAGATCTTAGAACCAGGATGTACCTAGAATCCGGGACTCGACTGAATTCCGTCCCTTTTCAGATACCGGAACTCTTGTTTCTTTACTTTTCCACCAAATTTTCGTGTTCACTGCCATACCCTGGAGATATTTTCCTCAATATAGCTTCCTACTTACCGAGTAAAAGTGGGATTTTTGGAACCTCTCCATATTTAGGTTACTGTTTAGAGGAAGAAGGAATCGTAACTGTGTATCTTTTTTTTAAAGTTCACAATGACCCCACGCTCATGTATTGAATCCTTAAGTATGGTTTAGGAATCCTTGTAAAGAATAATTTGCAATAATTTTGTTTAGAGCAGTGTTGAACCTAGGTGGGGGAGCGAGCGTATCGAAAAGTCGAAAATAAAGGATTTATAATAATTAATAATTTACTAGAAGGAAATATATAGAACAAAATACATTCTGATATAATAAAAAATAAAATACATATTCACACTGATATAAGATATTTATAAATGTATCAGTACGGCAAAAAGCATTTGATAAGTAATTTGTATGAATATTAAATAAAAACAACAAGTTTAGTAATTACTAGTGACTTTTGCGGGGTTGTCATATACAAAAATCTGCTTAAGATATGATATGTAATACTTATTTTGATAATTTGTGCAGTTTATAATTAAAATTTCTATAGCGTGTCGAAGTACATAATTATTGCATTCAACACATAGTTGTTGTATGCGATGTAAATTATGATTGAAAATTGAGTCTTAAATATTGAAAGTTGGAGAAGCTCTGGTTTATAGAGAGTAAATATTTTAAGACGTTTTGTAAATTCCTTGTTGCGAATGTTATTTGCAACATGATTTATTTTTTAAAACTTTTATTATAAAAAATTAAATATTATTAATGAATTATCGATAGGAAATATTGATAAATAAAGTATATTGTGATGGTAAAGTTTTGTTCGAAAAGTAAGTTTTCTGCACAAATGTCTCTTTTTCTAAACATTTTACGCAAGTTTTAAATTCCTCGTCTGGAAAATTACAAGGCTACATGCTACATTTTGGCCCATTGAATGTAGCCTCTTAAAGGAATTCAAATTTTGAGGAAGATAATTATTTCATTTTCAGTAATTTATATATATATATAATTTATAACTCGACTTTAATAAACTCTCGAGTGTTTATTAAAGTCGAGATTCAGAACGAAGTAAAAAGTAAAATAAGGTAACTTAGGTTATCAAAGAGAGATTTATATGAGTATATTTATACGCATGCTCAACATGTAAAATAGAGAGGTAATCTATTGAGTATGTGACTTCCTTACAGGAAGTGGTTTTATTCTCCATAGTTTTATCCTTCCCTTCACGAACCCTTTTGCTTATATTTTAACTTAATAATGCTCAGCGAAATGACATGCTTTTCAACAACTTGTCTTCAAGCTACTCCGGCACTCCCTAGGCAATATTTTCTCACAAGAGTACATTTGGGCTCTGATGTCTCAAACCATCTATAGATTGCATCGATTTAGCTCGAACGTGTATGGAAGTAATCCCGCAGGAAGATATCCACCAAATCAACATGTCAATGCCAATCTGGATAAAAGATTGTATCAAAGCCAGAAATCAACCGACGAATTTCCATTTCTTTCTGTTATTTCATTTTCTGAATAAACGGTATTATATATATCGTATAATGTATTCGATATTAATACATAAATATCACAGCTTCCATTTTTTGACCCTTTCGGATAATTTATCGGTGCGTTACTTTTCATGTTATAGAGTATATAAATGTGGGACGTTGTCTAGGGGTATCGTGGTGGAATTTTGATCGAAAGAGAACACAGACGCATACATTGTAAACAAGTTAAACGAAAATTAATTTATTAAGATAAAGAAAATTAAGAATTACGCTATTTACAGCATTTAATTATTTACAAAACAAGTTAAACAACAATTTGAGTAGAAAGCAGTATTCCCCTTTGACATAGAGAGGCCAAACATGGTTAAGCCTAAAGAAGGGTCTGGTTTGTTTTTGATAAACGAAGCCGTTAAGAGTACGTTGCACCTTTTCGTTCATAGTCAGTGTAGAAGTGAAAAGTGGTATCTCTCCCAGGGGCCATATGACGTCTGACGTCATCACGCCCAAATTCTTTCGTTGGACATTGAATTCCCTCTTGATTTGATTTGGTTTGTTTGATGTCGCTATCTCCTACAATCGCGATGTACTGGGAATTTAAAACATTTTAATTAATTACTCGAACCTAATTTAGTATTATTTTCTACATAAATATATATGTTTGTGTGCAATTTTGCACTATAATTGTTAGAACGAATACGAATGACAACGAATTTATTGAATTTAGTGATATTTGTCAGATAAAATTTACACTTCATATATCAATAATTCTTTCTTTTAAAGAATTATTTGCTTGTGACATTATCTTAATCATGTTACCAACATAATGAAGGAGGCATGGCAGTAAAAAATACTAAGAATGGAGTGATAATTCCAGAATTGAAAAATAATAGTCAAGGTAATACGCTTGGCGAGTAGGATAAAAACTGAAAGAAGGTATCTTACTAAAAATATCTGAAGCAATATGGTTTTGATTTAGTGAATTATAAATGAAACACTTCCTTTTATTTGGCTGAAAGAGTTGATATGCCATTGCGTGTCTCTCAAATAACCTGTTAAAATTGTGTTGTGTCAAAAGAACATATAAGATAAGTAGCAAAAACAATCTATATCTTAAGCAATTTAAATCTTATCTTCTATATCTAAATGCGTACGTGGAAGTTTTTTCCATATAAAAGGAAAAAAAAATTAAAATAAATGTATTAATTTTTGGAATATGAATATATAGTTTTTTTATTTAAAATAATATATCTGGTTATATTTATTGACAAATGAAGTGAAATGTTTTTAGCTTACGTTTTTGTGAAATTAGACTCAGATAGTTATAGTGGTGAAAGTTCCGAAAGTTTATTTAAATCAAAAAGAAAAGAAATATAATTCATTTTAATGAAATGCATAAAGACGTAACACAACAGAAAAAATCAAAGTAAAATATAAAGAAATGAATGCTAGTTTTTGCTATGAATTATCATATCTTTTTATATTCTTCATTAGAATGTAATATAAGTACTGCGCAGGACTCTTAAGCTCTATGTTGTACTTCTATTTTTTCATCATTACAATACTTAACGTGTGTTAATAAAAAAATGCATAACTACATATACATAACAAATATAAAAATTTCAAACCATTGGTGGCTGGAAATTTGTCATCAGAGTTAATCTTCAGGCCATTTAAACTTTCAAAAATACCAGAAGCTATATACACAATATCTTTTGCACCATGTTTCTTAGTGGAGTATTTTCATTTACTTGGAACAAAGTGTTATATGAAATTTTAATGAACAAAGTGTTGCCTGAACAATTTTTAGAATACATATGTTTTTAAAATTATTTATTTAAATGTCCGAAAGAGAATCATTGAGAGCAGTGTTCTTGGATAAGCACAATCGTTCGGGAATTTTAATAAATTTATGACGCCTTTTCTTTTTAACTCACTTCTAAATAGGTGATTTGATTCGCAAAAGAGTTAAATATATATTCATAAATGAGCTTCATCAGTAACATAAACGCATATTACGCGACATAATTGCTTGTAAAAATTATTTATTTTCAAAGAGGAATTTGAGTTCGAGGTTTGCAAAAGCTACTAATTATCTGCGATGGCTTCATTAGTGAACACAGTTTGTAGCGCTTCCGGCACTTTATCTTGACGACTCGTTCAGACAAGGATGTTTAAAGAGAACTCGTAAATGGCGACAAGCTCTCTTGTTATTTTCAAAGGGAATTGTTTCAGCAGGGCATAAATAACCGATGCTTTGGAATGTAAGATGTAATTTACTTAGATAAAAGACATTTAACCTCGAAGAATGAGAGCGTAATCAAAGATTCGACAGTATTCGGGATTTTAAACAGCGATTAGTGATAGTACAGAGAACAATAAAATGCTTGAAATAGTTATTTTGTTTATTTCAGACTGAAGTCTTGTGTTTGTTGCTTGTTGTGTCAACTAATCACTTAATAAAAGAACGAGAGCTTAAGACCAAAATTAAATGCAGAGCAGTTTAACTTTCATTGTAGAATATCTTTGAGCTAAATATGTTTGATTTTTTCTGTATCTATATGTGTAAAGCTTAAATTATTCAAAACATTGTTAACTCACCTTTTTTTACTATTAATGCTAATTTTTTTAAAAAATGATAAAAGTAATATAGTATAAGGATATAAAATAATGTTCTCTGTCTCTACGAGAATCTCCGAAGAACAATAAGAAATGTTTTTAATTTTAAACTGATTTGGCAAAAGAGGGATATATAAGAAGGAGGAATAAGAAGGATGGATAAAAAGGAGGAATAAGAAAGAGGGATAGAAAATCCATTGTTCGAGTTGTAAATATTTGTTAAATACATATAATTTAATATAAACTGCTGGCAGAGAGAAGCTGAAGTGGGATTTCCAGTGAAAGATTTATTCCAGTATGAATAAATCATTAAAAAGCCACTCTTAGAGCATGTGTATCAAGAATGAGTGAGGGCTGCGGTAGCCCAGTGGTTAAGGTATCGGATCATGGTAGGCATGTGCCAGTAAAGCATCGCCGTACAGAGCAGCTATGCACGTTAAATCTGTTGGGAGCTGAGACGTCCTCCCTTTGGTTTGGTGTGGTAGTTAGGAGAGGGAGGTTCCAGCTCAAGTGTCATCCACGTCACTTGACCATGGTTCAAAATTACGTGATGCGTCGCCAAAAGCCCTCGTGTAGGTGAACAGTGCGACGTAAATATTCACTCACTCACTCACAATCAAGAATGAGTGTTTATAAAGACGATGGCTTGTGTATTTGCGATGAACTTCTTAGTTTTGAGGCAAGGTAGAGTAATGAGAACGACATCTAAGTTAATACTCCAATTTTCCAAACTTTCACACCATTTGAGCTAAGGGAGAATGTACACGATAAGTATTCATCAGGGCTCGAGTCTACGACTCAACAAAGCTAGCCATTATGTAGCAATCATGCCATCCCGCCACAAGAAGCATAGAAAGTGAATATTTGCGTGTGTGTGCAGTAATTTATTCCAACAGAAAGTGGCCATTTTGGTGATTAGCAGCGTTTTTTAACCAGTAATAATAAAATGGTAATTTTTTATGATATACTTCATTTTATACAAATAACATTATTTATTCATTTTATTAGTTAAGATTTCTATAGAATGCATTCTATTTGTATAAAGAGTTATTCACACTGCTGCCTGTTTGACAAAAAGTGAATATCTGAAATTTCCTTTCTGGAAAAAAGTTTTAAGATTGAAATTCCAGATTCATCTTATTTATAACCTACTTTGGGGGAAATTTAATTCATTATTTGAATTTGAAGATAAAGTTTTGGCAATTATGTAACAGTGTTTTTCTTTTAATACATTAAAAGGAATTTAAAAATGAATTGGTAAATTATTATTTCATGACTAAATTCTGGTAAATATTTGATATTAATATCCATAATATCAAATAAAACTAATCCATAAAACTAATCTAGATAATTTTTTCGAATATTAGATACGTATAGCTTTATAAAATAATAAATATGCACAGTGTGTTGCCGAATTCTGCCGACAAGTTCAGACGGCTATAATAGGCAGCATAGGGACGACAAATCACCACAGAACATGGGGTCTCAACCCACGTTTATCGTAATAATTCGCAAAGGCAGTTATGAAGGGTGTGATGTTGAGTCGATTGAAAGGAAGCAGTAAGAAGCAAGAAATACATTTATTAGACGTAAAGCTTGTTTACAATACGAACAATGCATCAATGTATCACAGCTTGACGTCAGAAATGTAACGGAAAGGGATTTTCATTGGAAATGTTTGAAGTTGCTATAGCATATTTTAAAGCACAGGTGATATGATGTAAAAGGTGGTATGGTGGAACATCACCTTCTCGGAAAGTGGTCCTGGTGCTAAGCGTCTATTGTAATAGGCTCGGTCGTACTTGAAGTACATATCCACATATTCCTTGTTAGTGTAATCCAACATTGTTGTCAAATGCAGTTTAACATCCTCACTTTTTTCAATAATACCCTTATGACAAATTGCTTGCCACTTATATTCTTCTCAGACGAGTGGGAAATTTGAAAACATGCAGGTTTTTTTTTAAACATATCACAGCACTTCAAATTCCCTCAATAGTATTGTTTAAATGAATAGATTATTAGTTTTAAATGTTTACACTTGAAATGTATTTAAATCAAAGATTTTTATTTTTCCTTAAGGAAGCAAGAACGGAGAAGATTAGTTACGAGCTTTGAAATAAATATCCCAATACATACACGCTAATTAGTCTGATGCTTTTTTGAATATTTTATTTTAAACTGAACACATAATGCATAAAAAATATTTTGTAATATATCTAGGGTTTTTTCTTTAATTTTTATTTCTTAATGATTAAATAAACTTTTTGATTGTTAATAAATCATTAGAAATAAATATAAATTATTGTAGTAAAACTACACTTATGGAAATTATATTTTAAACAAGACTATTCTTCTAAAGACAAATAGAATCAACTATCGCTGATGCGCTTTGTTAAATTTAATACTTCATAAAAACACTTAAAATATTTTAATTATTTACTTACACTTTCATTTTCTCTCAAGTTAAATAGTATAACATACGTTCATTTGGTCGTTATGTAGAAGACTTATATTTATACTATCGCTGAGTTAAGTTATTATTTTTGTTTCGTAACATTTAGGCTTAAATTTTATTGGTAATTTTTCCAAAAAATCCTGAAAATACAATAATTTTTCCATTTTTTATAAATAAATCTTTAAGTCATTTAATTATTTTTTACTTTACAGCTTTATTTCATACATTCTTACAATTTATTTTATATAAAAAAGGCCATGTGTAAAATATAGGAAACTTAAAAAAATTATACGAACTTCTAAAACAATTTCAATTAAATTTATTTAATTGGTAAGATTTTTTCTGAACATTTAACAGTATTTTACTCAATACGCGTCTAAAAACATCTATAAATCTTAAAGTAAACAATAATGATTCGAAATACTCAATATCCTGGACGTAGTCAAATGACTTAAAATAATCCAAATGTTCAGATAGGATCATAAAATTCTTCCTCTGTAATGAATTTGCGAGGATAAACTGGAACTATTACAGATGTATCCCTAGAGAGTTCAACGAATTTGTTTCTTACTTACTACTCATGTCCAAATCATATTTTATGAGCTGTGAACCGGAATCCAAACATGCTCTCGTAAAAGTTTATATTTTATTTTAAAGTTTATTTCTAAAATGGCAATAAATATTAACTTGGTGTTTTTTAATTCACCGACTGAGAGTAAGTTTCAGTTGAAATTTTTTTCCCTTTGCAGCTTTCAGTTCTATTAATTGCAAAATTAAATTATTTCAAATTTATTTTAATTTTTGAAAGTCGATATTTAGATGCTGCAAGGTATTAGTTCAAGATTGGAAATAGTATTTTTAAGAATGTATGCGATTCGTTATAGGATACATAATTCGTTTCGGAAGCATAAAGAAATAATTTCTACTTAAGCCTTTTTCAAATTTTACGATACTTATCCGTACAATATCGATACCCGATATTGATTACTTTGTTTGTCATAAAAGTGTTCAAAATTTTACTTTTATCAGTAATTACTATCAGAAGATAATGAAAAAAATACCGATAATATGAGTTTGTTAGAACTTTTACTCGAACTTAAAAGTTTCATTTCAACAGGCAATTTTTTTTATAAGCAGGAGTTTGAGAAATTGATAGAAAAAATGTATTTAATATATTTTTGACAAAAACAATGTAATTTTATGATGGAATTTAAAAAATCTGAGTTTTGTTGAAAAAATGATATAACTATTCTTCTAAATAAGTCTCCATCTGTCTGTCTTCCTTTATTCAAATTGAAATCAAATATGAAGAGAGAAATACGTTTTAAAACTCTAGGTAAGACATATTCAATGGAATGGTTAACTAAACATTACTAGATATGGATAGTTATGTTGATAAAAAAAGGTACGAAATTGTAATTTTTATTATTACTTTACATTTGAAAAATATTAGGTGTTTAATAAAATGTACATCTAAATGATATTAGGAATACTATTAGAATAATAGACAGAAGCGTAGCTACCACCGTATCTGTCGTATCAATGATACGGGGCCCATAAGCAACAGGGGTCCCGACAAATGTAACTACAGTTGAATAAAAAAGCTCCCATATCTAAAAAAGGCCCGAAGAAATTTCGATACAGGGCAATCTCAGGGTTTTCTACGCCAGTGATAATAGATAACATTTAAAAATCTAATTGTTATTCAAACTTACTGCATCATATGTGTTAGAAGAATACTCAGGTATTTCAAAATTTTTGTGGAAAAGTCGCATGCCTAAAATATATTTTTATATTTGTAATATAATCTATATAACTTTTTTAATAACACATATCTCTTTTTAATAATAATGAAAGTCATTTTCATAAAACTGTTCATACTGTAACCACCAGTGTTTTATTCAGAATAAATATTCTCAAGAAAGAAAATTCAGTCAGTTATTTTTAGTTGACAAAGTTTGATTTGTAAAGAAAAATCTGAATTATGTTACCTTAATTAAACAAAAAAAATTGAAAGTATACATGAAAATATTCTAATAAATTTCATTCCAGAAATACATGTATCGTATATATATGTATAATTGAAGTTCACTTTCAATCAAATATTCCTCTTAAAACTGTAATATATATTAAGTTTAAAAGTTTGGCATGTCTAAAAGTTTGTTTCTGTGTAAAATGCAGTTTACTTAACTAATAAAACTCTTGCTTTGAGCCCCAAGACTGCTTTTAATTAGGCAGAAATACTGTAATTATGATTAGTTATCCTTTAATTAGACAGTCCTTCGGTACCCAATTTAAGATGCGAACGACGTTGTGCTACGTGATCACGGATTTAATTGAAAAGCCGACGAGACAACATCAAAGGAATGCTCAGTGTTCTGAAACACACATGAACTTTTATTTGTATTATCTCTGAAGATTTAATTAAATGGAGTACGAATATTTAGATAGGCCTGTGATTATATGTATAAGAATATGCTGAGTTTGATTGCAAAATACACTCTGCAACATAGCAATTGAACTGTTGATATATTTCATTTATATAGCTATACATTCAGACAGTTATATATGAAATAAATATGTTTAATTTGATGATTAATAATTGTGAATTATAGTGCTTCCTTCCAGGCTTTGTGTAACATATTTTGTAGTTAAAATTGGCAACAGTTTTAATGTTGAGAATTCTGTTATAATGCCTTAAGATATCTCAGGGGTGTTAAATTTCTCCAGAGGTCTGAAAATATAAACAATTTTCAAACAGGTATACTTCTTTTAAATTAAAATTAAATGATTCGAACCTTTTACACATTATTTATAAAAGAATGGGGCTTCAGAAAAGTATAAAATGTTTAAAATATAATAAGAATTTTTAATATCATAAGCATATGAAAATTCTATAATAAATATTAAGTATTTTTGCGTTGTGCACGCTATTTTCTAAAATTGTAGCCTCTGATGTATGTAACTTTATAAAATTATAAAATGCTCCATACCCTTTAAACCCTACCTAATTTTAGTATAATATCTTTTGTATTTCAAAATATTTGTAAAATATTGCAATTTTTTAAATATTTTTAAAAATGTATTTTTTTATTTATTAAAATATGCAAGTTATTATTCTATTTATATAAAAATAGCTACAGTGTAATACGAATACATTTAACGTTATAAATCAACTTATAGCTGGTAATTAAAGCTACTATTTTATAAAATAGCAGGCACGACGTAAAACTTAATAAATTTTTCTTATAGAAAAGTTTCTTATTTTCATATGCTTATAGTTTTTAAAATTATGATTATATTTTGAACATTTTTTACTTTTCTGAAGCCCCATTCCTTTATAAATAAAGTGTAAAAGATTCGAATTATTTAATTTAAATCTAAAAGGATTATACCAGTTTGAAAATTGTTTATATTTTCAGACCTCTAGAGAAATTTAACACCCCTGAGACCTCTTAAATGTTTATGTTTTCTATTTTACTATTATATTAATACATATTAGAAAATTAAATCATATCCGACCAAATTCTAATTTTATCGTAATATGTATATAAAAATTAATTTTTGAAAGGAGATTAAGGAATATAATTGCTAATTTAAGATTTTCAGAATCCTATTACTTATATATACTTTTAAATTTAAAGAATAGAAATGTATAATTCTATAATATTAATTGACTTTTTATCCAACTATATTTTGCCTATTTTAAAAAACAAGATTCTAGTCAGTATTATTGGCATATTAGAACTCAGAAACTTAATTACTGATTATTGAGGAATAAGTAGGCTATTGTCTGTAAACAAGCACATATATTCAAAGGTAGCATTTATTTTGAAAATTTCAAGAATTTAGGAAAAAAATTATTATGATAAGAGACCATCTTCTGAATATAGGTTATTAAAATTTATAATAAAACTAATATATAATTTTATATTAGTGTATTACAGTAAACATATAAATACATTAAAGTAACATATAAACATTAGTATTGAAGTAAACATTCAATTTATATAAGCATTACATTTTGAATTAAAGCATATTTTAACTGAAAGTGTAAACTTGATCTACTCTTATGATATAAAAATATTTTCTTCTGTTTATCCAGTCTTTTTAATTCTTCTCGTCTCTTATATCCGTATCAGAAATAGCCTTCAGAATTATTCACATGTTTCCGTAAAGAGTTCGTGATCAAGCTTCATAAACTGAATTGTTAACGAACATGATTGGATCTAGAATGTTTCGAAACATGAACAGATGATACCGCTGTTTGAGTGAACATCGCTTCATCAATATCAATATGTGACAGGATCATGCTGAATGGGTTCTATTTTGTGATGTAATGCAATCAAAAGGCTTAGATTTATTTATTAATGAAGTAGAATTCCAGGAAGCTTCGTGATTAATGTAGATTACTTTTTCAGAAGTCTTTTAATGAGACGATCAATCTACTCTAAATGTATAAGATGTAATTACAAAAGTTTTTGAAATGAATAGGATACCATTGCATTCCTCCATTGAAAATTGCACTTAAAAATTGTTAAATATTATAAAACAAATATTTAATGATAAAATAGATTATTTTTTTAAATAATCATAGACACATCACAGTTTTAGTTAATGTTGCGTGAATCAAGTTTGAAACGAATTAAAATATTATTAAACGTTACCTGAAACAAACATGAAAAAAATAAGCATGTAATAATTTATTTCAATACTTTTTCATGCAATCAATCATATCACAATCTATATGCAAAAGGCTATAAGTGAGGCTGTTGCTTTAATGTATACTCTAAAGTAAGCAGAATATTGTTTTCTAAATATTAAAATTCTCTGCACAAGGTGAATCTGAGATTATTAAAAAAGAGATTTGTAATGCATTAAATAAATCTGTTTAAAATAATTGTAAAGTTTTCATGTTTTTCGAAAGAATTTTGTAGTTAACTGTAGGAAGAGGATAGATGAACAAATAAGTAAGTATATTTTAAAATGCAGCCCAATACTTATTCAACCCATTCAAACAATAATTTCAGTTTTTAATCTGACCGTTAGAAACTAACCTTTATCCTTAAATTTCCTTTCGATCTCTCATAAATTGTAGAAATCTAGTTACATACACAAATTTAAATATTTTGTGGCAAATTAGTATTTAATTAAATAAATAGAAATCAAGTATTTTCCAAAGTCTAGATTACAATGAATTTTCATTTCTCATTAATGAGTAAATAAATTTATTTTCGAGTCAGCTTTGGAAGGTAATGATAAAAAGCAAAATAAAGATTTTTTTTGGAATAAACATCATTGTACTTATACATATTTTAGCTATACCAGAAAAGCTGTAACATTTCCACAGTTTCTTGATCTTTGAGGATTTAAAACATAGTTGAAAAACCATTATTTTTTTATTATGACAATCGTTTTATATAATTGTGTAAATATTGATGTAACTAATAAATATGTCATTCTTTGTTTTGTTAATTAAAACTAAACATTAAAAATAACCAAAAGTAAGGTGTTTTTTTTATAAAAACTTGTCATTTTTATTCCTCATCAAATTATTATTTTACTTGTTATTAAAAAATTAATATTGAAAAAAACTCAAAATAAATAAAAGTTCTTTTTGTGGAGAGAGAAATCTCTTCATTAATTTTTTGAACATAAGAAACCTTACAAAAAATTAGACTTATTATAGATTTTATTTAGCTATTCCAAGCTGTTTTCTTTTAAATAATGTAATTATTGGTAGTGTCAAAGTAATTTCCTATACATATACAGGAATGTTGTTCACTCGTTTAACGAACTTTTCCTTGAAAATCTTATTACCGGGTATTGGAGATGAAGTGCCAAGAGCGTCATGAATTATGTTCACTAATGAAGCAATCAAAGATAATTCTCATCTTATATAAACCTCAAATTCGAATGAAAGTAACAGTTGATTTGTGCTTTACCGGACTTCCTGCCTTTAGTTATACTTATTTATAAAGGGTGTCCCAAATTTCACGCAGAATTTGGATTTTGTGCAATTTTTGTGTTAAAGTGTTACCAACTAAATTAAAAAAAAATACTGAAGCCGAAATATTAGAACTACTAGAAAACACTAAACATGAAAATAAAATGTTTTTTTTCCGGTTTTACTACTAAAATACAAGGAATGTTTTTAATCATTAAAGCCCTATTTTGTAATTCGGCTTCTGAGTATGGATATATCAATTTTACTGGCAGCGAATGTTTTAAAATTTCTCGTTCTGGTAATCAGAATTGGATGCCTTGATCATGCGCTTTAACTGCGTTAAGTTTTATTCCTTTGGGATTTTTGTAGAGAAAGGCTCATGTCAACAAATCCAAGACAGTTCACGCCTTAAAAGGAAAATTTAGTCCTGTATCGAAGACATTTAGCCAAATTGATGCGAATGGTCAAGGAACTAAAGGACGCGATATGGGCCATCAAAATCGTAATATATCCGATATACCTTTCCTATATAATATTATTCAGCATGCCTCATGAATCAATAAAAATATTACGTTTTCTATTTATAAACTTGTATTTTTATGTGAATTACTTCTTGCGGGAATTTTTGGACACTCTATATAACTAATGGAAAGAATATAATAAGAGACAGTCACCTTTATTTATTTTGTTAGTAAAATCATCTATATCAATTTTCTGATAAATATATCTCCTCTAATGCAGCTCTTTTTATTGTTTTAAATTTTTGAACTTGTCCTGGATTAATTTTTTAAATGTAAATTTACAGTAGAACCTGTTTTTGTGTGGTCCTTTTTATGCGGTTTTATTTTTTACGATTTTTTGTGCGGTCTTTTTTCTATGCGGTGTATGAATTTCCACGGTTTTAGTGCCCCTGTAATGTTTTATATCAGTGTACAAATACACACTTCAGGACGCTCTGTTAATTGGTTATAAACATTCTCTCGACAATGCACGTTCCATTGCTTTCACTTGAGCAGCTCGCACTTGATTGAAGACGAAACTTTCCAAGACAGTGACATTATGAATAGTTTGATAGATCATGAAAACGGATATGAAGAACCGACTTCTTTGAGAGTAGATATAATATATGCTGTGATTCAGCTTTCTAACAAATTGGAAAAGCATTTTCTTAAAATAGATACCAATTCCGAAAAAAGTATTAAATTTCAAAAAGAACTTTGATCATGTATATCTGGGTGTCGTGACATTCACGAGCAACTGACCAAAGGACCATCGTCGCAAAAACTAATCAACTGAATTGTGTTAAAGTGACGAAAGCGATTTTGAACTAAATCATCACAGGAAGATGCACGCTTTGGACTATGATGCGTAGCAGTGAATGATGTATGTACATTTTGAAAATTTCTCCATGAATACTGTGATCTACGAGCTGTCGAGTTTATCGGTGTTTGGGAGTTAGAACAAAGATCAGCCATATACAATACCATTCTAATTTAGTGTTCTTTCAAGTAATTCAACAATCCAGGGTATGAAATGCACACTTCTAAGTATAGGAGAATTATACTACAGAACGAATACTTAATGTTTAATTATAACTCAATTAACTTACTCTTGGAACGTTTTGGTTATCTACGGTTTAAATTACCACCGTTGTTTCGTTCTCAATTGTTTGACACCTACGATCGTTATTATTCAATTTTAATTTTATTGACTAAATCTTCAATTAACAATCTTGAATTATTCAGCAATTAGACATCGAGTAACTCTCAGCTACTTTCCACTAACTACTAACTTCGCGTACCTAAAAGTTAATGCTTAAATATAACTCTTTATTTATAAAGGGTGTTTTTTAGAGGTATAGAACTTTAAATTGCAATAAAACAACGATGTATTCGATTGACATGATTTTTTTTATTCGAAAGAAAATCTTATGACATTACATTTTAAATATGATTTCTGGCATAGGAATGCAAAGGCTGGCTCGGATGTAGTTCAATCTGGACGTCCAATTTTCGATGACTTTTTCCAACATTTGTGGCCGTATATCGACAATAACACGGTGAATGTTGTCTTCCAAATGGTCAAGCGTTTGTTGCTTATCCGCATAGACCAAGGACTTTACATAGCCCCACAGAAAATAGTCTAGCGGTGTTAAATTCACAAGATCTTGGAGGCCAATTCACAGGTCCAAAACGTGAAATTAGGCGGTCACCAAACGTGTCTTTCAATAAATCGATTGTGGCACGAGCTGTGTGACATGTTGCGCCGTCTTGTTGGAACCACAGCTCCTGGACATCATGATTGTTCAATTCAGGAATGAAAAAGTTAGTAATCATGGCTCTATATCGATCACCATTGACTGTAACGTTGTGGCCTTCATCGTTTTTGAAGAAGTACGGACCAATGATTCCACCAGCCCATAAAGCGCACCAAACAGTTTTTCTGGATGTAACGGTGTTTCGACATACACTTGTGGATTAGCTTCACTCCAAATGCGGCAGTTTTGTTTGTTGACGTAGCCATTCAACTAGAAGTGCGCTTCATCGCTAAACAAAATTCGCTTATTAAAATCGGGAACAACGGCAATCTCGGTTTGGGCCCATTCGACGAATCTACGCTTTGCTTGATCTTATTTAAAATGTAATGCCACAAGATTATCCTTCGAATAAAAAAAAATCTCATGTCAATCGGATATACATCGTTGTTTTATTGCAATTTAAAGTTCTATACCTCTAAAAAAACACCCTTTATAAACCGTGTCTTCTTCGGGAGAAAGTTTTCAAAAGAACAGAATTTAAAAGAACACAATTTACCCCAAGAGGATTAGTGAAAGCTCGCGGATTGACTCGTTACAATACGATGAGAAATTAAATGTTTTTAAAATGTTTCTGGGTGGAATTTAATTATTTATTTTGTTTGGAAGTACTTTCTAATAAATTTCATACATAATTGACATATTTTTCAAGTGCGACTTTCTTTATGCGGTTCCTTTCCACCGCATAAAAAAGTCTTTTGTAGTATTTCGACAAAATTGTTTGTTATATGTAACATTTTTTGATATTTTCGAATATTTTTTGTGTGATTTCTTTTTTGCGGTCCCTGTCTACAGCATAAAAACTAGTTTAACTGTAATATGTTTTTATTTATTTAAGAATACTTATTACATTCTTTCTACGTTAATAACTTATTTGAATTCTTTACAATGAATGAAAATTTTATTTTTATCTGTACAATCTGTTTTAATTAAAATTATAAATTTCATTGAATATTTTATTTTACAGAAAAAACTATTGGGTTTCAGGCTCAGTTGTTTGTAATCTATTAATGTAATTCCAAGCTGATAGCGACTGCAATCGCTATAATGGTTTCTAATCGCATAGCACTTGCTCAATCATTGCCATTTTGACGCTGAAATCTAGTGTTGTCTATTCATTCTTTCTGGCATTGTATGATTGCCGTGTCCTTCGCGCGACTAAAATATTATAAAATTCCTCAAATTGCTAATCTAGCTTATTTCAATTCAATTGTATGGTTTCTATAAAATTCTGATATATACTCTTAACAAGCACGAAGTAATCGGTTAGACATTGTTAAAATAAAGGTAAATATCCGTTATCAATATATAACATGATTCGGCCATTAAATCGAGAATCGTTCCTTTTATACATTTACTGAATGCTTCATTCTGATGCATAGCAAAAAAGCAATTTTTTGTTGCATTTCTTCGAAGTTTTCTCGTGATTTATAATATTATCCAAATTAAATGATTAAAATTTCATTAAATACTGTCTTTTTTGTACACGCTTTAGATAAATAACAATTTTTCTTAAATTTTTGATACAGTATATAGAGATATAAGCAATATTTTGTCTAAGAAATAGAGATTGTAAACTAGGTACAGTTTCATGTTTCTATATTTCTTTGAGAGTAAATACTCTACATATTTAGTATTTGCATATATATTTCAACTCCTTATATACAAATTTAAGTATATTCTGTAATTTTTTCAGTGCAGATCTTACGTTATTTACTTTTCTGAAACAATAACATATGTCAAAGAGCCATAGTAAACTTTTTTATTATTTTACTTTCATATGCTTCTTATCAGAAATAATGAGATGATTTTGGCTTATAGTGTTTATTTAAACTGAGAAATATAAAGATTTGTGTTTTTCATTAAAGTAGAACACTATTTCTTTAAAAATTATATGCAGTGGGTGATCGGTTAACAAACATAATCCGTTCCAAGACTATGTTCGCTATCCGAATTGTTCGTTAACCGATCATCGATTCACCATAGACTTCTATGGGGAATCAATTAATTTCGTTCTGGAGACCATAAAAATTAAATTTTAAAAAATGTATAATTTCTTAGTAAGTTTTTTAAAAAATAATACTTACATATAGTCTTGCATATTAATCAGTCCCTTTCATTTTCTGCTTATGGGGCGTTGAAGAACATGTCCAATGTCGATTGCTTTTTTCTCTTTTTCAGGATTTTCCGGAAGTAATTAATAGCATTGTCGTTGTAAAGATCCCCAATCCTATTGATATCAGCTTGGTTTGGGTGCCATTCTAAGATCATTGCTCTGACATCCGCCCACTTTTTCAAAAGATCTTTAATGGCAGATGTCGGCATTTGTCCTCTTTCGTCTTCCTCTTGTTCAGAAAAAGACACATTTCGCTGTGTTTCTTGGTGTTCTTCATTCAAAATTTCTTGGAGTTCTTCTGTCTCAGTTCATCTTCATGTCCCATTATGAGATCTTCTATGTCCTCCTCGTTCACCTCCAATTCCAGATCTCTAGCAGTTGTCAAAATTTCACTCATAATTTCAGGGGTGTATCCCTGATCACCCCCGAGTATGCGTTCGCTGTCCAAACACAAAAAATCTTTCTTGAAAGTATTCGTTATATCCGAACACAAAAATCTTTCGTAAAAGTGTTCGTTAACCGATCACCCACTGTACCAATTAATTCTATAATATTCACATGGTTCAATATTTATGAGTATACTTAGAATATTTAATAAATTAAATCTGCTTGGTAAACATGCGAATATATTCTTTAATATACTTATCTATATATATATAAACAGCAAAAGCAGAACCTATAATTAAATAAATAGAAAATAGTTGTCCCAAAGAGTCTTAAATAAAGCATATTAATTTTATAAAGTGTTTTTCTTCCCTAAGCTTACGTTCTGAGTTAATGCTTAATTTTTCAGGAGCAAACTAAGAGACAAGACCGTGAAAAATAAAACGAACTGTAATGAATATTTGCAAACGCTTCACTGAAGTCCTTTCTTTAAAAGTAGAACTGTTTTACGAGAAAAATTCAGAATGCGTCGAGCAGAAATAAATAAATTAAGGATTATATTAGAAGCTAAAAGACATTAGTTCATCGATGTAAACAACTCGAATTCTGTGAAATAAAGCCAGTTTTGTTTATTGGAGATCGAGCCAAGCAGCTAAACAATTATTTTTCTAAAATTTTAAATGACATTTTTGTTTGTTTTAATAACTTCAAACATGTAAATAAAGAGATAATTTTTATGAAATTAAAATTTGTTTTATAAATGACGAAGTTTGTTTGTCGAATCGTTTGTAAGGTTAATTGAATAAGATTTGGGATATGAGTTTATTTTATACAGTTTTTAAAATAAAATTATTTGCATTTAAAAAAATATATTCGTCTTGGAATTGGAAATCCATAACAAAAGTTTTATGCTCATAATTTCATAATACCAATATCCCGTTATTAATATTTAACGTTAATTTTTCCTTTTGTTCAATAATGTAGAGACATCGTAATCATAGTCGCTAAAGTATGTTCCTTTTTAGGCACATAATAAGTAACAATTATTTTTCTTTTGTATTCTGAATTTATGGGGTTATATGTTTTTGATGCAGATAAACATTGTCGAAATATATGCTGAATTAAATGAAATAAAACTAAAATAGATAATAAAATTATTAGTTAATTGTTTTCCAAATAAATCCTTACATAGCAGGTCTGGAGGACATTAACGAAATACACTACATGCAGCATATACTTAAAATTTGTAGATGCTTTTTTTATTATATGTATACAACAACTCAATGATTAATTATGAGGATTTTGTAATCGTGTTGCAACAAAAGAGGAGGCTTTATAGTTTTATATCTTCATTTTATTATTTATGTGGGCAACACACTCAAACATAGAAGAAAAGATATAAACTTAAAATTACATTATATATACTGGTAGAGGCCTGCAAATTTTTCCTGGAATTGAGTTTTGTGTACAAAGCGTCCGTCTATGACAAATACGGCTGCATAATCTGTCCATGACAGATTTTACCGCATTGACTCTTGCACATCAACTGTAACAATAGTGTAGTGTGGCGGACATTTTCGGTGTTAATTCTTTAACCCTTGTTAAGAGCAGCAAATGTCCTCTTCATATTATTCCTTTTCTTTATTTTGCTTTCTTAACTTTTTGTGTCGTCACCAAATTTATTAATTAAATGTGTTTAAATATGAACTATGCCTTCGTCTTCGTTTTTAACCCGGTATAAGGGGTGAAACCTCACCACACACACACACGTAGAGAGAGAATTTAAACACATTTTATAAATCTCGTGTAATTTTGTTCAAAGTCACATGAGATTTATAAAATTATTAAATAAATAACATAACTTTATTTTTACAATGTATTGTTTTTTGTTTTAATTTAAGTTTCTTCTAAGACAATCTAAAATCCGTTAACTGTAAGTTATTTCAACCAATGTGTTTTAAATAATTCCTAAATGCTTTTAATAAGTCTTTTAATTACATTCTGGTACTGAAGTAAAAATTCTCTTTATAAGTAAAGCAAAATTTAAAAAAAATTACAATTTGTTTGAACTTTGGAAAAAATATTGATATAATATATTTGCTACAAAGTGAAACAAATAAGAGGAATAACAAAACAAAACATTTACTGATAATATGTAAGTGCATAAAATATATACAAGTAATAATACATACAGATATAACGTTATATTAGAGTAATTATCTGAAAGGAGGACTGCAACCAAAATGGTTTTAAAAGTTAAACCTTAACCTGGCAGATGTTTTGATAATTTTGTCACATGCAGGCTAACTTCACTTCTTTAACCTATACAACTGAAATAAATGAAAATAAATAAATAATATGCAAAAAATAAAAAAAACCTTAGGTTCAATATAGATGCAATTATTTATATAAAAAGAATTTAGCAAGGTAGTACAGTTTCCCGATGTTTGAATTAAAAGAATACATCTGTGTATAAGGTACCCAAACCTTTCAAAGTATCCTCTCAATGAATTATTTATTTATTTCTGCAGAAAAAATTTCACAATGTATATAGGAATAAGAAAATATTTTAAAAAATCTTCCATAAATTTATATAGTCTCTTGTCCTACCCGATAAATAAAACCAAAGTAAGTAATGGCTAGAATTTTTCTTCCTTTACGTAACAAAAATATATTTCTGGAATGTTACAACATGTTTCTAGAATGATTCACGAAGAAATTTTGCAACTTGGTTTTCCGAACTGTATGTTTCCAAACTTTTGACCATGTTTCTTTTGTTTGAACATCACCAGTCAGGATTAAAGCAAAGTGTGTGTGGATTATATTTCTTACTTTGAAATTGTCATTCAATTTGGTATTCCATATTAATGCGTCATAGTTGCAGTAAGCTTGTTATTATTAATTAAATCATCTTTATTTATTGATTAATAATAAGCATTGATCTATGTTTAACTTACGCTATTAAATAGAATATTTTGCATGCAAAAATATTTATTTTATGTGTTGAAAGGTATAGCTCAAAGAAAAATGCATGGTATAGCGTATCGCGCTTCCACGCAACAAGTGCAGGATTCAAACCCCCGAGCAATGCAAGGTTGAGCTAGGTTTTCAACCTTTCAGTGGGTTGATAAATAAGTACCAAATTTGTTTGGGAACTAAGCACTGGGGGCTTAGAGTCAGACTGACCACCTTACCAGAATATCTGCTCATGCGCCTCAGGGCCTAATGTCACAAAATCTGAGATGTACACAGTAGGCCTTGACCCTCATGGGCTGTTGCGCCACTGAGTTTAGTTTAGTAATTATAATTATAGCAATTTATATCATTAGAAAAAAATTTCATTCCATTATTTCTGTGATTAGAAATATAGAGTCGTTTTATATGTAATAAATTTATTTTAATTAAATAATTTGATTATTGCTTTTGTTATAATATATAAAGATTAATTGTCAAAATAATATCCGCTGTTAATTATACTTTTAGTTTATTTCAAACAGCGGGGATAATTGATAACAAGCAAGGGATAAAAGTAAAATTGAAAGAATTCAATTTCTAAATGTAAAGGCATTGTATTGCAATTTTCAAGGAATTATCCCACTTCAAACTTAACATGGAATATGAGTAAAAAGTACAGGAACAAAATTTCAATATGGAATATTTAATTAAATTTTGGAATAAGCAAGTAGTTAGGAAAATGGCAAACGAAAGAAGCGCAACAAAATAATTAGGTTCTCTCTTTTCAGCTAAAATAAGAACTTTCAAAGCTTGAACAACTTCTTCTTCAATGGCTCGACAGCTCCGGGTGGGTTCTGGCCTTATCCAGAAGTATTTTCCAGGCATTCCTACAACAACAACAATTTGCTGAATATTTCTTTTGTTTTCTTTCAAGAGAAAATTAAACCTTTGCAGAAATAATGGAAACTAGGAATTTGAAATTAAAGAGCATAATCCGATTTTTCGTTCATACCTGGTTTGAAAGAGTCTATAAACCAATTTAAAAGAGCTATGGTAATCTAACGGATTGATTTTGAATTTTAATAATTAAATTAAAAAATTATTCTTCTTCACATGAATTATAATTCGTATTTAAACAATGTTTCTTATTTTTTAAAAAAATATTAATGAAGAAATCATAAATACGTAGACACACACTCATAAATGAATATATATATATATATATTCTATATATATCATATATATTTTATTATACTATATATATATATATATATATATATAGCACTGTAGGTTCTAGTACTTCTTCACTTTTATATTTTATTATACTATATATATATATATATATATGAGCCCAGTGGCTGAGTGGTTAGTGTATGGCGCTACCCCATCACAGTTCCGAGGCTCAAAACCCTTAGACAAGGTTGATACAACCTTTCATCTCTTCAGAGGGTAGATGAATGAATGCCAAACTTGCTTGAAAACTTAACAGTGGGGGTTTCGTGTCAGACTGACCATCTGACCGGAACATCTGCCCATGCACTTAGGGCCCAAGTTTGCGTATACTGAGTTGGGTACAGTAGGCATTGGTCCTCATGGGCAGTTGTGCTTCTGAGTTAAGTTATATACACTGGTGTGCAAAAATTAAGGACGAGACGGTTTTTTCAATATAACTTTGTACAAAAGCTTTCCAAATCAACACATTTAATACCGTAAGATCCCCAATACGTAAGGACATGTGTAATGTAAGCAACACTTACTAAAAGAGAAATCAGAGGGATAAAAAGAAGCTTGATTGAAAAAGTAGCATGGAGCGCAATGAGACTGAAGGCCGAAACATCCCTGTGATGGGTGCCCAGCAAGAAACATCCGGTCTTTAGTAGGGGATATGATCTCCCCTGACTGCTAGGCAGGTTTCACAGCGTCTGCCCATGCTGAGAATGAGGGTGTCAATGAGTTGTTGAGGCATTGCGGCCCATTCGTCTTGCAGCGCCAATCGAAGCTCCCGAATCGTTACTGGTGGTAAGGTACGAGCTGCCAAGCGTCTGCCTAGAAAATCCCATACATGCTCGATGGGATTGAGATCCGGAGATCGTGCCGGCCAATCCATACGTTCAATATCCTCACTCACTAAGAGCTATTTGGCAGCTACTGTGCGATGACATGGTGCATTGTCGTCCATGAAAAGGAACTGGAGACCCATAGCGCCTCTAAAAAGAAGCACATATGGAAGAAAAATCTCGTTACAATAACGGGTCCCGTTGACTGAACCTGCGTCGAAGATGTGAAGGTCTGTACGACTACCAAGCATGATGCCTCCCCAAACGAGAACACTGCGACCTCCATACCTGTCCCTTTCAATGATGTTCGAGGGATGATTGCGGCTTCCCCGCTCTCTCCAGATGAGTATGCGATGAGAATCGCTACTCAAACTGAATCTGCTTTCATCTGCAAAGAGTACTCGTCCCCATTCATTGTCTATCCAATTCTGGTGTTCCCGGCACCACAGAGAACGCCTTCTACGATGGGCAGGCGTTAAAGGTACACACCGTACAGGACGTCGTGCAAACAGACCACCACCGTGCAGTCTTCTGGCCACGGTAAAACGCGATATCGGTCGTCCAGTCGCTTGTGTCGTGTGTCTAGCGATTTCTCCCGCTGTCTGCCGCCTGTTTCTTCTGGCCTGTAAGACAATGTACCGGTCATCTGCGGGTGTGGTTCCTCGTGGACGACCACTACTGAATCCCCAGATAGCTGTTCCTGTAGTTTGAAATTGTCTCCAAAGTCGTGAAACGATGCTGTGAGCAATTCCGAACTCTGCAGCCACACTTGTCACACTGCGGCATTCCTCCAACTTCCCAATGATTCGACCTCGGGTAAAAGCATCCAGATGTCGTCTAACAGATTGATTATTCGCCATTTCTAGCTGAGGCAGCAACTCGGTGTGATTTTAACTGCTATACGGCGTGCGGTCTCTTTGCCAGAAATACTGATCTTACACCGACAATATGCTTTATACTACTCAGACACTCCCCCATTTCGTCTACCTGCATATCTGCGCATGTGCTACCGTACATCACCTAACTTAATCTCCTGATTGGTCTTTCTGTCCGCTCTGCCTCTTCGTTCAGCTGATATTCTAATTTTTCGACTTCGTCCTTAATTTTTGCACACCAGTGTATATATAAGTCACGCCTGAAAATTTGGCTTCAAAATTAAGTAAACAATACAAAAATAGAGTGAATTCGTTACTAACACGTAGGATCTGAGGGTAAATAAGCCTATTTAAAGTTAGAGCGAGAATATTGTAATTCATCCTCTTTTTCTTTCTTTATTATTTTTCATATTTTTCTCATTTAGTTTATTTCTATTTTAAATTCTATTTCCCAACTGGACAAATATCTCCCACTTTCCCTTTTGTAACTTTTTGAAACCTTTAGGCAGCCAGTCGGAGTCATTATCCTCTTCTTTCAGCATCCAATCAGAGAGCAGCCACCCAGCTCTCTCCCAAATAAAATTCTTAACTTCCAGAGCATCAGGAAGAAGCCAAGATAAGCCACACCTCCCGGTCCACTTATTTTCACCAATAGCCATGAAGTATTCCGCAGAAAGAAAAACTACATTTTCGTTGCTTTCGCATCATAGACTCTCAGATATGGGATGGAGGGTTGATTTCAGCCCATATACCTAAAGACTCAACGCAAAACACCGTAATGACGAAGGAGAGAGCAAAAGCAAATAGACTAGCTGGTGACTCCTCGCTGCGATGTTGGGTATTGTTCCTTTAGCTTGGGCGCCAAATGGCCGCCATATTGTATTTACTATTCAAGAAGAATAAACTGTTATGTTAAAGATGTCCTCCTTTGTTTACCAGCTGGTCTGGGGGCCTGATATACATATATATATATATATATATATATATATATATATATATATATATATATAGGCAAAAGGTGACAGCATTAAAATTCGGCTACGGAAATTCCAGGAAATACACCAACTAAACAAGTTGTGGGAATGATTTGAAACTGAAGTTTGTCATGTAGTTATTATAGAGTTGGATAAGAATGAAAACAGCCGATTAACCAACTGTAGAACTTCTATTATAGGTATGAAATCCCCATTTTTGAGAATTCATGTGTTCCAAAATACAATTGTGAAGTAGGAGGTAGCTGGATAATTACACTGTAGGCAGTTATGTCAATCGAAAGTTTTTACAAGATATTATTTTGTAAGCTTACGTAATGCTGGTTGGTCTTATCAATTTATTGCTAAAGTAACGCTCGTAAATGTGAGCACTGTGCAGAGAAATAGATGGATCAAGAACTAAACGTAAAATCGAGGTGAAACATCAGATCCATCTAAGTGAGCAATAGTAGATACGGTGTTTAAAAATTGATGCAATATCTGGTCCAATAACAAGCGGTAATCGTCTACTCTAAAAATTCTAACCCAGTTAAGAATGTTGTTTAAGAGTTCGGCGTTAATTAAAATTCAAATCAAACATTCTGCAGAAACCCAACATTCTACAGGATATGCAGGTAGCTTTAGATGCTTAAGTATACGAAGGAACAATGGCTGAATGTTGCTTTCATGAAAATTGCCCTTAACAAAGGCTGCCACCTACGTGAAAAATAATGATGAGGCCGGAATTGAGCCATTTAGACGACTGAATAACACAACGTGTTCAGGTACTGTTTTCGATTCTTTCTGTTATGATAGGTGTTGCATGAGAGTTTAGAACCATTGAGAAAATAGTCTGTATGGTCACTACTATTCAACGGCATACCACTCTTCAACGTTGTATGATGATTTGGGTTGCCATCAAACATAATAGCAAGTCATATGTCATAAGTATTGGAGGCGCATTGGCTTGGGATACATATTTGTCCATAGAGCCAGCTTAGGGGAGACTAGGCTTCTTCTGCAGTTATGACATAACCTAAGAGAGGGAAGAAAGAAAGAAGCCGCATGACGATTAGTTGACGATTGTTCACTACTTGTACTAGACTACATTTAGAGAATGTAAAACTGCTTTTCCAGAAGTAAGACATGCAATCGTAGACGTCATTCATTAAGAAATATATATTACAATTCTCGTCATTGTTTTCTTGATCTATAATTTTTCGAAAACATTCACGGATTAAGTATATTTTGAACATGAATGATCATCGTTTGCATGATCTGCTATGCTTTCACTTGAATTGTGAAAAATGGATGATGCATGAAAGCATGTGCGTTCCAATTTTCAGGATGCGACATATATTACATGTACTCTGAATCCATTCTTCGTTGTGTTACTATTTGTATCACCGTTAGATATGTCCCCCCACACAATAATATGTACATCACGTTTAATAACTTATATATTTAATAATAATTATAAAAATGTCCTCAGGATTTTTTTTTATTATTTTTTATTTAATTCATGTTAGATAATTTCTTTAGGTGAATATTTGTACAGTGGCTTTAATTCCGTATGTAAGAGCTGCTTCATTCAAGAAAATGTATAATTACACATAAATAATATAATTTTTGGGCTTCGTATCATTATTGCTTTCCTTTAAAGTCAATGTTACAAATTTTATTAATTTTTCAAACGAAAACCGGACAATTAAAATAGGACGATTTTTATCGTAAATTTCTTCAGCGATTTTAAAATAATGTTCTTCAGAAAACGAAAATCTATCACTTTTACCAAGGGAATTCGTTTGAACATAAGCGGCTAATTTAAGGAGTGCTTTGCCTATTTTCGTTTTCTCGACTTTCCTTATGCATTTTTTTCCTTTTGGCACTCTTTCAACTTACAACCTTTATGTCTCATTTTTTTTAAATATTTGTAGCGGGTGACAGAACATATTGATGCCAAATCCTTTTTATGGAAAATTTAGAATTAGATCAGTCACAATGTTACTTCAATAACAAACGCTGAGTAAAAACACAAATACGTTTTAAAAATCAACTTTTGGGAAAATTTTAAAAATCCTACCCTTTTGTAAAAATTAATTTTGACCTGAAATTTTTTTATAATATTCTTATGGATATTCTTAACAACTTTAGGGATCGAGAATAAAATGTTTCAAAGGAGAAAAATAAATAATTGTGAGTTTTTGCACCTTCATTTTTAAAAAGTATTCAGTTTATAGCTTTATTTCACGAGAAAAAAATTGAAATTGGTAAATAATTGTCGAAGGGTAGCATTTTGATGGATTTTGAATATTTTGATTAATTTATAGATACTTTTCGTAATAAATTCTTTTTTTGCCGGATTTTTTTTCATTTTTGTATTGTATGCAGAACTGTGAAGTAAATTATTATAAATGCGATACATTATTTTCTTTTTCTGTGGCAGTATTAGCTGAATTCTATGCATCTTTTAGAGTAATGTTTACATTTTAATCAAATGTTAAATACTTTCATTGGTGCATGTGTTTTATTACTGAGCATTAACAATGCAATAATATCCTTGGAGGAAACTTTGGAAAAATCCCGTAAGAAGTGATAAAATAAGAGATCCCACCCACCCACATACATTATTTTAGATATGATAAGAAATGCAAGAAAAGTCTTCATAAAATTATAAGTACAGAAATTTTTAAAATTCAGAAATACAAACAAATAACTATTAACTATAACTAGTAAATAAATTATTTATGAATTAATTTAATTTTTAAATTATTTGGATTTGACTGTTAGTTCTTTTGGAGCTTAATTAATCTGCATCATTAGGTTCTTTTAACTCGTGTCAAAACTTAAAAATAGTTTTTTAAAAAATTTAAAGTATATCTCTTAACTTTCAAAATACAGTCATTTTTTCTGTTTTAATTATGTTTATTTCCCGCAATGTGATATTTATTTAGATATTGTGCCTAGAAAAACCATAGGAAAAAATAAATGCTATATCTACTTTGTACACACTTATAGTGGTATAAAAGTATTTGAAAATCAATTGGAGACGTGGTAGCCGAGTGGTTACGGTAACAAACTCGTGGTCAGTTTGATTGCTGTCGAGTCTCTGAGGCACTTGTGCTAAATCTACGCCCAGTTCTCTCACTTTGGTGGGGTGTGTAAGCTTCGAGGATAAAATTTCAGCTCATAGATATTATTCACGCCAATTGACCATGTCTAAAATAACGATGATTATTGCCTATAACCTTGTGCTGCTTTGAACTACGAAGCTAATACAGAGTAAAACTGAAAACCTATTAAAGCAGTGCTTCTCACAAACATTCAATACTTGCCACCCAATATTCAATTACAATTTTCATCACGCCCACCTCCATACAATAACGATGTATTGAATTCGATAATACGATGCTTTGACGCTAAAGCTACAATATGACTTGAAGGGGTGTTGGAAAGCTAAAATCTTATTTTTTCGACAATTTGAGATTTTTACATTTTCAAATTGTATAGATTTTAACCTTTTTAAAAATACATTACTTGAACCTCTAGGGTATTTAGAAGCCCTTAAAACGTATTTTTAAATAATCGTTGAATTTGGGCCACGCCCATTTTAATGGCGAAAATTGTAAACAAATTACTTTGTTTTTGCTTAATAGTGTAACGACTGATATGAACCAAAACATGTATCTTTTATTTTAAATTGAGCCTTTTATTTTTTATTTCCCAGCCCATTAGAAGTCTCACTGTATACTTTAAAATCAATTTATCTCAAAATGTAAATTTTAATGTGCGATGTACCTTTTCTGAGAAACTACTGTTCACAGGTATGTAAATTTTTTATGAATTATTTGTAATGATGTCTAATATATACTAAAATGAGCTTTTTTTAAAACACTCAAAAATTTAATTTTTACAAATTTTTTAAGTAAAAAATGAGTCAAATTTCGCAATGTTTGATAAAATATTTCATAATTTCTTAAAAAATTCAAAATTAGCTAAAAGCTCATTTTAGTATAATAAGAGAGATGTACTTTTATAGTATGAAAAATTTCAAGCATGTACATAAGACAGATTTTGAGAAAAGGTACATCGAAAACAGCCAATTTAACATTGTCAGTATAGAGAGAGAGAGAGGTTTCCAACACCCCTTAACCTTTTCTCCACCGACGTATATAAACGTCTCGCTCAGTCAGTGTGTAAATTGCCACGGACGTATATATGCTTCTTTCCGAAATATGTTCACTACTATCCATACAATTATTCCGAAGACTTTGGAATGGAATAAAATGACTTTAACATTGTTTGAGAAGAATTTACTTATTACGGAGTATTTTCTTATTTTCGCTTTCTCCCTCCCCCCCAAATACACATGCATACATACGTGCAAAACGGTTGCATTGTGGAGTGAATCACGTAACTTTTAATGAGCAGTTAAGGGATTAATTATAAGCGTTACGTGGTCCGGATAAGTGTTAATTTTTGTATATAACCAACCGGTAATTATTAAACTTGTTCTTAGGTAAGTATTCTTACAATAATTATAAAGTACATTGTTCGGTATTGGTACATTTATAAGTGTATTATATCAGTGTAAATGTATTTTTTTTCATTATTACAAAATTCTATTTTCGTTTTACTTAAAAAAATTTACTGGTTTTTTGAAATAATCTTTTGCTTTCGACTTTTCAATATGCTCGCGCCCCCCTTCTAGGCTTATCAGGCCTCGCTAGGGGGTGCGCCCCAAAGTTTGAGAAGCGCTATATTAAAGCATTTATTAACTCATTCAGTTTCAGACAATATTAGCTGAAATTATTAAATAATGTTACATAATTAAACAACTGCATTTATTAGCTAATGTGACTTACTAATATAAAAAAATACTAGTAATATTTTGTATCTTTCCCGAAAGAGGATGATTTAAGGTATCCGACTACTTGCTACAACTTTATTTTTTTTAAAAAAAGGGAGATGTGGGTTTTTTTTTGTTGTTGTGATATTTAGATTTATTTGGTACATTTTTAGAAAAATAGGCTAAAAGTAAGAAGCGAAAAATAATTTATTACAATTAAAATGGGTAAAAATTGACAAAAAATTACATACACGGGGCCCACTCTATAAGAATAGTAAGTGAACAAATTCTCAATTTTTCAATTTTGATGTATTACTTTGGAATTCCTTTATGAAATATGACCACCAGGATAAAAGATATTTAAATTTTTGCAAAAACTAGAGCACACTTTATCTTAGTTATTATATGAAATTGCTTTTAAAAAAACTGTTATTAGATTCACACAAAGGGCTGTAAATATTGTAATAAAATAGTGATTGATAAATTCGAAGATTAAAACACTTCTACTGTTATACAGAACATACACAAAAATTTCAGTTAACTATTTTCAAAACTTTGTGATCAGTTGCTGCCCCCGTTTGAGCATTTTTTTAAAAAAACACATTCGAACATTTTAAAGTTTGACATCTTACTTAAAGTTGTGGCACATACTGTTACTAAAACATTTGTGGTTTTTATTTTAGATAGTGAAAAATAATAAACTTGGTATTTTTATAAAGCTAATAAGAGATGGACTATAAAATAAAATCATTAAAAAAATGTCAATTTTCGGCAAAATTCATATTTTTAGGGTAGTCGGATATCTTTAGGTATCCGACTACTTGCGACAACTTTTTTTTGAAAAAAAGAAGACATGAGGATTTTTTCATGATTTTTTGAATTTATTTAGTATATTTTAAGAAAAAAAATCAAAAAATTGAAAACAGAAAATTATTAGTATTAAAATGGGAAAAAACTGATAAAAATCTACGCGACCCGTTCCGTACGCATAGTAATGAACAAAATCTCAATTTTTCAATTTTGGTGGGTTACTTTGTTATTTATGTTTGAAATGACCTTCAGTGTAAGAGATACTTTAATTTTTACAAAAACTAAAGCACTTTATTTTAGAGATTATATGAAATTTCTTAAAAAAACAGTGGTGATATTCACATAAAGGAAAATTTGAAATAAAACAGTGATTGATAAATTTGAAGGTCATAACACTTCTACTGTTATACAGAACATACAGAAAAAATTTCAGCTCGTTATTTTTAAGACTTTGTCAGCAATCGCTGTCCCCGTTTGAGCTTTTCGAAAAAAAACACATTTCGAGTAAAACGCATTTTTAAGTTTGACATCTTGTGTAAAGTTATGTCATTTGCTTTTGCAAAAACACTTGTAGTTTTTGTTCTAGTTAATAGAAAATGAAAAACTTGTAATTTTTATTAAGCTAATAGTAGGTCATATGAAATAAAGTTCTAAAAATATTGTCAATTTTTGAAAAAAAATCATGATTTTAGGGTAGTCGGATAACTTAAATTCATGAAAGCTCTGAGTGTTACAGAACATTAGTACTATTTCAACAGAACCCATCTACCATTTCAACACAATGTGGTTATTCTCAATGCTGTTGGTTCCAATTATTAAGCAATCAGAAATGGTTGTGGCATTTCACAATTTAGATTTTATCAATTAGCGAAGTTTCTATAACAGATTCTCCCTTATTGGAGAATAAAGGACCTTATGGACAAGGGATTTCGATTTACACTTCCTGGTTCTCAGTGTTTACTTGCATTAAATTCATTGTAATTCATGTGTAGGAACCAAATTTGAGTGTTAAACGAGAAATTTAGTGGTTTTGGGTAGTAATATATATTTTTGCAATATATGGAATTTTTGTATTTATATTTTTGCAATTTATGCATTATATTCGGTATGCAATAAATTAATTTTTCTATTTGATTGGTCTCTTTTATTTTTATTAAAGGAAATTTGGGATTACTGTGTGATTTATTTAAAAGTAATTTAAATTTAAATATCAATTAAATAGTCGTGTTTATTGCAAATTTGTTTTATTTCCTTTCTTTTATTTATTTGTTTAATCAAACTTGAGTATTTTGTTCCGAAAATGAACCACAATATGCTCGTGAAATTTAGAATACTCTTAGCATTAATCACATAAGAGTTTCCTATATTGATATGCATTGTTTTGAAATGCTTTGTAGCCAATTACTGCTTGGTATTCAAAGAATATTGATAGGTGATCCCAGATATGAACTGAAAACTAATTACACGTGTAGATGAGCAATGTGTATTGATTTTGGGAATACTACCTGAGTAAGAAAACACGTACGCATTTTTATAAGAAAAATATACTGTTTAATATGTTGGAAATTGAAGAAACTAATTGAAGAAATAAATTTTCATTAAATTAACAAATGGGAAACACTTAGAGCATCGATTTCCGTTTGTGAACATTAAACTATATAAGGATATATGTAGAATTAACGAAATTTATTTCCATTTGAATTACTAAACATAAATATATTGATTGTTTATTATATACAAAACTAGAATGCTACAAATATCTTTCACATCTTCAAATATGGTTTCAAAGTAAAGTTTCAATTTCAACAATATGATTTCACATGCTCCATCCATAGCCAATCAAAATTCATTTTAAACTGTCAATTGCCGAAATTTCATTTCCATTCCTGTTTCCATATTTTGATTTAAATTTTCTTTCTATTTAGAAAAGAAAAATTTATAATCTTGAATTTGGTTGATGCTTCCGTTACAAATTATGGAATATGAAGGTGATTTTAAGTAAGTATAATTTGTAAAAATGATATACGAAATTTATGAAATATTTTTTCTTAATGATCATGAATATTTTGAGAGAAATTTTTGGTGATAAGGAATGAATGTATTCAAATAATCCATCAATGAAGGAGAAATAGGGTATAACGTGCATTATCATGAGTAATAATAATTGCAAAAGTCAGGATAATAAGTATTATTACAAAATTTACATCTATTTGATATGAAATGCTGTTAATTTTAATAATACAGTATAAACAAAATTTTTGATCAGATGATTATGATTAAGAAACAAATTTATGCATAAAACATCTGCATAAATATTTATTTAATATTGTATGGTTTGTACATAATGTATTCATGAAAAAAGTAATAATGTTGCTTTATATCATGCTTACAAAACATTTCATAGAAAAAAAGCTCTTTTTTATGTAATTTATAATTAAATATTCTTAAGCAATACGAAGATGATTTTCTAAATCCTTGTTATATAATCTTATATTTGTATCCATACTTTAATATTTGGCATTTTGCTCATCGTCTTTGCATTTATTATTATATGTATAATCCAAATGGAGATCAAATCTAAAGAAAGAGAAAAAAAATCACTAAATTCAATTTTCAAAATTTTTGTTTTAATTTAAAACGGTTGATAATTCCGAAATTTACAAAATTAATGCGTAATTCTGCTTCTTTGATGTATTTTTATAGCTTTAAAATTAATCTAAAATCTATGGATTTTAAAATTATAAAAATTCACGTATAATTTGTGAGAAAAGTATGTATAATTTAATTAGTCAATTAAATAATTCGAAAATGCCCTTCCATAATAACACACACACATTTCCCGTTTAATCATAATACATTAAATATTGTGACTTTTTATATAATCTATTGCTTTCAAGTCTTTTATAATTAAATTACTTACTTTATGATGTTTTGTCCAAGTTTTCCGTATTTGCAACCATGGGATCAGTACACATAAACCATTATGGGCAAGGCTTAGAAATAACCAGTTCTCCAAAGTTCAAGGATAGAGATAATTAATAATTCATTCTGAGAGCTCATATAACTGTATTAATTAAATTCTAGGAAGAAATCATTCAAACGTAATTAATTTTCTCTACGGTCTGAGCTCATTGTTGGGAATACATTATTAATATTCTGGATAAAGATTTATGTAAGTGTATTTCAATGAAGCTGAAACCTATTAGTTCGAACCAGCATTTGATTTGGATCAAACTAAAGCTAAAATTAAAACAAATTGGAATTTTAAATGAAACTATTTAAGCACTGTTATTCTTTTTGTGTCTTATTTTTGTTAGGGTCAATTTCTTGAATAATTCCCTACACTTATACAGATAGTAAATCCTTATATATATATATACCAGCTGGTATACCCGTACTTTGCACGGGTGAACTGAAAAATTAAGCAACACAGATTGAAGGATAAAGAAATTTTTAATGAGTTAATTTTACGTGAATTGCAAATTAAACAAAAAAAAAAAAAAACTTTTTGCGTAGCTCAGCCGTTTTGTTAAATTATAATAGCTGATAAAAATGATTTTTTATTTATAACTCCCCGAACACTCAAATTTTTGAAAATACCTAAGCTGATCTCTGCTCACCAAAAGTAACACATTGTCAAAAGTTTTGTTAACGAAAGTAGTGTAAATAATTTTTATCTGAAAGTATAATACATTAGTAGTATTTATTTTATGTTAAAATTGTAATATTCGCAAGCAACGCCGTTTTTTAAATTATAATGACGAATCAATAAAGTACATAGCGAAATGTTAACGATAGAGTCAAGTTGGCAAATGCCTAGCGACTTTCATACCTCGAGCTTTATTAGAGCTTTGTAAGATCCGCCGTGTAGGGGAGAAATGCACTTTAATACTTTATCCAACCGCATTATGATTTATTGCAGTTTTTTTCATACAATATTTTTTTTGGATCACTACATTTGAAATTAAGGGATATACATAAACAAAATACTCCACTTCGGAAAATTTAATCCGTTAGAGCTAATAAATTAATTAAAGATATTCCACTGTAAAAATAATTATATATACCGTTCACTTAAAATAAGTAGTCAAATCATTTTCTAAGGTCTTCATCAACATACAAAAACATAAGACACTTAAATTTTGACAAACTATTTTTTCCGCTAAAATACTCATCATGGAATCCGTGCTGCTATATATCTTGGAAGAGTGGATTTCAAAGAATATTCCTGCTAGGTATTGGTAGAATATTCCTTCTAAGTTGGTGTGGTGTGGTAGTTAGGAGAAGAGGGTGCCAGTCAGGTGTCGACCACGTCATTTGACCATGGTTCAAAATTACGTGATCCGTTGCCAAAAGCCCTCATGTAGCTGAACAGTGCGACGTTAATATTCACTCGTTCCAAAAAATACAATACAGTAGTTTTAATTATTTTTATACTTAAAAATTCAATATCTGCCTATTCAATTAAAACTATAGCGTTATAATTAACTACTAACCACAAACAAATTTTGAAAATTTGTCCAAATGATGCAGTGTGAAAGAGAAAGTTTATTTACTTTAATTATCAGAACTGATAAAAGCATTTATTTGGAAAAAAGATCAATTTCTTACTACCAAATGTGCATAATAAAATGTTAAAAAACATTAAAATAAAGAGAGATTTATAACAACCTCTCCCTTCAAAACTTAGTTTGATTCTGAAATAAAAAAATAGGCATTGTATCAGAGGAATTAATTAGAAGCGAGCACCTTGCGTAGCCAAAACAAAAAAGGTTTTTCACAAACAAAAGATAGATATATGCTGACGTGGGGTTTTTTGCAGCGCATGCCAGAATTGCTAGCAGATGACAGATTTTTTTCCTACTTACTTGACAAATATCGTTATATTTTGGACACTTCATACAATATCTTTATAAATTATAGTCTATGCTATAAATTATAGCCATTGTGCTATTCTGATGTATAAGCTATATTACTGTAAAGTTTCATTAAAATACATTCAGTAGTTTTTGCGTGAAAGACCCACAAAGATACTCACAAACTTTCGCATTTATAATATATATTAGATATATATATATAAATAATAAGGACATGTATACAAACATATGTATATATATATATATATATATATATATATATACGAAATTACATTATGTATAATTTATATAGTATTTACTTAACGAAATGAATTTCATTACAAATAATAATCAAAAACTAATTCCACACTTTTGGATCCATAAAAATGCCTATTATTTTACTCAGAATTTGCATAACAGATTTTTATACTATGTCTAAGACCTCCTAGTGAAATATCATAAAGACCTACTTGAAAAAAAATTGAAATTATTTCTCAAAATCCTATACGTATTTAAAATAAATGAAATTGTACAGAAAGGTGAAAATGAAATCAATATGAAATAGCTTTAAATAAAAAATGATACACTAATTTTTTTTAAAAAAAGAAGTAGGGATTCTGATAAAATGGTAAAAAGAAATGGCATTTCCTTTTAATTTTGATTGCGGTATACAAATTTTTTAGAAGCCCAGTGGCTGAGTGGTAGTGCATCAGGCTTCCACATCCCAGATTCAGGATTCAAACCGCGGGCTAGGTAAGGTCGACTCAGCCTTTCATCTCTTCAATGGATTGATAAGCGAGTACCAAGTTTTCTCTGATACTAAACACTGGGAGTTTTAGCGTCACATTGACCACACCTGACCGGAACATCCGCTTATGCGCCTCAGTATCCAAGATCATATCCTTCGGCCCTTGCGCCGCTGAATTTCGTTTTATACCAGTTTTTAAATGATTTTTTTTCGGAAATACAAGCTAAGAAAATATTTCAAGGCCCTTATTTTTTTGTAAATGCAAATAAATTTTACGTGTTACTTTTAATCATGCCCAACATGCATTCGCACATTACTTGTGTATTGTTTTAACGTTTATTCCGTATAACTAAATTCTAACTGACAAGATACAAATTAGAAACCATTATAAAGGGGCTCCCTTATGAATGCAGCCCTTTCTAAAGTACATCAAATAAAGATATATGCATAGATATATATATATATGTATATATATATATATATATATATATATATATATATATATATATATATATATATATATATATATATATATATATTTTTAAAATAATTTTTGAAAAAATTTAGAATAAGATTACCGATAGTTACAAATTACTGTTCAATTCTGACTATAACTCATAAAAATAAACAACTATGGAGACATCAAAATTGTCCGATCTTTTTCTTCAATCGGTCAAATCAAGCCATCACTCAAAACTGTCAAATTTTCAAAAAAAAAAGAATATCAAAATGTTTCCATTCTGTTCGTTAACACTTCATAATTTACAGCTCTATTCCTTAAACTGCATGCCATAAGATGTATTTTGAAAACAAATGGACGACTATCTCAGTTTTCCAATGTTAAAACTGTTTAGTAACGTATATTCATTGCATTTGCTATCGATTACTGAGCAATTTGAAATGCTTCCCCTTAACCTGTTTCCTATTAATTAGACAGAGTTGTTGCCTACAGATTTCTCTCAACAATAGAATGAGGACCAGTGGGTAGTGCGACGTCTATTTACACTTCTTAATCATGTGTATTTAGTTGCCCTGAATCCATCCGAACTGATTTGGAACTGAGTAGTAAACGAGAAATTCTCGATGCTTTATATCCATAGAACTACTGCAACAATAAAGCGAGTTGGCTGAGAATAGTACTAATGTTTGAATATGCTAGTTAATACACACATTATATATATATATATATATATATATATATATATATATATATATATATATATATATATATATATATATATATATATATATATATATATATATATATATATATGTATATATATATGTATATATATGTATATATATATATGTATATGTATATATATATGTATATACATATATATATACATATATATATACATATATATACATATATATATATATATATATATATATATATATATATATATATATATATATATATATATATATATATATATATATATATATATATATATATATATTGTATGAAATGGGCTTTTATTATAATTATCGGAGTATTTCAAGCATTTTAAATTTATATTATTCTTTTAAAAATTAGATTAATGGTTGAATAAAGGTTTACCTTTTTAGTGCATGTACAAGTAAATATTAAAAATTATTTGAATAATTAATTTTTTATTATTTTATTAAAACATTATTTTTAGATATATTTGTTAAATCAAACTGATGTTTTTTTTAAATATATAACTCCCATTTTAAGTATAAAATAGGATCTATGCAAAAGGAGAAAAATAATTTGATACATTTTAGCAAGGCATAATTTTTAAAAAAGGCATGTGTTAGCAGTTTACCTTGTTAAATTGCTACAGTATATATCTTTTACGCTTCGAAAATATTAATGAGCTTTAACCCTTTAAGTGGTCAATTCTTTTGCTTAAAATATTCCAAAAAAGGCTAATTTTTTATTGAGGTCCTAAGCGTCATACATAAGAGAATGTGGAAGTAGAATTTTATTTTAATTTTAAATTTTAAAGTTATTTTTTATTTTATAATGGTGAAAGACAGAATCCCTAAATGTTTGATTTTTATAAGTACACTATGAATACTATGAAGAATGTTCCATCTTTCTCTCAAAGTTTATCTCATGCTTACAAAAAATTTCATATTCGTACCTGTTTTCAAACAGTTGAGGACAGTGTCTGTACACATGCATACACAATTTGAAGCATGGTCTTATACTCAGTCTTACATTTCATTGGGGACAAAGATAATACCAGTTTTTTTATGGTATTATTTTTAAGTTTTCGTTTTTTCTCAAGTAACAAATTGCACATTGCCATTACACTTTACACTTGTATATTGTACTTATAAATGTATCAGTGCTATCCAATGTATTTTATAATTTATTTAACAATACGAAGTTAAGAACAATTGACCCCATGGGATTGTCATATATAAAATTATATACAAAAATTAACACTAAACTTTGTAATTAGTGTGGTTTATAATTAATCCCTTAACAGTCGATTAAAAGTTACGCGATTCGCTTTTCAATGCCAAACATATACCACGTAGATGCGAGTATGGGATGTATTGGGAGGGGGGAAGGAATAAAGAAGCAAACATATTCTGAAATAAGTAAATTCTTCGCAAATATAGTCAAGGTCATTTTATTGCATTCCAAAGCTTTCGGAACAATTTTATGGATATCAGTGCATAGAAAAGATCGTGCTTCGGAAAGACGTGTATATACGTCCAGGAAATTAATGCTTTGACTGAGTGAGACGTTTATATACGCTGGTGGCACTTAAGAGGTTAAGGTCGTATCGTAGTTTTAACGTCGAAGTATAGCATTATTGAATTCAAAACATTGTTATTGTTTAAGGAGGGCGCGATGAAAATCATGATTGAATATTGGGTCGCGAATATTAAAACTTTGAGAAGCATTGAATTAAATAAAGAACCATTGTAAACGTCAAATTTGGAGAATTATTTTCGGACATCTTCAGAAGCGTTTAATTCTTAAATAAACTTATTTCATACGAAATAGTTAGGTTTTCCCGATTTAAGTAACAGTGTGTACATTTATTTGAAGAGTTGACCCAATTTTTTTTTATCAAAAGAGGGGAGAAACAAAAGGGTTATTAAGGTATAAAATAGATTTAACATTAAAGAAAGTCAACGGCAGAAAGCGTCTTCGTTTTAAGCATCTTAATTGTATCAGTTGAAGTAAATACGTTTTTAATTTTTTTATAAGCAAAACGTAGTAAAAAGAAATTTCCTTGAATCATTTAATTAATAAGCATCAAATGCAACAAATTTGCAATTACCCTTACACAAACTTCTATTTATTGTTATGATTTCGAAACAGTTTTTTGATAATAATTGCCATTATAGTAAATAAAGTTTTCTAGAACTATTATATTTGGAGATATAAATTTATCATAATTCATTACATTTTGTAAGAATATTTTCATAAAATTTTATAATAGTATTTTAAAAACGTGTAAGAGTTTTTAATATGACATTGAAAATATTCTTAAAGTAACTATAAATAATTTTGAGTGTGTCATATAAAGCTTTACGTTTCAGAAATAAATTTGGGATATTAGCATTTAATTATAAACACAATATCCGTAGTAATTTTTAAAAATGTTCACATATTGTACCATACAGTAAATCATTCTTAGGACTTTTAGTAATACAAATAATTTTTACTGTAAATTTTTATGTACTGGCTTTTATTTAAAAAATAATATCGAAACAAAAGGGAATTTTCCACCCAACATTATCAAATTCGGGTGAAAATATTTTATATACCTCATCCACACACACACACACACACACACAAAATCATATTAAATTAACCTCCAAACATTCAAAATGCTAGATCTAGCTTCTTCTGCTCATTGATGACGTCAGATACCATGGAATGCTTATAGGTCTCTTCGTTTTCAAGCTATTGATGCATGTTAAGCTTTTATAGTTGAAAAAAACATGATGAAATAAAGTTACCAGAATAGGAAAGGCATTAATTCCAAAGTATTTAAATATGTTTTCATCTGGATTTCTGTTACGTATATTTTTATATTTGTAGCAACAGTAAATAATAAATTTTTAATGTGGCATTTATTTAGTTTTTGATACGTTGCTTGATACTGAAATTTCTTGTCAAATTTAAGGAATCAAATTATTCCTAACCGAGAAGCTTCAAAAAATAAGATATCTATATATAGTTCAGAGGCAATATTTCATTCTAATTAAAAACTTTGCTTATTAAAACATTGTTACATCATTTTGTTGGTACATAAAAACAACACCTTTTTAATTTAAATTTCTTTTTGGCTCTAAAATAATAGAATGTCGATACTCAAATGAAGTTGTTCATGAAATTTTTCAAAGCCACTTCAATTCAGCTTTATCAAATCCTTCAAATGTAATCTGCATATAGAGAGAAAAAGAATTATTTATTTATGAAAGTAGTGATTATACAAATGAAGGATTGATTTTAAGTAAGTTAACTAAATGTGTGTTAACATTTGCATAAACGTGTGTCGTATAAACTCTAAGATTTTTTAAATATTGAATTTACTTAAGTTTATCTCTCACTAAGGTTTCCAATTTATCTTTAAAATGGTTAAGTACGTATGCGGATGTTTTCTTATTTTACACAATTTGCATTATCAATTAAATAAAAAACCTTTTTACATTATTATGTACAATTAGCTAAATATTATATATTATTGTATTTTAGTTAGACATAAAGAAAATACCTATGAGACATGAAGATAATCTATATTCCTGTCCAATAGTAATAATTGTTTTAAATACACCTGAGAATTAGTAGAATTATCAATATTTTGTAAACATTACGAACAGTAAGCGTTATTAACAATGATTATAAGTATAAGAAAGTTGCTTATATTATTTGTTTTTAAAAAGTATTCATCTGTCTTACAAAAGCAGTGTACTTATAGACATAAATGCTTCTTTTTTCCTAGTTCCATTAAATAAAAGAATGGTAAAAGCATTGAAGTATTCAATTCAACTCTTGTTCTTAGAATTTTCTAAAAATCTCATTTTGTAGAAGGATTTGCACATTCCCACCGGCATTCAACAAATCTAAGAAAAGGGAAGGAACATGATTGAACAATCTATTTCTCATTAAATCAAAGAACGTTCCTTTTAGTTTTCTTTCTTTTTTCTGCGTTTCTTGCAAATAAAAAGATAGAAGGATTACTTTTCAGATTCTACAAAATTCTCCGTTCTAATAAATGACTTTGTTCTCCGTTAGTATGACTAGTCACTACACGTTCTTTATTATCTTGTTTGACTATTGGTAGCATGTAAATATTAAAGGGATTTTAATGATGTAATTATAAGAGTCTATCTATAATAATTGCAAACCTTTTGGAAGGTATTACAAATGAATTTACATGAAGAATTAAAATTTAATTTGTGTACCTATATATCAATGCCTTTAAATAAGTTATTTTACGATTATTTCTCTGTAAGTTTCGGATTTGTTTTATGCTTATGAAAGAGCAGATTCAGATTTATATGCAATTGCTTTATTTTTTAAAGATGAATGTACTCTACACATTTCAATAACATTCTTTAAAATTTAATCTTAAAAACTGTCTAAATTTTAAAAATGTTACAAGGAATTTGAAATTGAATAAACACGAGATAAAGTTTATAACTAAACATTGTAAAAATTACAAATGCACTCGAACTTTTATAAGTAGGAAAAATTTAAGCTGTATGAATGGAATTAATAATAGTGAACTAACTTGTAACAAAAAACAAAAATAAGCAAAATCCAAGAAAAATTGAAAAAAAAATATAATCCAAAACAATTGCAGCGCTTACACTTCTATATTGTAAGTACTTCTATAAAGGTTGACCCAATGTAATAATAGTCCTATTAAAAATTAAGCGATTCGCTACCCAGTGCCACCATTTTTCACATAGTGTATATGGTGCTTTTGGGAGGGGGGGGCGAAGAAAGGGCAAAAATATGCAAATTTTTCTCTGAAGTAAGTAAATCTCTTGTAAACCAACCTTGTCAAGGTCATTTTACTGTATTCCAAACCCTTCTGAATAGTTTTGCATATAGCAGTACAAAGGAAAAGCAAAATATTTCGGAAAGACGCATATAAACGTCTGGGACACACAACGTAACGGTTGAATGAGACGTATATATACGTCTGAAGCAGTTAGGGGGTGAAATGAACAGTCATTATAAAATTTTGGAAACCCATGGTTTCTTTCTGAGGGATGTAGTTGGACTTGATTTTATCCTTATGGATGTAATTGTTCCACAAAGTTTATATAACTGATGAATTTCTGGAAAAAAGGAATATTTATGCATGTATTGGTTAGATGGATTTTCAGGCTTTAATCATATGCAACACATCTCAGATGCTCAGAGAAGGACATTTGCAACTCTTTTTCGTCTATTCAGAACTATTTAGACCAGTGATTCCCAAAGTCCTCTATATGAACTCCAAGGGATCTATGACGACTTGCAAGGGGTCCATGTCAGTGAAAAATAATTTAGGGGCCTATGAAGTGTAAATGGGGGGTGGGGGTCTACGACTGTGATTCTCATTAAACCAGATCGTGAATGCAATTTTAAAAGAAAATGCAATCAAAGGGAAAACCAGATTTTACCTATTTAACACATTTATTTAGTAAATTTAGTGGGGCTTATATTTGCACAGTTACAAGGTGACAGCATATATTTTATTAAAACAGGGAAGATCATTTCAACTTTTCTTGCCTTAATCAAGTTAATGGAGTATTCTATTGAATGTCGCAAATTTTCCCGTTCTCATTTTGTCACAGACCAATAGGCAGGAAGATTACGTTTTAACATAGGTTCAGCATTATTCAAATTTTGAAACCAGGCTTGAGAATGCTTTGACTATGGTAATAATATAGTAGACAAATAAATCATGTGGACACATTAGAGAAAATAAATGTCATATTACAATAGAAACTGATGGCAATAGGCAATAGCAAAGATATTAAAGTTTAGTAAGGGATTTCAGCAATTTTGGCTATAAAAAGACATATCTGTTATTTACTTTGAATTATGGAACATCATGAGAAATTTTTTAATTCATTTTCCTAATGAGCAAGAATTTTCCCACGGTTGCCGATTTCAAAAAAAAAAATAAAAACCTGGATGTTACTAACCGAGGAAATTAAGGGTTAAACCGGATGAGATTTAAGCGAAATGTAGAAAATTTGTTATTGAAGCGCTAGATTCATCCCTTCCATTAAACACCATTTTTTGTTTTATGCTCAATTATTTTACTTATTATTAAAATTAAATTTAAAATTAACTAACATGTGATTCTTAAGTTTTAAATAGTATACTTCACTACAGTAAAAAAATTAAACCTTTTAAAGTAGCAATATACCATTTGTCAAAAAGACAATTAAATTATATAAATGTGCCAAAATTTAATATTAGGTAAGCGGTGTCTACCTAATGACGATTAACATGGCTAGAAGTCTATGAGACAAAAAAGTCTGGGAACATCTGATGTAGACTCTAAAAATATCGCTACTTGAGAAGTGGGACCATCTGTGTGTCACAGGAACTTATAAAAACAGTGTAATTTTCAGAATGATATCCTGATATGAAAACTGAATAACTGAAAGAAGAAGTCCTATTTCCTAATTCACAAACTTTGTTCCACTTTGAATTCCCTTTAGACGATATATAATTCAAGAGCAAACATGATGTTACACGATCAAACTTGTGCAACATATTTGTTGTATGCTTTGTTCTTGCAAACTCCAGAGATGCCTTATTTCAATTAAATCCCCTTATGCCTCCGAAGTAATCAATCCAAAGGGAAAATTCTCTTAACGCCATTGAACATTATAAACATATAATAACACACATTTTATAATAAAATTTCCTTAGGAGATTATATTTTTCAAGAAAGTAAAACAATATATTGTCACGAGTAATCTTTTAAATAAAACATTTAAAATGTATGTGTTATTAAGTTTTTCCTTTACTTTTAAAATAGACATTCACTATTTACAGCTTATTACTTAATATTTCGCAGATGAGATATAATTTCGCGTTCACTAATCAGAAATTTCATCTGCAACAAGTATATTTAAGCGTTATTAAGTTCTATTTCATTTCAAATACGTATTATTAATGAATAAAGTTCTATTTTATTGCAGATTTTACAAAGAGTACTTTAGTTACATCCATTTAAATATTTATAATATGCGTTTATTTTCAACAACATGGATGTCATTTCAGGACATTAAAAAATCAAAATGCCAAGAAATATAAGTAAAAATCTATGACATGGTAGCAGAATTGATAATTGTTATACTTCATCTAATTCTGATTTAACTAGGTATACTTGGTAATTAATATCTGATGTATTTTCTATTAAACTGGTCCATATGCTTTATAGCTAACAATATTTAGATTCTTAACTTAGATTACACTTTATCATTTGATTCATACATATTTATATCCTCCCATAAAGCGATTAAAATTTGAGAGGATTTAAAGGATTAAAGAATTTTGAATCATTTACAATAATTGTTACAATAAATGGAATCTTTGCCGTATGGTTAAATATTTTAATATTATTTAAGCCTAAGAATTTTTCGCCATTTATAACATGTGCCTGCCTTTAATCCAGTGCTTCTTAGACTTTCAATGTATGTGACTCAATATTCGATCATAATTTTCATCTCGCCCCCCTTCCATACAATAACAATGTATTGAATTCAATAATAATACACTTTGACGCTAAACCTAAAATAGGACTTAAACCTCTTAAGTGTCACCGGCGTATATAAGCGTTTCGCTCAATCAGTGCGTTAATTTCCCCGGACGCAAATATACTTTTTTCCAAAGTATGATCTTTTCTGAGAACTGCTATCCACAAAATTATACCGAAGGTTTTGGAATGGAGTAAAGTGAAATTTGCTCCTTTTTGCGATTGATTGATTGACTGAATATTAACGTCGCACTGTTCAGCTACACGAAGGCTTTTTGCGACTGACCACGTAATTTTAAACCATGGTCAAGTGACATGAACGACACCTGAGCTGGTACCCCTCTCTCCTAAATACCACACCACACCAATGGGAGGACGTTTCAGCTCTTGACAGCTTTAACGTGCATCGCTGCCCTACACGGCGGGTCTTTAGAGGTACTGGGCTCGAACTCGAGATTAGGCAAGCCCCGATCCGATTTCTATACCACTCGGCTACCGCGGTCACTCCATTTTGCGAAGGATTTACTTATTTCTGAGGATTTGCTTATTTATTAGTTTTTACACCCTATAGGCTCACCTACGTGTTAAACAGTGGTATTGGGGAACGAATCACGGAATTTTTAATCCGTATTTAACGGATTAAGTTAAGTGTTAATTTTTGCATATAATTTTATGTATGACAAGTCCATGGGGTCACTGGTAATTAATAAACACGTTCTTAACTTAGTATTGTTAAATTTATTACAAAATACATGGCGCAGTATTGATATATTTACCAGTTTGTTATATCAGTGTAAATGTGTATTTTACTTTTTTATTATGTCAGAATACAGTTTGTTTGTATAGTTTCAGTAAATTTATAATTTTTTGAAATAATCTTTTGTTTTTGATTTTTCAACATGCTCGCGTCCCCCTCGTAAGGTCATCACGCCCCTCCAGAGGGGGCCCACAGCTTGAGAAATATTGCTTTAATCATATGTATGTTAAAATGTGTCAGTGGAAAATTTTTGCGTTTTTTTCTGTAGTGCTTACAATTTTAAATGCATTAATATTCAGGCGAAGATTATGTTATATAAACTGAATCAATAAGAAGAAAAGACTTGTGTTTCCGTAAATTAAAATATTTGATTATAGCTCCATTTTAAGATTTAATTAAAGATTTTAAAGTCTGTATTGTTTTATTATTAAAAAAAAATTCACTACTATACTAGTATAAACCTTTTGAAGAAAAAAATAAATTAGAAGAGTTTTTTTCTCCATATATCTTGACTGGGAGATATAAATTTCAAGAAATGCCATAATATTTTATAAACTTTGAAAGAAATTTATATTAAAACTTACTGTTAAGTAACATTGATTTCATAATATTAATGTAACATAAATTTTTCATATCTTAAAATATAGCAAGCTGATTAATTTTATGAAGGGCAGATCTGCGCTAAAATGGATTTTGAAAAAATTGACCCCCAAAGGGTGTTGCGGGGGATTAAGTGGCGTTATGGATAATTATTTCCATTTTTAAACTATTAGGCGTACAGTCTTGAAAAAAAAATCTGGTTAACATATTCCTTTTATGAAGTAGCGATACCCTGACAAAATGGGTTTTGCGAAAATTGACCCCCAAGGGGTGTTGCTGGGGCTTAAGGGGCGTTACAGGTAATTATTCCCATTTTTAAACTATTAGACGTGCAGTCTTGAAATTTGGTAATTTACTATCATAGAATAAAATTCTTCTAACAAAGAGCTTTACAAAAGTCGATACCCAACGGGGGGTGTCGAGGGGTCAAGGGAAGTTATAGAGAAATTCTTTTTTTAATTGTTAGATCCACATAATTGAAATTTGTTAAGCATGTTTCTTTGGTTGAATTGAGATTCACTAAGAATAGATTTTATGGAAATTGACTGCTGGGGGAGCTGTGGTTTACTGGGGTACATTGACAAAGAAAAATTCCCATTTTCGAACTACTAGGACTATAATAATGAAATCAGGTTTGCTTGTTTTATTTGTTGAGAATTGAAATTCGATAAGAATGCCTCTTTTCGAAATCTACTCTCAAATCTTATTTCTCCTATAATTGCATTAAGCAATCAGAAATAATTGCGATTGTCGCAATCTGCTGCCGACCTGTCAATTAGACGCTAGCAAATTGCGAACAAGCTATGCTGTGTATATTGGAATTAAAGACATTTAAGTAGTGAAAGGACTATTTACATTTCCGACTGGAATGCATGACTCGAATCAATCCGAACAGAATCTCAGGAACTAGAGCTGACTGATAAATGAGAAGTTCAAAGCTTTGACTCGTTCCTGCTGTAGCTGTAATGATGGTAGTTGATAATGGACAATAATACTGATGTTAGGAAGGACATTGTTTGGGTCACGGTAACTAGTGAATGATATAATGACAATTAACCAATTAAAATAATGTTGCTAAATGCTGCCATCATTGTTATTATTGTTATCTAGCATGCGCAGGAAGGTTGTTCCCTATTGGCTGGTCATCGAGGTATTTGGTGACGTCTTTGAAGAATTTTGATCCTATAAAAATAAATGCTGTGTTATCTTTGAAAATGTATGCAATTATTTTCTTTTTCCTTAATACAGGACTGCAAATGAGTAAATAGAGTCCTCATTACTTAAAAATTTAAATTGGACGCACAGTTAATTTAAATAATGAAAATCATTAATTTACCTATTTTAAGTAAAGAAAAATGGCATAAATAACGAGCTTTGTCAATATCATCAGATGTAAGAAAATAGAATTTTAAGCAGAAAAGTCAGAAACATGAAAAAGTGACAAATCAATGCAGAAATTTCTATGTGGTGTCAGTATGATTATTCGTCCTTTTCCTGTACATGCTATATAAGGTAAATAATGTTATCTACATTTTTAGTTAAAATAATTTATCTCACTGATTAATTTTTTAATCTATCCTAGTGTAGCTATTTTGTACTATGACCATCAATTTTAGTAGCTGACATTAAAAAATATAACTGCAAATAAATTTATTTATATTTTTAATCAATATAATTTTTGAATTATTATATAATAGTTTAACGTGTTTTAGTCTAGTAGATTTGTAACATGCTTATTGCTGATTAAAAGGATAAATATTTTCAAAAAGAAATTCTATTATATTTCACAATAAATGTCTCTTTTTATTGATTTAAAAGGGCATTTCTATTAACTTAATATAATCTATATCATTATTTCTTTAAATAAAGCATATCTTATGGTATAATTTTTAATTCATCCAACTTTTTCACAGACATTACTGCAAATACATGTTTTTATGTATAATTTTATAAACAAAACTTTCCCTACTCAATCCCTTTTCTTAAATTTCAGTAAAACACATGTCTATCATTGGAATTATCTTTTTTAATAATTGCACGTATTTTATTGTGTTAAAAAGATTGCCTGAAATACTAGTAAAAAATATTTAATGAGATCTTAATTTTTTTCGATTATTATGCATATAACTAATTCATTTTACACAAAAATTGCTTTATATTTTGAATTATTACTTTTTATTATATAAAGCTTATAAAATGATATTATATTTTTAACAAAACATAAACATTTGTAATTTTTGCTTAAGGTCTAAAAATATGAACAACCATATTTGCAAAACAAATAAAATATCTTTAGAAACTGTTCTTCGCTCATTAAATGAAACTCATTGAATAACTATTTAACGTGAAATTAATCGCGCTAAACGGAGTAATGATATTTCAAAACCTGTTCTTAAAAACAAAAAATATGCTTTTAAAACATTTCTCTATGTATACAAAATAGACAAATCCCATCATTTTTCTTTATTTGCATGTCGAGATTCTATAAAACTGCTTTAGTGATACAATATTATCAAATTGTTTTATGACTAATTTTACTATCTGTGACAGTTTTGCCTCAAACTTTTGTCAAAAGGACAAAAGTATTTCATTAATATTTTTTCTTAGAAAATATCACATAATAAATTCGTAAATTTTGCGGATCATTCGATAAACTCGAAATATTTAGTTTCTTAAATAATATGAAGGAAAATACACACACAGGATAAATCCTTAACTTCTTATAAGTTAACATTTCTGATTAAGTTGTGAATTTGTATCTCTTTCTATAAATTAATTAATAACATTTAATGAAGTTAAACTGCTTGCTCAGTGAAAATAAAAGATTAGACATTACAAATTAAATAAATAAGAAGTACTTATCAGAAGCTTCTTCAAGAGCATAGCAATTTGTTAAAGGGAATTTCAATTTATTTTGCGTTACGCTTGGCAGACAGTTTAAGCGCAACTTTACCGGAACATTGTAAGGGAAAGTCAGCGTAAAGTAAGGGATTTAATATTTGCTTAAGCAGCAGTGATTTTTCTTTTAAAAAATGAGAATATTTACAGAAATAAAATAATTGAACAAAAATAGAGAAACCGAGGAAAATTTCGTAGTTTGAGAAGCTTTTATCTATTTATTTAAACAAGAAGTGTATTACTGGAAAGAATACATTTCAATTTGCTTGCAAAATATTGATTGCTGAGATGATTTTTTTTGCAAATAAATCTTAAATCAATTCATATTTAATATGATTAATATTCTTCTATTTCAGTATATATTAATAAATTTCTGATTTATATGTTTTATTAGTGTCTTAGAGATTGAAATGTTAATTTTTAATACTTCATTTTTGTTGTTGTTACTTATGCCACCTGATCGACTTTAACATCAGATCAAGGCCCACGAAATTCATCGTAGCAAAGGGGTAGGTATACGTCTATCTTTAGCCGTTGCTTTGAACACCATTCTGGTGACAGTTGCTCAATTCCATCCTAATTTTGAGGGAAACACTCTGAGAGTGGTCAGACACCACCCACTTCTCTCATCTTCCACTAACCTCCCGAGAGGACTTGCGGCTCAACGGCTATTTAGAGTACCCCGATGAATGAAAGGCTCTATAAATTTCCAAACACCCATGCCTTCTTCGGGATTTGAACCCAGACCCAACGGCACTGCAGTCAGCGTTACTATGCCGGATTGGCGGCATGTTGCATTTTTAAAATCACTTATTCATTTATGTGAGAATTTGATTTATCACAAAAACACATTATATTCATACTTTTAAACTATCAAAATCATATTATAAATTATTTTAGGCTTGTTTTCATTTTTTTTTCTCAAGTAAGTTTATTGAGAACAATGCTAAAAATAAATGGCAATTATAAATGCAAAAAATATAATTAAAAAATACAATGGGCAATAGAAGTTTTAAATGCAATAAAAAAAAGGAAGCACATTTTTTTTCATTCATTTATAATTTTCCAGCAACATATATAAAAAGAAGTCCAATTTTGCTTATTTTGATATTTAATTCAACTTAAAGATAAGAAATTTTGTGCTATGTTTTTTTTAAAAAAAATTTTACAAAAAGAAAGAAGAGGAACGTAAAATAGATTCGCATTGTTTTGGAAAAATTTCCAAAGTTCTTTAAATAGAAAATGTTCAAACTTATTTTCCTATTTTAAATAATATCCTAAAATTATCTCTTCCTCTGTAATTACATTTATATGAGTTAATTTAAACTTATATAATGCTGGGCAAATTTAAAAATACTCAACATCTAACATTTTAAAAAATAAGTGGACAATTTAACCCAGAATAGTATTAATTTCAGAAATAAACTTTAAGATTGTAAAGATCTTAAAACTAATCGTACATTATAAATCGTACGGAATATATGCAGGGTATCTTAAACAATATCTATAAGCAATGGAATATAACATTAAACCTTTGTTTTATGGAAAAGTTAGATATTGTGATACATTCAGATAATTTACGTTATAATTAATTGTATACCGCATGAAAACACGTAATACTAGCAGTCTCATTAACAATTCAAACTTAAATTTGCTGCCTTGATTTTGGCCGCAGAATATTTTTAAATAAATAATTCTTCTACAAGCATCTAAACCTAAAACTATCCTATAAAGTTGAAACCTATAATTTTTTTATGAATACTTTTCAAGAACAAACTTTTTTATTAATGCTGTATCACTGATTTTATTAATTATCAAGCTTGTTCTTTAATCATGCTATAAAATGAAAACATCATCATTTCTTCACCTCGGTAAGTAAACCGAAGATTAAAAATGCCGCTATTTCTCTTCTGGAACCAAGAATATCTTTCATAGTTATTGGATCGTTTCTATGCTACAACTCTTGGTCATATTTCACAACTTGAATTATTGATATTGTCTAATAGTTTGAAGCATAGTATGAAAGCTTTAGAAACGGATTGCATTGTTTGTACACCTCATATGCATCGATAAATAAGACGATTCAGTTGATTTAGGATGATTTAGCCTCGTGCTCTGTAGTAATCGATGGATTTGGATTTATGTATTAATAGTTTACAGATGTATATATGTTAATGATTAATAAGTGTTGTGTTCAGATTTATGATTAAATAACAAACTTTAATTACCCTTTTATCCATATTGTTAATTGGAAAGTACTTTTCGATTATAAAAATATTAATTTCATTCGTCGAAATACATAATCTAAAACAGGGAAAAAAAGTTGCATTACGGAAAATACTTTTATATTCTTTAAAAATATTGCATTTTATCATTATTACACTCAGGTGAATCTATTATATTTTATGAAATATTTAATAATTATCATACACACTCTTTTGTGCTGTTTAATTCTTAAGAGGTTTTAATATTTTAAAAACTTTTAGTATTAGTAGATTACTTCATTTATGTATAATAAATAATTAAAGTAAGATTTTTGAAGTAATTAAATTTGTAAATATTATTAAATGGTTCAAAGAAATGGTTGTAGATATACTATTAATGCTGGAAAAGGATAATACATGACATTGATGACATTATTGAAACAAATAATTCTATTAAGAAAGGGACAAGTTAATAATTTCTTAAGGATGTAATAAGCAAAATAAAATGCGGTAAAATTTCTCGAAATATTTCCTTAATGAACATCTTGAAACATAAAAAGTATGACCAGGATTTGGCTCTTGCGCCATTAAATCTCACATTCACTCACTCACTTGAAACATAAAAAAGAAATTCCATTAGTTATTTAATTCTTTTCGAGGATAAAATTTGATGTTATTATTATTATTATTATTACTTTATTTTTAATGGGCTGCGAATTGGTGTTTTACCAAAATTTAAAGTTAATAATGTATTATAATGTATTATTATAAATGTATTAGAAGAGAAGTTAATTAACTTATATATATATATATATATATATATATATATATATATATATATATATATATATATATATATATTGTTACGAATTTAGTCTTATTCTAATTGTTTCTACTCATTTGTGTTCATTTTTACAGTTTAATTTGTCGTATCTAATGTGATTTCAACCCTGTTTACCTGTAATATCATTTCCACTGCATTGCACGGCCCCCATGCTTTAACATTGGTTTTAATGGTAAACTCGCCAAATATTGCAGCTAGCGCCAAGTTGGCGACGGATTCGGCGACTTAATTTTTGGCGCCAAATATTGGCGATAAGCTTGGCGACCATGGCAACCCTGCTCCTAATAACCCTGTCTGGCAACCCTATCGCGGTATTGTAACACTATTGTATTGAATGTATTACTGTATTGAGCTTTTCTCGTACGTTCCGGATTTTGCTAGACCTTTCTATTTCTCGATTATTCTGGCAAGTGCAAGGGTTTCTGACCGAAAGGTATAAAAAAGGGCCCGGGCCGGCTAGTCAGTTAGTCAGATCTCAGCTTTCAAGCAAGTGATACCTCTCTGTGTTTGAGAGAGACGATGCATAGTGCGTGTGCTATTGCTTTTATTGAGTTATTATTTTTTTTGTGCTGAGTGTTTACTATTGCTTTTGTTAGTGTATTACATCTGTGTTATCAGTATTTTCATCGATTGTACGTGACTTTCTAGAACTGTTCTACAATTTGTGGAGGACTGTTTTGGCCAAGAATAAAATTGTTTTGGATCCCGCTCTTCGGCTTCAATCATTTCGAACCCCGAAAACGCAACAATTGGTGTCAGAAGTGGGATTGAATGCCAACAACAAGAGCGATGGAGGCCCAGTTCCAGACTCTTCTAGAAAAATTGACTGAAATGAAATCGGACTTGACCGCCAGCATGAATGCCAATATGGGCGAAATGAAATCGGAGTTGACCGCCAGCATGAATGCCAATATGGGCGAGTTGAATACCAAGCTTACTAACGTAAACGAGCAGATCAGCGCCAACAAGGAAGAGTTGAAAAGTGATCTGAAGGGCATTGGCGACAAATTGACGACTATGGACAAGAAATTTGAAGAAATGGAAGGAAGAATCGAGTCGGTGGAAAATAAATTCGAAAACAAATTTGTGGATATAGAGAACAAATTTGAAAATAAATTCGAAGATATGGAGAGCAAACTAGAGGCGAAAATTTTCGAGAAGGTAGAAGATGTTTCCATCTCGTTCAGGAGTGACCTAGAAGAAATTGAAGCAGAAAGTCATGACTGGTCAAGGGGATGAATTTAAGTTTCAAGCTCCTTATTCCAAGCCTTCCATCAAGCTTTCTACATAAGACGGAAAGTCCTCTTGGCAGGTGTATAAGACCCAATTCTCCATAGTGGCGGATGCAAACCAGTGGGACTCCCAGACCAAGGCCTGCCAGTTAGCTGCTTCTCTTCGAGCCGACGCTGCTGATATTTTGCAAACTTTGCCGGAAACACAGCGGCTGGATTTCGACGCTCTCGTTAATGCTCTGGAGTTACGCTTCGGAGAGAAATGTGTGAAGGATTACAGCAGACTCCAGCTGAAGTCACGGCAGCAGAAAGTGTCGAAACGCTCAAGAACTGGCGACGGACGTCGAGAGGCTTTCTCACTTGGCGTTTCTGACTGTCCGACTGAAGTAAAGAGAAGTCCTGGCGCTGCAACACTTCATCGACGGCGTGCGTGATCCGGAAATTCAGAAAGCTCTCCGAATGGCGGATCTCAAGGACTTAAAGGGGGCCCTAGTGTTTGCTATGAAATTCGAGGCAGCCCAGCAAGCAACACGAAAGGACAGACACCCCATACGACCGTCAACGAATCGGACACGTCGAACTCAAGTGTGGAGCGGTTAGAGCGACAGATGAGAAGCTTCATGAATAGAGTTGAGTCTTTGATGTCCCAGAAAGCAGACGGGAAGAAGACCCTTAAATGCTGGACCTGCGGTCGAGAAGGGCATCTGCAGAGAAGCTGCCGGGCACGCCAAGGCGCTGAAACTAATAGCGCCTCCCGGAAGGAGGTGTCGGAAAAACTAATTAATGACCATCTCGTGGGGCGGAGGTTGCCAGATTTTGGAAAGCCCCACTTTCCAGTGTGTCAAATTTCGACAAAGAGTACCGGTGAGAATGGAATTTTTATAATGGGACATGTTAACGAGCTTCCCTGCAACATGATCATCGATACAGGGAGCCAATGTGTCTATCATTCGGAACGATCTGGCTCAGAAATTAAAAGAGAAACTTATCTGGACCCCGCCCCGCGTGGTGCCCAGACCGTGACGGGGAAAAGATTGATATTCACGGAAAATTAAAAGTCAAGATCCAGTTTGGAGACACTACCTACCAACATGCTGTGTATGTCGCAGATATTGCAGACCCTTTCATTCTTGGACTGGACTTTCTAAAGGAGCATGGTTTCACTCTAGACTTCAACAAGAACGAATTACGTTCCATACACGAAGAAGTCACTATATTCAAAATTAAACACAGGACAGAATCTATTCGACAGGTAACCGCTAACGAGAATATTACCATTCCCCCCAAGGACTGAAATCATAGTACCTGGATACATCGGTAACGATGTGAGTTTCAACTCTGGCCTAATTGGATCTGCGGAAAATAAAGCGAATGGATTGCTAATAGCTTCGACGCTAGTGGACCTTTCCAGAAAAACTATCGGTAAGAATTTGCAACGTAACTGAAAAACCTAGAGTGTTCCAGAAAGGTGAAGTGTTGGCAACCTGCAGTCCAGTAACGTGTGTCTGCAAAAGTTCGAGCTTTCTCCTATCCAACTCGCCTCAACAGTTGACTCCCGACCTTCTAGAAAATGCTGAACTGTCCCCGAACAGAAAAGCTCCGCAGAAAGACTGTTCCAAGAATTTGAAGACGTGTTTTCTAGAAACAGTAGCGATATTGGCCATACTACAGTGACACAACACATAATTGATACAGCAGACCATCCGCCGATTAAACAGCACCCAAGACGCTTGCCGTTTGCTAAACAGGAAGAGGTCGGAACACTACTACGAGAGATGCAGGAAAATGACATCATAGAACCGTCTTCGAGTCCGTGGGCATCTCAATCGTCTTGGTTCGTAAGAAAGATGGCTCCACAAGATTTTGCGTGGACTATCGAAAACTTAACGACGTCACCAAGAAGGACAGCTACCCTCTTCCAAGATAGATGACACCCTGGATACCCTTTCCGGTCATAAATGGTTCTCGACTTTAGATTTAAAGAGCGGATACTGGCAAGTGGAGATCCATCCCGAAGATAGAGAAAAAACAGCATTCACTTCCGGCCAAGGACTATGGCAGTTCAAAGTAATGCCGTTCGGGCTCTGCAATGCGCCAGCTACTTTCGAGCGCCTGATGGAGACCGTGCTAAAGGGTCTGACTTTTGAAGCTTGCCTTATTTACCTGGATGACGTCATAATAGGAGGGCGTACGTTTGAAGAACATCTTCAAAAATATCCGGAAGGTGTTATCAAAATTAAGCGACGCTAACTTGAAGCTAAACCCTTCGAAATGCAAGTTCTTCCAGAAAGAAGTCAATTATCTGGGACACATAATCTCTGCAGAAGGTGTTCGTACGGACCCCGAAAAGTGTCCGCCGTAAAGAATGGAAACGCCCTGAAAACCTCCGTGATCTGCGAAGCTTCCTGGGACTATGTACTTATTACCGAAAGTTTGTGAAAGGGTTCTCTAACATCGCAAGACCCTTGCACAAGCTAACAGAAAGTAAACAAAAGTTTCAGTGGACAAAAGAATGTGAAGATTCCTTCCTCCAGCTTAAAGAAGCTTTGACGTCTTCACCGATCTTAATATATCTACAACCGGACAAGCCATTTATCTTGGACACTGATGCCAGTAATGAGAGTGTCGGAGCAGTATTATCTCAGGAAATAGATGCCCATGAACGAGTCGTAGCTTATTGGAGTAAGTGTTTATCGAAACCGGAAAGAAATTATTGTGTCACTCGAAAAGAGCTACTGGCTATTGTAAAGCCATCGAGCATTTCCATCACTATCTCTATGGCCAAAAATTTCTTCTACGTACCGATCATGCCTCTTTAACCTGGCTAATGAATTTTAGAAATACTGAAGGCCAGGTAGCCAGATGGATACAACGGCTCAACGAGTATTACTTTGACATCAGACATCGTAAAGGCTCCTCGCATGGAAATGCTGATGCCCTTTCAAGAAGACCATGCCCAGAAAATTGTCGTCATTGTTCCAGAGTAGAGACCAAGTATGACTATGCTATACGCTAGATAACAACTTCAACAGCGACGCCACCCGATCCCTGGGTGACGAGAAAGTTCGAGAAGACCAGATGGCGGATCCTGATATTAAACCCCTTATAGAGTTTATGGAGTCTTCCAGCAATAAACCAAGTTGGCAGGACATCTCGGCTTATAGTCCTACAACTAAGCAGTATTGGGCCCTCTGGAATTCTCTACATCTCAGGAATGGTGTTCTATACCGAAAATTCGAATCAGAGGATGGAAAGACATTCAGGTGGCAATTAGTACTTCCTCGATCTCGTATCCCAGAGGTACTCAAAGAATTGCATGGCAGCCCAACAGGAGGTCATTTCGGCGTCACGAAATCTTTGCACCGAGTTCGAGAGCGATTCTGCTGGGGTAAAGTGAGAGCTGACGTGGAACAGTGGTGCAAGTCCTGTGATGCCTGTTCAGCTCGGAAGGGGCCAAAAGATACGTAGCCGAGGGAAGCTGCATCGCTACAATGTTGGAGCACCCTTCGAACGTATCGCTTTCGATATCCTGGGACCTCTGCCAAGGACTGCGTCTGGTAATAAGTACCTACTTGTTGTCATGGACTACTTCACGAAATGGCCCGAAGTGTGCCCCATTCGGATCAGGAAGCCCCCACCGTAGCGGAGGCTGTAGTGCAGCACTGGATATCGAGATATGGGGTACCTCTTCAACTTCATTCCGATCAGGGAAGAAATTTCGTCTCTGCGGTATTGAAGGGGGTCTGTGAACTACTCGGAATTGACAAGACCAAGACCACACCTTTGCACCCACAGTCAGATGGCATGGTGGAGAGGTTTAATCGTACCATCCTGAATAACCTCTCACTGATGGTCTCCAAGAACCAACAAGACTGGGACCAGAAAGTTCCTCTCTTTCTGCTAGCGTACCGCAGCGCCGTTCACGAGACTACCGGATATTCACCATCCCAGATGTTTTTGGCCGAGATCTTCGTCTCCCTTGTGACCTGCTGTTTGGTCGCCCTCTCGGATACACCTTCATCGCCTGAGGAGTACGTGCAGAAACTCCAGGCACGTTTTGAAAGATGTACACAATTTGGCTCGAGAACGGATCAACCTGAGGACGGAGAAGATGAAGACTCGGTACGACACAAAAGCCACAGGACATCAATTCAAGGAAGGTGACAAGGTGTGGTTCTACAACCCGACTCGACGCAAAGGACTTTCTCCTAAGCTACAATCGCATTGGGACGGTCCATATACAATTTTAAATATAATAAACGACGTCGTAATCCGGATCCGTAAGTCAACGAATTCGAAGCCTAGAGTCGTTCATTACGACATGAGCTTGCTCCATATTATGGCCATAATTCTTAGTGTGTCAATAATCGTGTAATTTTTTTGACCATGGTCTTGTATAAATAAGTTAGTGTGTAAATAATCTTGTAAATAATTTTGTTTATTGTTTTGTAAGTGTTTATTTTGTACTATGCATTAGGTGTTTATTTTGTACTATGTATTACATGTTATTATTGCATATTCATTTAGTTGTTTTTAATCAATTGCTTTATTATTATGTTAACGTTTGATGAAGGGTTGTACTGCCCGGGACGTGCAGTTCTTGAGAGGGGGGCAATGTTACAAATTTAGTCTTATTCTAATTGTTTCTACTCATTTGTGTTCATTTTTACAGTTTAATTTGTCGTATCTAATGTGATTTCAACCCTGTTTACCTGTAATATCATTTCCACTGCATTGCACGGCCCCCATGCTTTAACATTGGTTTAAATGGTAAACTCACCAAATATTGCAGCTACGCCAAGTTGGCGACGGATTCGGCGACTTAATTTTTGGCGCCAAATTTGGCGATATATCGCCAAATGTTGGCGATAAGCTTGGCGACCATGGCAACCCTGCTCCTAATAACCCTGTCTGGCAACCCTATCGCGGTATTGTAACACTATTGTATTGAATGTATTACTGTATTGAGCTTTTCTCGTACGTTCCGGATTTTGCTAGACCTTTCTATTTCTCGATTATTCTGGCAAGTGCAAGAGGTTTCTGACCGAAAGGTATAAAAGGGCCCGGGCCGGCTAGTCAGTTAGTCAGATCTCAGCTTTCAAGCAAGTGATACCTCTCTGTGTTTGAGAGAGACGATGCATAGTGCGTGTGCTATTGCTTTTATTGAGTTATTATTTTTGTGCTGAGTGTTTACTATTGCTTTTGTTAGTGTATTACATCTGTGTTATCAGTATTTTCATCGATTGTACGTGACTTTCTAGAACTGTTCTACAATTTGTGGAGGACTGTTTTGGCCAAGAATAAAATTGTTTTGGATCCCGCTCTTCGGCTTCAATCATTTCGAACCCCCGAAAACGCAACAATATATAAACTCGCTAGAAAGTTGCTTGAGATTACTTTGGATATACAACTAAGTTTTATTTTTTGTTTTGAAGAGTTCAAGATTGATAGGAACTGTATTTATTATTAGGAATTTATGTATACGAAGATTAGGTGGAAGCCTTGTATTGCTTTTGAATTGAAAATTTTTATGCAACATTCAAATAGCGACCTTGTTCCATAGTTATATTTTTGAAATGAATGGAATTAAATTTTTGGTACTTTGTCGTGTTAAACCATAGATTAATTTCGCCATTTTTAAAGATATCCCCAAATGCTGCTAATATGATATGCCGGAACTTGCATCTGAACGGTTTTCTATCTGTGACATATATCTTTGCATTGGACGAAGCCTTGTGATTTGGCGAAATTAATCGATGGTATAATACGTATATAAGTGCTAAATTTTTTCCTTACCTCAACTCAGAAAAAAGCAATTATTTGAAGACAGAAAAGTTTTACAACATTTTTTAAACATATGTGTTATTCATTAAGTTCATCAGGAAAACTGAGAAATAGAAAATGATTTATTAAGTGAAGCTAGCAAGCAAAAATAATGTGTTTTCAGAACTTCCGAATTAATTTTCTGCCTCATTTTTAGGTTTGAACTTTATATCTTAACAAGCGACATTTCATGGTTAAAAAAAGGACAATACCTTACTTTAAAATATTCTCAACAGGAAATTTATTTAAGGAAATAATAATAAAAAATAAAATGAAATAAAAAGTTATAAAATGTCTTATATCTTTTAAAATATTAAATAGAGGTTCAAGTCATAGGCATATAAACCACTTCTCAAATACACATATTAAAAAATATACAAAAGATTAAATTTTATTCATAAATAAAAACATTAATTATAAATTATAACTAAATTTAATTCAGAAAGTAAAAAAAAAAGAACAATTGATGCATACTCTAATTTATTAAAAATATGAGCAAATTTTCTAACATTTAAATCTCCAAACTTAAAAATTCTATTCAATCTACCAGAATTGAACCATTCTACATCTACAGATAACATTTAATGTTGTGAAAAGAGACACCCTCCCTATTCCATCATTTCCTCTCTTGCATTTCTATAATTTGGTTCTTCTCGCTGCAGTTGCTCCCGATTATTAAGCAATCAGAGATGTTTGCGATGGCCTTCAATCAGGGTTCTATTAATTAGCGTTGTTCCTGTTTATAGATTGCTTACAACAAGGGAATGAAGGAGCTGCGGGTTGTGGGACGTCTATTTACACTTCCCACTCGAATGGGTTCTATTGCGCTGAATACGTCCGGATTGAGTTTCGGAAACTAGAGTATAATAGTAAAACGAGATAGTAAACGAGAAAATCAGAGGCTTTTAATCATTAAAGGAGACTAGATAATGCGATAATATTCTGTATTTTTCTTCTTAATAATTTAGCTTTTATAAGAAAAAAATCTTTCTTTTGTGTCAAGATTAGATTATTATATGGATATTGTTAATCATATTTTTAATTATTTTTATGTCCCCAATTAGTTTATATGTTAATTATTGTAATTTTTATAAGAAATTAATGTCTGTAGTTCATAAAAAACTAAGAAAAGATTCCTAAATATCAAAGTATTTGACAAACAGTTAGAAGAAAAAAAGTAATTAAATATGTCACTTAATTAAATTAATTATTGTAATTGAATTTTTGCATAAAGAAGAAGTTGTATATTTCTTTTATTGTACAATACACAAATCATAGGTATAACAAGTATGCAATTGTAAAAGTTTTATATTCTTAATTTAAAAGGATTTACTCAACAACAAATAAACCATTTACGAAGCTTGGTATTTTACTTTTTTGGCATATTTCGAAAATAGAGTTTACCAGTAATTAATATGGAAGAATTATATCAATAAATAAATAGAATTTCAAGAAGTCTTTAGAAATTAATCCGCAGTGTTAGACAATATTTGTTTATATTTTTATGCGTTAGTTCAAAATTCCAAATTTATTCAGCTGGAATAACATTTGTTAATATTTGTAACAATCACCTAATTTTTGTATAACCTTTCTGATCGTACTTAAACAACATGATTCACTACCATTGTATCGGAAATTGTATGTAAATTTTTAATTAAACATACTTTAGTTTTACTTTGATAATTTAGCTTTTAGTTTATTTCTTTTACTTAGTTTATTTTTTTAAAAAAACTGCCTTAGAAATTTAATACTTTTAAGAACAATATATTAATAACTCGTGCGTGGTTAGTACAAGTATATATGTAACACAAAAAAATTTTCTATAATAATCTGAAATTTTAAATTATATTTTGTGTGTATTTACACTATCTTTAAATTAATAAATAACCTTATAAAATAATAGTTAATAAATATAATTTTATAATCATTATATAAATTATAAAAAAATATGTGAGGGTATTTACTAAATATTCCCTGCATTAGTTTTTATTTGTATGAACATTTCTTGGTGAGTTTTATTGTTGAATTAAATTGAAAAGTAAATTTTTCGGTAAGTAAATATTTACTGAACTATTTGAATATGTGGAATTTTAAATATATATTCGGAGAAAATTAATTTGGGTTGTTATTACTTACGCCACCTGATCTACAGTAACATCAGATCAAGGCTCACGAAGTTCATCTGGCAAGAGGATAAAAGTGCGCCTGTCGTTAACTGTAGCTATTTAACAGCCATACAGGTGAAAGTACGATTTTGTTAGGTTCTACCCCAGTTTTGAGAAAGAACAATCTGGGGGTTGTCAGGAGTCTTCTACCTCTCTTCCCTTTCCTCCAACCTCAAAGAGAACTTGAAGCTCTATGGCTATTTAAAGCACCCCGATGCCGCAAAGGCCCGATACATTTACAAACATTCATTCCTTATCCAGGATTCGAAACCAGACCCAACCCCACAGCAGTCAGCGTCACTAACCGCGATACCGGATGGACAGCTATGTAGAATCAAATACAGGATTAAGACACTTTGCAAATGAACAAATAACATTCATGCGATTTAAAGTATGAGATTAGTAACACCACATATTTTATGTTAACCCCTTCACTGCCACCGACGTATATATCCATCTCACTCAGCCAATGCGTTGAGTGTCCCGGACGTATAAATACGTATTTCCAAAATGCGGTTATTTTCTTTGCTCTGCTATCAATAAAGCTATTTTGAAGGTTTTGGAATGCAATGAAATGATTTTGGCTGCATATAGGAAGGATTTACTTATTTCAAAGAAAAATTTTCTTATTTGTGCCTCCCCTTTCCATTCAAAAGAACATTTCCATTCCATTATTTTTTTTAACTAATTTACTTTAATAGCACTAGGAAAAATTGTTCTCGAGTTATTGAAATATAAAGTATATCAATTTTAATTAGTGTTTGTCGCGTTAGGGCGATATATGTTTTCATTTCGGAATTATGATTAACCATATTCTGTTAGTTGCTGCTGGACTAATTTGCATTTCTGTTTATATAACTTTATTAATCACATTGAAACATTTAAGAACTTATTTTCTTCTGAGAAGGGATTTTTAGTAAGATTTTTATGTAATTAATAAACGTTATATAGTACTTTTCGAAACCACAAAAAAATCTTTTTTTTTCTGATTTCATAAGTCATAGGAAGCTGTGATACAAAAAAGTTATTTCAAACAAAATAATTTGCCTGAAATATTAGTTATATCTTGATTCATTTTACTCTTTTTACATTATTTTTTTAAGATATTTACATTTTCAAGATATAATATTCTACATAATGCTCATAGAAAATGCAATTTACACCTATAATTGGTATACATGTATATTGCAATTTCTCGTTGAACACAAATTGCAGCATGACGTTTAATTGTTCAGTTTTTTATTGATGTATACCCTTTTTGTTTATGCGGGGTAAAAATCAGAGTTTTTGATATTCTTTTAGAAATTTCTTACCTATGAAAACAAATGAATAATTTGAAAAAGAACAGTTATTCAACGAGACTCAGCCCAACAAAATAAGTCTGAATAAACTGAAAATTAAATAAGAACGAAATATTACATTCATACAGAAACTTTGAAATTTTGTTCATATTAACTACATAGTTACTCTGTACTATTAGTGCATATTTACTCTAACTTATCTAAAATTTTTTGAACCTAAAATTGTGTTAGTATTTATAACAAGAGTATCGAGTAATCAATCAAATTGTTATCAATAGATTTATAGATCAATTTTCTTCAAATATTTTCTAAAATCATTTTTCTTCATATGATTAGCATTTCAGCTGGTATCAAAAGAAAAGCATTATTTTGAAACTATAACAGTTATTACTAAAATGACATTTTATTTTCATTAGAGAGCATTTCTTAAACTATTTTTTATAAGAAACATTAATGAATAAAAGGCAATAATTTAAAAGCTCGATACAACTAAGCTTGATTAAAAGGGGATATCGGATTGAAGCTCAATTAATTCACTATGAATTGTAACTGTTATGTGCATTATAAAGGATAAATATAAGATTTGATTTCTATGAAATACTTTAAACCGAGTCTTTTCTATTATATGTCAAAAATACGATAGAATATATCGCGTAACTAAATTATTCATATACAGTAGAATGTCGTTTCTCCGAACGTTTATTATCCGGAGCGTCAAATATCCGGACCAGTTTTTATCCTGTTTTTTAGACAAAGCCTCAAAAATGGATGGAATAAACTATGGCCAGATTTAGAAGGCGAAAATGACTTCAATGACGACGACCATAGGGAGAATATTACCCTCTTTATCTAATCGATCCCTGGATTTCAAGAATGCAATGAAGAGAAAATGTAGAAACCTGGATGGCATAAGACTTTGGGTCCCAAATGCTAAATTATGACGAGATTGTGACTTCCGTGTAACAAGAACCCGACACTGTCGATGGTGAAATGGATGAAGACGAGGACAACCACCACAACAACGAAAGCAGCAAGGGTCCATCAAATGCTGACGGGTTTTCTGCGTTAGAGGCAGCTATGGAGTAGTACAAACAACAATCAGAGTGTTGTCCTACCCAGCTACTACTGCTCAAGAGAATCAGAGGCCTTTAGCGATAAAACGAAGGTGTACAATGCTACAGAGAAAAATAAGCGATTATTTTCCACACAAAAGGTGAAATTGCAACATCTCGCACCTATTTTGCTTTTTCTTCAACCACGTTTCCGCATGTGATGATTTTCAATATCCGTATAGTTTCCGGTTTCATATACTGCATGGATCGCATTCGGTTATCCGAACAATCGCGTATTTGAATGGTGTCCGGTCCCAATTGATTCAGATAAATGACATTCTATACTGTATATTGAAACGCTTGATTTATATTTACATCAATATAAAGCAGCGCTTCTCAAACTGTGGGGCCTATCCCCTAGGGGGCATGATGACCCTATTGGGGGGCACGAACATATTGAAAAGTCGAAAACAAAAGAATATTTAAAAAATTATTAATTTATTGAAAGTAAACAAAGAAAATACACATTATGACATAATAAAAAATTTTAAAAAAACATTTACACTTGTATAATATACATATAAATGTATCAGTAATGCACAATGTATTTTATGATTAATTAAAAAATACTAGGTGAAGAACAAATTTAATAATTACCAGTGCCCAAAGGGCTTGTCATATATAAGATTATATGCAAAAATTAACACTTATCTTGAGAATTTGTACAGTTTATAAGTATGGTGATTCGTTCCCCATTGCCACCGTTTTGCACACGTATTCAAGCATATGTGGTGTATTGCGGAAAGGGGAAATGGAATCAATAATCAAATTCTCTGAAATAAGTAAATCTTTCGCAAACACTGTCAATATCATTTTATTACATTCCAAAACCTTCGGAATAATTTTATGGATAGAAGTGATTAGAAAGGATAGTTATTTGGAAAGAGGTATATATACATCCGGGTAATTTACACACTGGCTCAACTAGACGTTTATATACGCCAGTGGCACTTAAGAGGTTAAAGTCGTACGGTAGTTTTACCGTAATTTTAGTTGAAAGTATCGTATTTTTGAATTCAATATATTGTTATTGAATGGAGGGGGGGGGGCGCAATGAAAACTATGATTGAATATTGAGTTGCAAATATTGACAGTTTGAAAAGCACTGATATAAAGGCATATTTTGCCTAAATACTTTATAATGAAAAAATATTACTTTAATCAATAAGTATTCAAGAATAAATCATTCTTCAAAAATTCTCATTTCAGCCTGACAGTTAATTAGGAAATGCTAAAAAGTATTATTATTAATTGTGTTAATCGTGAGTGAAAACAGTTCTACTACATTTTAACCACCAATTCAATTAATTTTCCCTCAACTAGAAATTATTGCACTGAAATTAAAAAAAACCCTGTATATTATTGCTACTAATCGCTACTTTGATAGCCTAAAAGCTTTTTTAAAGACAAAATTGATTGAAAGATGTCCAAAAATTACGCTATATAAAACAATTCTCAGATCCATACTTACCAATGGGTCTGAAATTAAAAACAACTAAACTAACTAAATAACATATTGGACAGTTAGCCATCTGTGAGCGTGGAGTTCTTAGATATATCTTTTGTCCTGAGTATGAGAATGGATTGTAGAGACAACAACATAATTTTGAATTATATAAGCTATTTAAGGTATCCAACTACGTTCGGAACCATGATTTTGCAAAAGCGTATAAATGGATAATATTTATGATATTTAGTGTCACTTAGATTAGAAAATGCATATAAAATCGTTTTAAAAATATTATTACAATAAAAATTTATTTAAGTACAATATTTTGACAAAAAATGAACATAGAATGGCCAATTTTCAAAATATTCACCTTTTGTGAAAAATGTTTCTATTATAATAATATTTTGACTGTATATAGCTCAGACCTCTCTACAGAGGCGCAACTAGAATTTTTGAAAAAAATTCACATTTTTTTCAGAGTTACCACCAATTGAAATAATTATTCGCGCTTTTTTCTTAAAATTGCTCCCTTCTGTTGTCGTAAAATATGAATAAACCCACTTCTAAGTTATATATTTCAAAAATTCTAGTTGAGCCTATAAACAGAGGTCTGAGCTGTATATAGGCAAAATATTATTCTAATAGAAGCATTTTTCACAAAAGGAGAACATTTGAAAAAAAAGATTATTCTAAGTTAATTTTTTGCCAAAATATTGTATTTAAATAAATTTTTTTTTGTCAAAATGTCCTTAAAACAATTTTATTCTTGTATTCGAATCTAAGTGACACTAAATAGCATAAAAATTACCCATTTATGCGCTTTTGAAAATCACGGTTCCAAACGCAGTCGGATACCTTAAGAGTGACTAATTGAGGAACTGTTGTTGAGTGGGGATCGAAATGGAAGAAGATTCTTGAGAAGGCCTTGGCCCACCCTGGGCTATTGTGGCTATAGAGGAAGTAGAATTTAAAAAATCATTGTTTTGAGTCCGTATTATACTGCTACATAATAATAGGTAATATTATTCTTAATGAAAATTAAAGTGATGTGTAACATCTGTAGTTCAGTGTTTTTCAAACCTTTAATATTTGCATCTTAATTTTGAATCATAATTTTCATCGCGCTACCTCCATACAGGGACAATGTATTAATTCAATACTAATACTACAATATGACTTTAGTTATAAACCGTACAAATTACCAAGATGGTGATTAAGTTTTGTATATGCCAAGCTCATGGGATCCCTAGTGATTATTAAACTTGTTCTTAATTTAATATGAATGAAAAATTAATCCCATACATGGTGCAGTACTGACAAATTCACCTGCTTCTTCTCCTCCTCCAACGAGGCTGCGTATTGGTATTTTTAACTTTTCAGACTAGTACATTCATCAGGTATCACTTTTTAGTGTGGGACCAAATGGGCGATACCAATTGCAGCTAGTAATTTTGAGGCCAAGTTTGCTCCCCAGAGGGAGGCACCTGAGCTCTGACGATGCGAAGTTGTGTTTAGGAATTTAATTTTGCCGAGTGTACCCAAGCCAAATGTGTACTCAAGAGATCTTTTACATACCTCATTATCATATGATACGGATGGTGTCGATTTTCTGCATCCTGAACAGGGCCGGGGTTGGAAAGCAACCTTAAGTGCAGAAGACAAGGGACAAACCAGCTACGCCACCCAGATGGCACTGATAATTTAAAAGTGTATTATATAATTGTAAATGTGTATTTTTTTATTATCTCAGATAGTATTTTGTTTTGATTTCTTTCAGGAAGATAAGATTTTTCTTTTTTTGGAATATTTTTTTATTTTCGTCTTTTCAATATGATCGCGTCCCCCTGGTAGGATTATCATGCCCCCTAAAGGAGCACGACCCACAGTTCGAAAAAAGCTGCCGTTGTGCAAACAGTCTCCTACGAACCAAATAAAAAGTTTACTCTTCACGATAGTTACCATTTTAACTAATTAAGCGAAAATTGTGTACACGTTTCCGGAACTGATATACTACAATTTATCTCATGGTATCCTTTCATATTAAATTGCAAATGTAATGTTTTATATTTTTTTTCTTATTTAATTGTGTGTGTTATGTTCATTACATATTCCATTTCTTTTCTGAAAAGGTAAATTTTCTTCGAAATGTAAATTAGATTTCTTAATTAAAAAGAAGCATGTATTACTTTTAAAACTTGCGTAGAGGGAATGTGTGTGTTGACGTGATGTGTTGAAAATGAATGCAACTCTTTTAGCACTGAACTAACTAATTAATTTAGATAATGAAAAGAGAGAAATTATTTTTTAGAATCATATTTTTCTAATATAGGAATTGAAATGAAGTGAAATAGGAAAGAATTGTGTACGCAGATAAGTATTATACAGAAGTCTTAAATGAGGGTCAACAAAATTTGCATATTTTTGCAAAAAGGATTCCCATTCTAATTAAATGGCAGAAAATTAAATGAAAATAAAAACAAATATTTAATTTACTCCGAGAGAGAAATGGAGCTGTTTTAAAATTGAATCCAACGAAGCTCCTGAAATAAAATCTTGCACATAATTTTATGAAATCAGAGTTATAATAAGAAAGCGATAATAAAGAAGATTTAATTAGAATTGTTTTAAAGTCGCAAGCATCTTTTTTTTTGTTTATTTCTTAATTGTGAAGCATAGAAATAGCTATACCTTGATGCAAATTCGATAACACGAATTTCACTGCAGCGGAAGTTTTTACGTTCGTTTCTATTTCTTCATTTTCAAAATATGTTAAACCTTCCCTAACATATATAAAATAACAAGAGTGATATTTTTTTAAATGAAATACATTTTGTAAGAATTGATTTTTATTTTTTAACAAAAACCAAATTAAATTCTTCAATTGGCTCCTTGTTTTCTTTTTTTCTTTAATTTAATTGAACTGAATGTTCCTTTTTTTTTCTTTCGTATTTAATACATTAAATTAACATAAAATATTTGTATTATATATAATGCGAATATATAGGGTGAATGAATCATAATTACATAGAAATCATAGGAAAAAATGGATATTTGAAGCTGCACTTTACCACAGCGTTTCTCACACTGTGGGGTGCACTCCCTTTGGGGGACGTGATAACCCTGTATGAGGGGGACAAGCATATCGAAAAGTCGAAAACAAAAGATTATTTAAAAAAATTATTAATTTACTGAATGGAAGAAAAAATACATTCTTATATAATACAAAATAAAATACATATTTTCACTGATATAATACCCCTATAAATGTATCAGTACTGCACAGCATAAATGATAACTAATTTAACAATAGAAAACTAAGAACAAGTTGGATAATTACAAGTGACTTCCATGGTCATGTCATATGTAAATGTAATGCTGATATTGATAATTTGTATGGTTTATATTTAAAGTCGCACTGTAGTCTTAGCTCGAAAGTATATTATTATTGTGTGTGTGTGTGTGAGTGTGTGTGTGTGTGTGAATTCAATACATTTGTAAGGGGGTTGTAATATATTGTAAGGGGGGCGATGGAAATTTTGATTAAAAATTGGATCGCAAACATTGAAAGTTTGAGAAGCACTGTATTACGACGTTGACAAGTTCAGCCTTGTTTCAGATGCCGACTGTATGCAATTCATACGCATCGTTTCACAAACGCTGAGTTGGACTTTTTGTCCTTTGTCTATGACCTAGCGAACAGAAATAAACTTACTATTGTTCTGTTCTGCTGAGAAATATAACCAAGGTGCTATCAACTAACCAAATGTTTGGTCGTGTGCATCAGAACTTTGTCGAACGTGAGTCTGTAGAAACGATGTACATCAGGGGTGTAAAACTCACGGACCACAAGAAACATTTTTGCGATCAGGTCAATATATCGACACAGAATAATATACCGGGAGTTTCTAAAAGAATATCGGAGTCTTAATGCTGTATAGTATTCATTACATATAACATCTTAGTATGACTCATACATTGAATGAAAGAGCAACTGAAACAGTTTTGTTTGCTGGCATGTGTGTGTGAGCGCGCGAAACGAATGCTAATTCCCCCCCTTTCTCTTCGATCAACGCGCTGATAGAAAAATGACAAATTGTGAACAAAAAGCGTTTTATGTTCTCCAGTTTGCAGACAGAATCTGCTATTAAGGCTACACAGTACGTTAAAAATTTCATTTTTACTGAATTTTTTTTGCATGTTTTGGTGGCCCATATCATTGAGATGCTTGCCACGAAATTTCAGATCTGTTAGCAAATTAGTTTTTAAGATATTTGAAGTTTTATGAGCTATGGTTTTGGTTTCGGTTTCCTTTTAAAGCATTTTTTCACACTTAAGTTGAATTAATTAAAAATATTTTTGAGCTTTTAGTTTGAAATGGTTATTAATTCCAATTTTTTCATTACTACAATCATTTCTGCTTGATTATGTTTTGAGTTTTTTGAGTTCTCATAATTAATTAATAAAGATTAATTTCATGGCGAATTTTTGCTTTAAAAATAGTTTATATAACTTAAAAGCTTCATCATTAATTTTTTCCTGTAGAGAAAATGCCATGGCAAATGCGTTCTGGGTTTCTGTGAGAAACAATATTTCGAAGAGATGGAATACGACTGAAAATGATGTATCTAAAAATCAGTCCTCAGTCGATTGTACAATTAGACTTCCGAATACAAGTATTCTGAATTCAAATGCTGCGGATATAACTGAATATTAACTTGATGCACCAAACTACATTATACTAAATATATTGTAGTACTATATTTTAGTATTTTAAAGTCGTACGACAAGAGCTAAAACTTCCTAAACTGCCCCAATTTAAAACAGAAAACAATTAAATTTTATGAGCACTAACCTGACTATTTTTAGCTTAAGTTAGTATCATTATTATTTTGTACATAAATGCTTCGTGTTTCAAAACTTTTGTGAAATATTAGGTTAAGATAAAGCTGAATAAACTGACGTCTTAACAAATGCTATCAATATTATGCAAAAATATATTTTGAATTAAAAATATAATTTTCAGTCATATTTAATAAAAATAGTATTTTAATGTAGAACATACATTGGAAAATAACATATTAAAAATTAGAGTATTACGGGCATTATAAGTTTTTGTTTTATGATTTTACAAACTTTAAAAGCGTTTTTCTCAGACTTTTAATTTTGAAGGTATAAGTGTTTTCTAATCCCTAAGGCTTTTTTAGAGTCTTCAATTTTTTTGTATATACTCCCAAATGTATGTTCTATAAAAGTTAGTATGGATTTAGGGCTGAGAACTCTAGTTATTTTTCTAAAAAATGCCAAAGTTGATATTTTAAAAATTTTCGTGTTTTTTCCAGGTTTTTCTAGAAAAATAATTATTAAAGATCAACAAGGGAATAGATTTTCAAATCCATTCTGAACCTTGCTTGTAATAATCTAAGAATCATAAATAACTTAAAATTACTAAAAAATTTTAAAAATTGAGTATTTTAGAAGAGTTTGAAAAAACTTCAAAAATTCCTAATTTTTTAAAATTGTAAAATAATGGCTGGTCAAACTGACTTTTTGCTTACAGAATCAGCTTAATAATATAATCTAAATATAAATCATCAATTATTTTTACTGTAAATGTCTCCAAAAATCTTTTTTGAAAAAGGGTACCGTGTAGCCTTAATGTGCAACGAGCGTTTTGTATTATGTTCTGGGGTCAACCTTCAAACGATAATAACATTCGTACGTGGTATCATCAGTTCGAAACAACTGTCTGTCTTTGTAAAGACAAAAAAACGGAATGACCAAGGCTTAGCGAAGAGAGTGGTGCTCGAGTGGGAGATTTATTCTTGCGTAACCCAAAGAAATGAGTTCGGCGCGGAAGTCGTGAATTGGCAGTGCCAGAGACGACTATTTCGGAAGTTCTACGCAAACGCTTTGAACTACGTCCTTATCGTCTGCAGTTGCTACAAGCTCTAAAATAGAAAAACTACGGTTTACGCGCCAAATTCGTAAACAGGTTGATGCATGCTAATGAAATTTTTATGGATTATGTCGTATTCATTAAAGAATCAACGTTTCTCCTCAGTGGACATGTGAAAACTCATAATGCAAGCATCCGAGCTTATAAATTCCTCACGAGGTACTGGAATTGCAACGATACTCACCCAAGTTGAATGCTTTTTGTGCCATACCTCGGCGGAAACTGTATGGTCCATTTGTTTTCCGAGAACCAACTGTAATGGTTCTGCTTACCTTGATGTTCTACACATAGGGGTACTTTCTCAATAGGAAGAAAGTGAATCAGATAATTTCATTTGGCAGCAAGATGGTGCACCCGCCTCACTGTCATCTCTCAGTAAGCGATTGGTTAAACATCACTGTACCCAACCAATGGATTGGCCGCAAATGAATTCCCGATAAAGCTTTTTTCGCGAGTAGATAAAACTGTTTCAGGTACTCTTTCATTCAATGTATGAATTATACTTGTATGTTATATGTAATAAATACTATAAATAATTAAAACTCCGATATATTCTTTTAGAAACACACCCGGTATAATAAAAAAATAAATCTCTCCCGAAATAGAAAAATTAGTAATAGAGAAGAGATGTCAGTGCCAGGACGTAAAACTTAAAACATTTTTGTTCTTTTATATGTGTTTATTATAATGTATAATTCGGAACAATCCTACGGTTCTATGAATATTGATGTTTTTGCGAGCCACCTAGAGTTAAACCTTGTTTGTTTGGCACAAGTTAGCATTTGAATTTGACATTCTTAATGCACAGGATACCTGATGAATGTATTATGTGATCATTTTACGTAATTTTGTATTCTTCTATAGTGCGATAAAGTGCTTTACGTTACTTCTTGTTATCCGGTTCCTTTATCTATATTTATCAAATCTAGAAATTACTTCCAACCATGCTTATTTGTGGGATCAGGGGATTCCTAATGATAGCTCCACCTCTTTTCTAAGTTTGCCCCCGAAGTTTTGGGATACTCCATAGGTACCGATTTTCGTTCGAAAAAAAGGCTTTTTTTTCTATTTTTTTTAGAGTTGATACCTATCCATCCTTTTTATAAGTGCCTTACATGAGATTAAACAATTACTTCAGGAAAACAAAGTGTTGAATTTAAAAGCTAAAATGAAAACCCTAATTTGAGGTTTATTTTTTGTATATATATATACTATAGATATTTTATCATAAACATTTGGAATTTTTTAACTATTAAAACTTTTAGGAAACTGATTTTTTTTATATAAATGTGATTTAGAAACTACATTTTATAATATTAATTTAATAGATAATCTATGCATTTTATTTTATATATTTTAAACGAAATATACAATATTTTACAATTATCATAACACGTTTTTAGACATTTTAAGTTAAAACTAATGTAATATTTAAAATAAAACTTTTGAATTTTTATCTTAGAATCTTAGACTATTAATTTAAATGACTTTAAAATGTTATGTTAAGCGAGTGAGATTTTTTTTTAAAATTGATTTCTTAATATTTCATAAATAAAGCTATGAATAAATTTTCTTCGAGTTTAAGAGGAGAATAAATAAATCATATTGAAATAATAAAGGGAAACAATTAAACATATTAATAAACGAAATTATTTCTACATTTTAAATATCAAGAAAAAAAGATACATGAAAGGGTGGGGATAGAAATTTTTAAACACTTAGTGGATGGATTGTCAAAAATTGAAGCTGTTGGCAAAATATGAGGTAGATGGTCTCTCATTGTGATATAGATAACTGCATTGTTACATGCATTTCAGTGTAGAAACAAAATAAGGCAGCTCAAACCCTTTGCTCATGAAACAAAAAAAATATTGATGTTCATTAGTACAATTAATAATTGTACTAATGAACATCAATAACTACTTGTATCAAAAGTTTATGAAAATTTGCTTCTTTTAAATAAGAAATAAAATAACTATAGTAGAGCCCAGATAACTCGGCCACATCTTTGCAGGTCGAAAAACAAAAACTCGTTTAAATCCGTTCAAAACAGTAATGTTGCTGTCACAGTTAATGAAAAAATTCGGAAAGTAATTGTTACGTCATCAGCGCACTGTAGCGCCATCTGTAAAAAATTTGTAAAAGTAGACATTGTCTAGCTGTACCCCAACAAAAGCGGGTGCACGAATAAAGTAGGCTTAGCGTTGCGAAAAAGACTGATTTTTATTCTTTAACCAGTTTTACAGTCCACACAAATATTGACGAAACATTGGTCCGTCGAGCCGGAAAAATGGATAAAAAATCGAAAAATAAAAATAACTCCAACGTAACTACTGAAGAAAAATTGAATCGTTTAAAGATTCAATCAAAAACTTTAACTAGGTTAGAGGCTTTTACCTCGGAAGACAGTTTCAAAGAATACATTAAAAGTTTGAGACCTACCTCAGTTGTCTCGATCCGTTGATTTATATCTTCAATGTCCAGCTGAATGATTTCCAAGCTTTCGAAAATTTCTATTTCACAATAATCCTCAGCTATTTTATCTAATTTATCTGTAATTGCTCAATTTTTTTTGAGTTTAATTTCGATTTCAGTGACACTAGTATCCTTTGACACTGTCTTCTCCGAGGTAAAAGCCTCTAACCTAGTTAAAAGTTCCTTTGATTGAATCTTTTTTAAACGATTCAATTTTCTTCAGTAAGTTATTTTTATTTTTTTTTTTTATCCATTTTCTGTGTTCGTAGGACCAATGTGGTTCTCGTTTTACAAACTGACGAATACGAGGACAATCAACTTTTTCTGATCCTTCCTACAGAGATGAACTAAAATGTGCTGTGACTCTTTCAATGACTGAGTGTTCTTCAAATTTTTATGATGAACTCTTTAATGTTACAAATAATTTCATAAAATTAATTAGAATTTTTAGCTTTATTTTTAGGTTCATTAATAACATCAAAGCTAAGGAGTCTTGTAATAAGGGAGAAATATCTAACTGCAGATGAAGTAAAGAGGAGTACGGAATTTTTAGCTAAAATAGCACAATTAAGTGAGTTTAAAGCAGAAATCGATGCCTTGAAAAAAAGGTAAAGGTGTTTCAAAAACAAGTAAGTTAAAGGCTTTAGATCCTTTCTTAGATGAGAATTCTTTACTCAGAGTTGGTGGAAGGCTTTGTAATGCTGATTTACCATTTGAAGCAAAACATCAAATAATTATACCTAGTAAACATAAATTTACTAAAAAACTTCTTATGCATATGCTCAAAAGTAATTTAAATGTAAATTTATGTTTACTAGTATTTTGATGTTTTTGCTCAAAATGCAAATAAAAAGCTTTTTCTAAAGGATCTAGCCTTAACCTTTTTCACTCAGATTTTAACTAACATCTGCAGTTAGATATTCTCCTTATTACAAGACTCCTTATTTATTAATGAACCTAAAAAAGCTAAAATTCTAATTAATTTTATGAAATTATTTGTAACATTAAAGAGTTCATCATAAAAATTTGAAGAACACTCGATCTCTGTGGAAAAGATCATAAAACACTACTCCCGAGAACCACATTTCGTTCTTTAAAAAAGTTCATCCACATTGCATCCTCTAGAAATTAAGTCGGCAGGATTGTTCTTGGAGCTAACATGTTTCCAATGATAGTCCTTTGAAAGTGCTTGGATCTCCGCCACCCTGTTGCTGACAAATGTTTTGAGTTTATGAGGTTCAGTCTTTATCCAGGCTAAAGCAATCGTTGAGTCCGTCCACATCCAAATTTTATGAATAGGTAATTGTAGAATTGGCACAACCTTTTTGACTAATCTCGATAGTAGTAAAGCTGCAGACAGTTCTAACCTCGGTATGAGTGTTTTCAACCACTTTGGACGTGCTGCATAATAATCTAGTTTGATTGTCCAGATTCGTAAACATTTTATGTAGACAACAGCAGCATAGGCACGTTCTGATGCATCGGAAAAGCCATGTATTTCAATCCGTATTGTTGCTAGAATGCACCTTGGGATTTTGAAGTTATTCACTTTCGATAATTTTTGGTAGATTCATCCACTCTTCCATTGCATCTTGGTAGCTGTTCACTCCAATCTAATTTTATTTTCCAAAGTTCTTGGATGAATATCTTAGCCTTCGTAACAATGGGTCCTATCAGGCCCAAGGGTCATAGAGCCTTGCAATTTCTGAAAGCACGTCTCTTTTTGAGGAAGTTGACTTTGTTACTAATCTTTACTTTGTATGTGAGACAATCCAACTTTTTGGATCCCATAGCATACCTAATGTTTTCACTGGAGCATCCTGAAATTCCTTATCAAACACATAGGAAGATGTAGATAAATCTTTCAACAGTTCTGGGCTATTTGACACCCATTTGTGTAGCTCAAAACCCCCTCTCTGTAATAGTTGAGATAATCTGGTTTGGAGTTTTTTTTTTGCACCCTCTAATGTTCTCCAGAAAGAATATCATCCATATAACTATCATTACAAAAATCACATCTGCTGCGTCAGGAAATTCCGCTTTTTCTTCATCTGCTAAGGCCCTTAAGGTCCTGGTAGCTAAAAATGGTGCAGAAACTGTCCCATAAGTTACGGTAGCTAGCTTGTAAGTCTTGACTGGAGCATCTGCACTAGTCTTCCACATAATTCGTTGTAAATCCTTTGATTAGGATCAACAAGTATCTGCCTGTACATTTTTTAATATCTGCACTAAACGCGTACTCGTGTTTTCTAAATCTACTGACTATGGAAAGAGATCGTGTTGTATAATTCCTCCGTTTAGTAAAATGGAGTTTAGAGAAAAACCACTTGTTGTTTTTGCACTTGCATCGAAGACAACTCTCAATGGAGTGGATGTCTTCTCTGGTTTGTATACAGAATGATGAGGAATGTAATAGTTAATCTTATCTAATGTTTCATTTTTAATCTCCTCCATATGGCCTAAAAGTTCATATTCATTCATAAATTCTTTATACAAAGTTCCCATTGTATTGTTTTTGTTTAATTTTTCCCAAATACCATTTAGTCGTTTGATCGCATTCTCTTTGGAATATCCTAATAATGTTTCTGCATTTTCCTTTATGGGTAACCGAACTATAAATCTTCCCGTTTTATCTCTTTTATAGGTACTAACAAAATGTTCCTCACAATAAATTTCCTCTTCACTTTTTGTTATTTCCTTAGAATCATCTGGAAGTGATTCAGTTCAAAATTTCTTTACTGTTATATCTAAGCTTGGTTCACTTATTAAACAACAATTGGCTTGTTGTTGTGACTGAGGAAGGGTACCAGTGACTAAGTAGCCAAATTTTGTATTTTTGTAAAATTACATTTCCCTCCTGCAAATAATATTGTTCTGGATTTAAAATTTCAAAAATAGTTCACTTCCTATCAATATATCTATTTGACCTGGCATATGGAAATTAGAATCAGCCAGCTCAATTGAAGCTGGAATATTTAAATCCGATATATTTAATTTCGATACAGGAATCGCATCGGTAATTTTAGGTAAAAGTGAAAATTGTACATTGCGTGCAAAAGTATAATCCCGATTTGAAACTTCAATATTAGCTGAATATTTCGATGTTTGCGTAATTCCGTTAATGCCTGTTATAGATTGGTTTGCAGACTTAAATTTAAATCCCAACTTTCTTGCTATGTCTTTTCTCATAACGCATATCGTAGACGCATTATCTAATAATCCTCTTAACTTAATTCTATATCCATCAGCACTTTTAACGAAAATCATGAATGTATTTAATAAAACACATTTATTTCCATAAGTCAAAACCGCAACTTCTGGCTGACCTTCAAACGGGTAGGATTCAATTGGTCTCTATCCCCTTTCCCCTCCAGTGTGATTTTTAACTGCAGAGCAAAGTTCATCAGAATCATGAAGCAATGAATTATGTAATCCTTTGCAACCACTAACTGTGCATTTGTATTTAGACATGCAGGCACCATAATGAAGTCTGAGGCAATTTATACAAAGTTTGTTATTGGTAACAAATTTCTTTCTGCACTCCACAGACATATTTTGAAATGCAATACATTTATAAAGAGGATGAGAATTTCGACATATAATACAAGGTTTAACAGTTATTTTTTTTACTATTAACTACCAGCGATTTGGCTTTAGTTGACATTGCAGTATTTTTATGGATCATTTTAGTACTAGGAATGCGAGTAATGTTTTCTAACACAGCACTTCTCTTTTCTAAAAATTTTATAATAGAATCAAATGTTAGAACTTCTGCTGTTTTTCAACGAAAGTTCGAATTGTTTTCTAGATTCTTTGTCAATTTTTTTTAAGAATTATATTTATTAAAATTATATCTGATAGATCATTCTGCTCATATTTCAAAACTTTAAGTGCTCTAATGTTTCTATTGATACAATCCATTAAAGCGCGCAGTTCTTTGGCTGATTCATATAAATTTTTTTTTCATAATTAATTATCTCAAGGACATGTGAATCTATCAACTGCCGTTTGTTTTCGTAACGATCTTCTAATGCTTTAAAGAGAGAATCGAAACTATCGCTAGGCGACTCTAAGAGCTTTGCTTCTCCTTTTAGAGATGCTCGAAGATAGTATAGTTTTTGCGAATCATTCAATTGCTCATTATTACTTATTAAATTAATAAATTGATTTTTAAAATTAGAAAATTCTGCTATTACATTCTGGCAATGGAATTTGAGGTAAGCGGATACTATTTTTACCATTGTCATTTAAATTAATGTTTACATTTTTCAGAATTTTTCAAAGAATACATTAAAAGTTTGAGACCTACCTCAGTTGTCTCGATCCGTTGATTTATATCTTCAATGTCCAGCTGAATGATTTCCAAGCTTTCGAAAATTTCTATTTCACAATAATCCTCAGCTATTTTATCTAGATTTATCTGTAATTGCTCAATTTTTTGAGTTTAATTTCGATTTCAGTGACACTAGTATCCTTTGGCACTGTCTTCTCGAGGTAAAAGCCTCTAACCTAGTTAAAGTTCCTTTGATTGAATCTTTTAAACGATTCAATTTTTCTTCAGTAGTTACGTTGGAGTTATTTTTATTTTTCGATTTTTTATCCATTTTCTGTGGCTTCGTAGGACCAATGTGGTTCTCGGGTCCAGATTTACAAACTGACGAATACGAGGACAATCAACTTTTTCCTGATCCTTCCTACAGAGATGAACTAAAATGTGCTGTGACTCTTTCAATGACTGAGTGTTCTTCAAATTTTTATGATGAACTCTTTAATGTTATAAATGATTTCATAAAATTAATTAGAATTTTTAGCTTTATTTTTAGGTTCATTAATAACATCAAAGCTAAGGAGTCTTGTAATAAGGAGAAATATCTAACTGCAGATGAAGTAAAGAGGAGTACGGAATTTTTAGCTAAAATAGCACAATTAAGTGAGTTTAAAGCAGAAATCGATGCCTTGAAAAAGGTAAAGGTGTTTCAAAAACAAGTAAGTTAAAGGCTTTAGATCCTTTTTTAGATGAGAATTCTTTACTCAGAGTTGGTGAAAGGCTTTGTAATGCTGATTTACCATTTGAAGCAAAACATCAAATAATTATACCTAGTAAACATAAATTTACTAAATTACTTTTGAGCATATGCATAAGAAGTTTTTCATATTGATGCTCAGGGTTTAGTACATCAAATTAGAATGCAGTTTTGGCCCATTAATGGCAAGGGTATTGCACGAAAAACAGTTCATGATTGCATTGTATGCTTTAGACAGAAGCCTACTGGGGTAGATCAATTAATGGGAAATTTACCATCAGAGAGAGTAACTCCAAGTGCAGCATTTTTAAACTCTGGGTGGATTTTTTGCGGACCTTTTCAAATAAAATTTAAAAAATCAGAGAAAGGGGATATTTTCAAAAGTTTATGTTGCGATTTTTTTGTATGCTTGGCTACAAAGGCTATTCATTTAGAGGCAGTGACTGATTTAACAACTGAGGCATTTATTGCAGCTTTGAAGAGGCTATGTGCCCGTAGAGGCCGCATTTCTACATTAATGTCCGATAACGAAACTAATTTTAAAGGCGCAGCTGCAGAATTAAATCGTTTCATAAAATTAATTTGTAACAAAAACGAGACATTAGCAAATTATTTTGCTTCAGAAGCTATCCAGTGGAAATTTATCCCACCTCGTTCTCCTAATTTCGGGGGGTTTGTGGGAGGCAGGGGTAAAATCATTCAAACACCATCTCTATAGAACTTTAGTTAATAGTAAAATAACTTTCGAAGAATTCGAGACAATAATAATTCAAATTGAAGGTATACTTAATTCACGTCCATTAGTACCATTGTCAGATAATATCAATGAATATGAAGTTTTAACTCCTGGACACTTTATAATTGGTCGACCTATCAGTGCAATACCTGAGCCCACAATTTTAGATATTTCAGATAATAGACTATCTAGGTGGCAGTATACAACAAAGTGTGTACAAACTATTTGGAAACGCTGGAAAAATGATTATCTTAATCATTTACAGCAGAGAAACAAGTGGCAGTTCGAGAAAAATAATGTTGCCGTAGGGTGTTTAGTGCTTTTAAAGGAAAATGATTTGCCTCCCTGCAAATGGGCAATGGCAAGAATCTTGGAGTTTATTTATGGAACTGACGGTAAGGTCAGAGTCGTTAAACTAAAAACTGCCACGGGGGTTCTCACACGTTCTATCTCAAAAATATGTATCTTACCAATAGAAAATAATAATATAAATTAAATTGTAATGTGAAGTATATTATATTCTTAGAATATTGTATTTTTCTATTTTTGAATATTGTATTTTTCTATTTTTGAATATTGTATTTTTCTATTTTTGAATATTGTATTTTTTTCTTATTTTAGAATGTTGAATTTATTTGTATTTAATTCATTTAGGCATTTGTAAACTGTATATAGCAAATTGCATTTTTTAAATATATTTTTGAAATATTGTATATTTCAACGCCGGGCGGAATGTTACGTCATCAGCGCACTGTAGCGCCATCTGTAAAAAATTTGTAAAAGTAGACATTGTCTAGCTGTACCCCAACAAAAGCGGGTGCACGAATAAAGTAGGCTTAGCGTTGCGAAAAAGACTGATTTTTTATTCTTTAACCAGTTTTACAGTCCACACAAATATTGACGAAACAGTAATGAAGCTGTTAAGGCTGTCTTCGGTAAAAGTACGAGAGTTTTAACTAAACGCGAAGCCCATTTTCAGACAGAAAAATGACCCAATTTCCATGGAAATTTACAATTTTATAACTCGTACATCTCTTATCAATATAGTGTTTTTTAAAATTTCAAAATATTCAGTAAATACTTTCTTTTTTGTTTTAATACGTGAAGGCAAAGACCATTTAACGTTACGGTATAGTTTAAAAAATACGAAACACAATTTATTTCCGAAAAAATTAATCAAATCGGTTAAAAATGGGAAGTATGATAAAAAATGCTGCTTTCTAAAGGATAGTGAAGTCAGAATATCATACTATTTTATTATTTTTTTAAATCTGAAAAAATGTTCCAAATTAGGGTACTACTCTTTAACATTAACCAAAAATAGCCTTAACGTCGAGGGGGGAAACCGTAGAAATTCCTTAAGTATTGCATAGGGAGAGATTAATAGCTATCAAAACAACCCGTCGGTATCTGGACCGATAAGGAGCGTAGGTAATGCACTTACTGTTCTTTCGTCATCTTCGTGATGAAGCAGCAAAAGCAGCACGGAAGATAACAGGACAATACTTATTTCGTTTAAAAAAGTAGCCAGTTTTTGCAAAGTTGACTATTTAATTTTCATTATAGATAGCTTTACGCCTTCATAGAGTATTTTTTAGGTGTGTTTGATCAAGTAAAATATTGTATTCTATGTATTAAGATATCCGAAACGTTAAGAATGACCAAATTTGGCCAAAGACATATATTTTTATTTTTTTATTTTACTGAATAGAGCTATCTTTTCGCTTTACAAAACATAATTTGCTTTGTTTCTACGCTATCTAGAGTCCAAGATACAATCAATTTTAGAAAGTTAGAAACACCGGAAGTGGGTCTTTGATAGACTAGAAGTGGGGCATTTAAGTTGTTCAAAATCTATCATGGCCATTCAGTCTGATAACTCAAAATATTACAAATATATTTTCATACAACGTTTGAACCGGATATTTATGCAATTTTCTAGAGAATGTACTAAAATAATTCTTATATTATGAATACTTTTTAGGTTAGGCCTTGTTATATAAATAATGGTCTCATAAATAATGGGACTTTTCTTATACCGTTTACTCAATCAACTCTAAAATTTTCAAATTTTAATAAAACATAAAAAAAATTAGTACATTCTCTAGATAAATGCATCTAATTTGTTTTGATAATACTTTTACTAATATAAGTTTATTACTTTTTTCTCTAATGTCTTTGAAGTGTTTCAAAAATATAGGTAAAATTTCACTTATAATTGTGATTTTGTAAATTTTAGGCAATTTATTTTAAATATTGTTCATTAAATATTAATATTTATTGCTATTGATTCCTAATAAAGCGTTTATAATGTTTAAGTATGTTATTTTGTCAAAAATTACTTCAAACGTGTTCGGATACCTTAAGTTTCATTTTCCCGTAGTAAATTTTCCATGCCTTTTCCTCTTTGTTTAAGGGTATTTGGTCAGTTTATTTTGTGTTATACACACATAAAGCAATACACTCAAGTGCAGTACGATGTTCTTTGAGGAAACACTCGTACTGATTCTTTTTCAATGCCTTTCTCGAAAACTCGACGTTTTCATAAACACGGTCACATTTAGGTCCAAATTAGGCCGAGTCTTGGGGCTCTACTGTATTACATATTTCCTGTAAAAGAGAAATAAGATTTCACTTTTGTGTACCAGCAAATGTCATTTGATTTACTCTTCTAATTCATTCAGTGTTTAGCTATTTTTTGTTCTCAATTTTTGAATTTATTGAGCAAATACTCTTTTACATTGAAATATTTCAAGTGAAATGTTTCAAATTCAAAGAATTATTTATTTCTCAACCAAATATAGTTTATAAATTTGAAACTTTAAAATTTAAAAAATTATGTAAAGATACAAATATTATATAATAAATGCAGTTTACAAGTGCATTTCAATATTTCTTAGGTATATGAAACTCGTATCTTTAATTGTGTTGGTATACCTAATCGAATCAAATTTCTGAGCCAAAACTTAAGCCGATTCTGGCGTTGTTCGATTGCACATGTATCAATTCGATGTATGAGAGGATTATGCAGGTGAGCTCATTTCATACTACATATTAATTGATGGAGTTGAATTCTCTCATTAATATATGTTAGAGTTACATGTAGCTCTGTGATTAAAATTGATTGAAACAAGATATGGTATTTATAATGGACATCGATCTTGTTTCACTAATGTATATCGTACATTAAATGTTCTCTTTGATGCGACTTATAATGAAATGATTCAATTTTCAAATATATTATTTGTTTCATTAATTGTTATGGTTTAAAATTGCATATATGATTCTACTTGAGGGACAGAAAAATTCAAATACTACGAATTAAAATAATTGAGTTTTTTGATATTTTGGAAACAATAACGAAGAGATAGCAATAGCGTTAAAAACATTGCTGACTAAGGGAAGATTTATAAAAACAAGTGGAGTGTAACAAATTTTTTGATTATTCAACCTCCTTCTCTCTCTCTCTCTCTCTGTATATATATATATATATATATATATATATATATATATATATATATATATATATATATATATATATATGTATATATATATATATATATATATATGTATATATGTATGTGTGTGTAAGGATAATTAAATAAGATTAAAAATTAAATTTCCTTTCTGGCACTTAACTTTAATTTTTTCATTAAATCTTCACGTATCACATTAATCACCCACTTATTTCTCCGAAACAGATGCTCTAACCAATAAACATCTCTGATCCCAGATCATTATATTTAATAGCTCTATATGTCAGCATTACCTTTCAAGTACACTCATAAAACCCGTCATACTTAGAACATCTGTGTTTTAAATGTTAACCCACTGCACTGTGGCGTGCTTTTTCCTCTCTGCTCTTAGCGTCAGAAGTTATCTAAAAAAATCTTGAATAAAGACCTTTTTAAAATTTAAGTCTGATCCTGGCTCCAAAACATATAATATATATATATATATATATATATATATATATATATATATATATATATATATATATATATATATATATATATATATATATATATATATATATATATATATATATATATATGACCACAGTCTACTTTTCATGTCATCTACAATAACCGTCCCCGAGTGCAGGTGGTAGCGCTGGTAATAGAGAATGCATAAAAGGTGTTGGAGAGAAACGGAAAACAATGCAATATTTCACTAAATGCAAAAATAGAAAGATTTATCCAACATTGACTTTAGGACCAAGTATGGAGGCATTTCGTAATGGCTACTGGAGGATGACTAATTTTGTACTCTTTTCGTATGACACCTTTGATAAAATATATCATCCATTTCAAAAGGACACTAGTCTAAATCAACAATGTAGCAAATGTGGTGTATTACTGGACATAGATGAGCGAGGTGAAGATCGACTTTTGACATTCATTGTGTTAGATAAACACACAATTATTGAGTAAATGACCATCCAGATGAATCGAGGGATTATCTGACTTTGCCCTCAGAAACAGCTGAGTGGACGTTGCTGCGTTAGGGTCTGGGCCTCCACAGTAGTCATCTGGTTAATGCACCTATGTTGCATGTTGTTCATTAGCGGTGAAATATGAAATTAGTCCGCGCTGGTACTGCAAATGGAAATCTGCTGAGTGGAGACTTTTCAAGACGAATTATATTTCATGCTCCATTTTACAAATGAACGTCTGAAAATAAACACCTTGCAAAAATTTGCTGGGGGAGGATGTATTACAGTCTACCAAACGCTTTAATTACATTCCCTTGTTGTCTTATCGTTGTAGAAGACACGATGGACCAAGAGATATTTGCATGTGTGGAATAACAATGCTTCGAGTCATAGAGATTGCAGTGTACTTGCGGGGATCAAAATGATGTTTGCCGTACCCCTCTGGTCACCAAACTCCGCAGAATGAAAGTCACTGAATAATCTATATCTATCTCTAAGCATATATCTTAGATATATATGCATGCTATAATTATCCTTTAGAAAAGTTAATTTGTTATAGGTTACTGAAATTAAATAGGTATTAAAATTAATCGACAATTTTACGAATTATATTTTACTAATTAAATCACAACAATAAAATTATTATCTCAATTTAAGTGCGTTTTTAAATTTAATACACGTTTACTTTTTATTATATGTCCCAGCATAGATTATATATTAAACATATATTATTTATCCCACTATTCTTTGGATTAAAATTTGATAAGATTTAAAATTTGAAATTTTTATTTCACTTTTTACGTTATATTCAGTATGGTTAAACCAGATATAATTTTAAGATGAATTAGATCTAATATGGCATATTTTAACTACTATTTTACAAATTGGATTTTTTTAATAACTAAAAATGAGCATAAATAGAAAATAAATGAAAAATTAAAAAAATATAATCTTAACGAAAAGCAATTGAAAAAGAAAATCGATGTTAAATTAGAGTTAATTTTTGATTCTCTCAACTGGAAATTCTATAAAAAAAATATCCAAACCGTTCGATTTTCAAATCTATCTTCTGACATGTAACGAGTTTCACCATTATTATACTTATAGATCTCTGTATTTTAATTAGTATTGCGAAAACAAGCACTCTCAGTATCTCATCAATACTCATCATACATTTCAGAAATTTGGTTATTCTTGCTACAGTTCCTATTATTAAGCAATCAGAAATGCTAACAAGGGTCCTCACTCTGGATCTAATTAATTAAATGCATTCCTTGCGAACAGATTGCCTTCAAAATTTGCTGTGGATACTAAAATGCAGGACCTGAGGCTAGTGGGATGATTATTTACATCTCTCGTTGGCGTGTTTAACTAACTCTAAACAACCCAAACTGATTTCCTGGAACTGGAACATCGTAGTTAATGAGCAATTCTCATTGTTTCAGCTCATTAGAGTTCGAGAAATAATGGTACCTAACTATCGGCAATATTATTGTAATTAAGAAGTGTTGTGTTTCTGTTTTAATCTCTTAATGATAATTGTACTTAATACATGTGCAACATTCGTATTCTTATTTTTATTCAATGCAGGATATTGTTTACTTGAGATATAAGATTTCAAGTTATTGCTATTTCTTTAAAAGATATATTTTATAAAGCTATAAAATATATTAAAAGGTGTTAAAAGGTATTTAAAATTATATATAATTTTTATTTAAGATATTTTTGAGTTTATATTATACTTTAATATGTTACATCAAAAGTTAAAATTATTTTCCTTCGTTTTATTTATAAATTATTAACCAACAGATATTATTACTTACTGTTAATATTTAAAAAATGATTAAATTACCGTAAGACATAAGCTAAATTAATTTTATTTTAATCTGAAATTATCTAAACTGCAAGAAGCTGTTATTACTAAGAATTATCTAAATTACTAGAAGCTATTATCTTATTGAATTAAAAAGGCTAGATATATAAAGTTTCAAAGTCTTAAATACTGTTATTTCTGTTTAGAAGTCATAATACTAAAAACATATTTCCTATCATAGTTATATGAAGATTATTTTTCGAGTATTTTTTTCAAAAATGATACCTCTTTTTTAAAAATTATTAAGATATATTCCAATAACAGCATTTAGAATCTTGATTAATACAGTTAGTAGCTCGTTTAAAATGCTTACGCACAAATGTACTTTCAAGAAATCTATTAATAAACAAACTAGGCGTAAACATGCCATTTTTTCATGAAATAGTTTTTGAAAACACGATGCCAGTTCCATTTTGGTTAAATTTTCTTGTAGTTTCTGAATTAATATTATGATAAAGTTTCACTAAAGGCAGGATTATATAAAATAACGAATTTCCTTTCCAAAAACATATGATGTGTGCGTTCAAAAAGGAATTTCTTCCCTTTTCAAATATTCGCAAGCTTTTTAATTATTTAAAAAACTTCTTATTTCAATTACATCTAATTCTCTTGCATTCCATATTATACTCAAAACATAAGTAATCAATTTACCAAGTTCTTAAATAAGGCTCTAAAATAATATGTAAAATATTTACTCATACATTTAAATATATGTATTACAATATTTTATATATATATATATATATATATATATATATATAATATATATTATATATATATATATATATATATATATATGTGTGAGTTTGCTTAGAAAGTTAAATATATGTATATACTTTGGATTTATTGAACATTATTTATGAATTTAAGCTAGCAAAAGATTTATTACTATAGCTGTATCGAAATTCAATGTAATTATTATATTTCCAGGTTAATACTATATCGAGTCATGATGTTTGAAACAAACTAACAACTCACGTAAACTTAAAGGATTTTCTGTTCACATTCCCTGCAATGCTCTGAAATTTTACTTTTATGTATGATTGTGTCTGTTTGTTCACTTTCGAAGTTAATTACCTTTTCATGCAAGCTACTTTTGAGAACTTAAAGCAGCATAAATTTATATCTTGAAAATTAGTTCCTTTTAGCATATAACAGAGAATTGTTCACATTTTACGAGTCACCCTTTCAAAATCTTTTTCTATTAAGATGAAGAGTTGAAGTTGAACTAAATTTAAACTCCTAATCATTTTAAAGGAATTCGTTCAATTAGGAAATCATGTAATTGAGTATTTTAAATCTGAAGGATATGAATTAAAAAAAGAAATTTTTTGTATGGCCACATTTGTTTAATCTTTTTCTTTTAATCAAGTTAAATTATTTTTTAAGTATCCTTATTAGTGTTTCTGTAAGCCGTTGAAATAGGGTTAAGCATATCCGGATAAAGTTGAAATTTGAAATTACATTTTCTGGCATTCAGTGTCCCGTTGATGATGTAAAGGCAACCAATACTCTCTGCTAACATGCGAGACTAAATTATACCACTAAGTGGACTCTTCACAGTTGTCTGAATGCAGTCAGGATGTAGCTCTCCTCTAATTCCACGCCTTGCTTGTTTTAGTCCATCATTTCCGAACAATGATATATCGGTTTCATCGCTCCATATGACTACTCATATTCTGATGAAGTTCCTTTTCCTGATATAGTCTTTTTTTGCACTGTTGTAAATAGAGATAATGCGCTTTTCGCAGAATTCTAACTTTTACCTCAACGCTAGTTATTATTCTCCTGATTGTTCTTGAACTGAGAGAAACACCAACATCCTTCAGGTCACTTTTGATGGCCGTTGATGACATTCTTCTTTCTGGCAGACATAATATTTTTTTTCTGTCATCAACAGATGTATTACAACTTTGTGAAGGTCTCCTAGGACCTCACTTTGAGAACGAGAATAAATAGGAGTTATGTAAGAACCAGTAGCCATTTTTATAAACAACTTTCTTTATTTGGTTATCTTATCCAAATAGAATCAAAGACTTATTAACAAATTTATTTAAATAGTATTATGAGGTTTTAAAGATAATATCCTTTAAATTAACTTAATTAATGATCTCATTAATTAAACATTAAATAACGATCACGCAGAGATTACCACGATAAGAGATCCCAGAATTATATTTAATAATGTTCTTATTGAACATTTAACTTTAATCTCACTCCTAAAACTTTAATGAGACTTTAAACACAAATCAATAGTTACCACTCGGAATCTCAATTCTTGAGATTAAATATCTCTAACAAGAAATCTTCAATTTAAATCCACGATAACTTTCTGCTTCAATCTCTATCTCCTACTGCTCTAACTTTACTATTTCGTTTGACTTAAATACTTAATCTAATCTGCATAACAAGGAATCCTGTCCGCTTTTTGGAGTTGATTGGAAATAGGTAGGGAATTAAATTTCCCTAAAAAGGTCGACTCAGAAGGTTAGTGATAAAGTTCCGTATAGTTTCGTCACAACTTTTCGGCCTTTTTTCTGATTGTTTTTTATTGAATTTGTTTCCTGATATCATAAACAAAACTTTCGAGCTCTAGATGTAATCACTGAACCATCCACCTATTTTGAAATTTCAGCATAGGGAATACCACTTTCTCGAAACACAATAAACTTATATCTTTTTCTAAGTGTCCAATCTACTCTTTTATTTTATGTCGTTGCTTCTTGACAAAATATGATTGTTGTCGTGGCCAGAAAACATTTCTAACCTCAATCTTTTCGAAAACTCGAGTCTACGTTTAAAAACTCTCGTCCGAAAGAGGTGTCTATAGAATAAAAGTGAACTAATTTGTTATAATTGTTTCAATGTGTAGCTCTGTAATAAAAAATAAAGGCTACCATATTAAGAACTGATAACTCACTGCAATCAACAGTGTCACGGATAATAATTGCTTAACATTTTTTGTATTGCAAATACTTAATTTTTTTTAATTGAATTTAGTATTGAATTCTTTTTAAAATGACACATACGACTTTGCATTTTGTGAATTGTAACATTTTCTATAAGTATACAAATTTATTAAATGCATAACAATTTCAAAAAGTGTCCACAATTTTTTGTTTACCACTGTAGTCCTTTATATTTTCTTTAACTCGTGCTTGGAGTATAAAATATTAACATTATGTTATATTAAAAGAAAATACATATTTAACGGCTGAATCACATCCGAGGTTTTAATTTTAAATATGGTAACACTCTTACTTTATTTGATTGAAGTGGTTTTCACCAGCATATCGAAATATTATTATAAGAAATATTATAAGAAAAAATGATTCATTCATTAGTTAAATTCTCTTCTTCAAACATCCAAAATGGCTTGTTTTTTGGGCACTTAAGGCCCGTAAAAAATTAAGTATAAATAAACTTTTTTTCTTTGGCCCGTTGAGTTGAAGTTATTAATAGGATAATTAATTTCTAAATATTATTTTTTGCAGAAATTTATCGTCTCGGTAAAAGCTTTACGCGTGTGGGAAATGGATAAAGTGTAAAACTTTTTCTGTTGCTAAGTAACGATGGTTATATATGAGAAAAAAACTTTCACTTTATTTTTTTGTACTTCAAGTGACCGTTTCAGACCTTTCATTCTTAATGTTAAAAATCGCCTCGTTTGTTAACGGTAGTCAATGTAGATTTTTCTAGAATATTAAGAACTCTTTTTTTAAAAAAAAAATTCTTCAAAAAAACATTATTTGTGTTTTTTGAATGTTATTTCTCTTTTTTGTTAAAACCATAAAAATAACTTTTTTAAGTAATATTTTTGACATGCAAAACAAAGATTTTTTATTTTTAGTTGCATGATGAAACACATAATGAGCCATAACTATTTTTTTATGTTCTTTGAAAAAATATAATTCAAGGAAATATCAAGAATTGAGCAATTGGCTTCTGGTTGTAATTTTATTGCAAAAATTTTTTGAAACGCCTGTAATGCAATGTTATTTGAGAAAATCTATTTCATACCAGAAACAAGGACTAGTCATTATACAAGTAATACAGGGTGCTTCTAAAATCAGGGGATAAATTTTGAAGGGGGATAGAGCTGATTAAAATAAACAATTATTGTATCAGAATATAGGGGTGGAAGTTACCACGTTGAGGCACAAACAGAAAAATAACACATGAACGGAAACATTAAACTTTCATTAGTAGTATACTTAACGAGTGAATACTTACAGAAAATGTTAAAACAGTTTTAGAAATTACATCCACCAACAATTCATCAGTAAAACTCTCCAAAAATGTGGTTGACTGACATGTAGACGACATGCTACAACCCTTATACTTCTGCCGGTTGCTTCGTCCACATGGTCTAAGGGGAACTTCTTCCAGGTGTGTTTGTCATACAGTCCTCGATCTACCCCTTCCATCAGTACTACCTATAAATGAACCATTTTCACACAGCTGTTGATGTAATCGCTGATCCATTTTGTGGTTCGACATGCGTCTTCTTGGAAAGCGTTCTTGATATAACCGAAGTGCTGATCTTGTGCCGTTATATTAACAACACCAAAAATTAGAAGCATGTCTGCCTTTTACTCGTAGGTATTAGTCAAATCACCCATAACGACCAAGCACAAACGCCGATTTTGGTGGTGCAGCAGATCACTGGCACTCAGCTTTTCTGCCTTCAACTATCGTCAATATTATCAACCAATCACGCCATAGAGGTCAGCAAGCATGCATGACGGTTATACGGACGATGTAAATTCCAAAACTCTTTTAACATTTTCTCTAGGGAATCATTCGCTAAGTGCGCAATGAAAATTTTATGTTTCCGCTAATGTGATTTTTTTCCCTTTATGCGCCTGAAAGGGGTACTCATTTATTCCTACACAAAAGTTGTTTGTTTTAGGGAGCTCTACCACCCCTCAAAGTTTGTCGCATGATTTTAGAATCACTCGGTATATTTTCTAATTAGTGTCACTAATATTTTAATATTTTTTCGTTAAATTTTTGATCACATGGTACATAAAATTTGATTGATGGTTCATTAATGTAACCTCTTAAAACTACATGAGGGTAATTGAAGGAATGACCAAAGGGATCTAGCTCATCCAAAATGGATTACAGCTAGAAACTAGCTTTCCGAAAAAACACACCCTCTTACTAGGCTTTTAATGAACAAAAATACAACCCTCCCTCTCAATTTGAACGTAATGGTTCAAACAATTAGTCTAGTTTACATAACTGAGAAGCATCTTATACAGTTAAAGTCATAGGCAAGTGTTGTAACTTACACATTTCAGTTACAGCAGTGCATCCCAAACTTTTAACATTTGCAATCCAAAATTCAATCATAGATTTGATAGCACCCTCGTCCATACAATAACAATGCATTGGATTCAATTGTTTTATACTTCGACGCTAAAGCAACAATAGGACTTTAATTTCTTAAATGCAACCTACGGATATATACGTCTCACTTAACCTGTGCGTTAAATGCCGCGGGCATATACATACATTTTTGCAAAATATGATCTTTTTTGTGCAATGCTATCCATAAAATTAATCCGAAGGCTTTGGAATGCCATAAAAGGACCTTGGTCTTGACCTTTGCGAAAGATTTAAAAATATCAGAGGATTTCCTTATTTATTTCTTTTCTCCCCCCAATACATCACATAAGTGCGTATACATGGAAAACGGAGGCAACGAGGACCGAATCGTGTAATTTTTAATCGGCAGTTAAGGGGACTTGGCACCCTTTAAGCAAACTTCTTTATTTACGTATTTAAAAATTATATTTTAGCATTTTATACAATGTTTCTATTCAAGAAAATGTTACCAGATGAAAATTTTCATATATTATTCACACAATTTTAAAAATTTTAATTTTTTGAAGAAAATTGGGAAAATTTTAAAATCCTACTCCTTTTGTAAAAATTAATTTTTTGACCTGAAATTTTTTTATAATACTCTTATGGATGTTCTCAACAAGTTTAGGGATCGATTTTAGAATAACTTCATTCGTTTTCGAGAAAAAAAATAAAATGTTGATATACAGGCTAAAAATCAACGAAAAAGCCAACATGTTTTACATTTTATTTTTTTTAAAAAAGTATTCAGTTTATAGCAAAACGGATCCCTAATTTTATTACATGCTTTATTTTCAACACGCAAGAAAAAAATGGAAGTGATTGGTAAATAATTGTCGAAGGAGTAGCATTTTGAATGCACTAAGGTTTCGAAAAACACAAACTAAGAAAAACAGGTTTAAAGTTTATAATTCGGAAAAAATAATTATTATAAGCTTAATTAAACTTAAAATACCACTTTAAGATATTAGTTATACGTTTTTCTTTAAAATATTTGCATTTTCATATTTTTTCAACCCACACATTTTTATAAATGATCAACTTTCAGAGAGTACTAGTTGCCCATGAAAATTCAAGAAAAATGTTAAAAATTTTTTTTTTCTGTCACGACAGAAATTTTAGCTGTTTTTCTTCTTATAATATTAAAGTATTACATTTGTATGAAAAATATATCAGGAAGAAGAACTGAAACAATAAAATTATTAATATAAAATGCCTTAATTTAAAAATTTTACATGCACACATTTCACAAGGAAGAAAAATTACATTATTGCCTCGGAAATATTCTGCTTTTAATACTACACATTCTTTTTATAGTTATTATTTCTATTTCTAAAATAGATTTTTTTTTTTTTTTTTTATCATAAAGCATTTTTTAGCTTTTTTTTTTCTAAAAGGGGGTGTGGCTGAATTGCCTAATTTGTTTTCAAATGAAGTTATAGTCAACTTCTAACTTTCCGACATGCACAAGTGATATATCAATAGAAAGATAATAATGCAAAGAATAAGATTAAAGGAGAATAAAAAAACGATAGGTTTGTGATTTTTAGGGTACCAAGTCTTCTTAAAGGATTATTTATAAACCACACAAATTATCAAGACAAGTGTTATAATTTTGGAATACAATTTTATGTATGACAAACCCATGGGGTCTCTGGTAATTATTACACTGGTCCTTAGTATTGTTAAATTAATTATAACATACATTGTGCAGTACTGATAAATTTCTAAATGTATATCATTGTAAATGTTAATTTTATTTGCTATTATGCCAGAATGTAGTTTGTTTGTTTACTTTCAGTAAACTAATAGTTTCTATAAAATAATCTTTTGTTTTCGACTTTTCAATATGCTCCCTTCGTAGAGTTATTGCACCCTCCTAGCTCAAGAAACACTGAGTTACATGCAAGATTTAACATACATTTTGTAGTTCTTTTAAGCTCCTGCGAAGCTAATATGGCTTAGGTAGCCTAGTCGTAATAGTCACATTGGTTCTGGCTGGTCGTGTGCTCGAGTACTCATACCACTAAATGAGTGTTTCTCGAACTTTCAATATTTGCGACCCAATATTCAATCACAGTTATCATCGCGCTCTCCCCCCATCCCTCCTTACAATAACGATGTATTGAATTCAATAATACTATACTTTGACGCTGGAACTAAAGGGTGTTTTTTTAGAGGTATAGAACTTTAAATTGCAATAAAACAACCATGTATTATTCGATTGACATGAATTTTTTTATTCGAAAGACACTCTTGTGGCATTACATTTTAAATATGATTTCTGGCATAGGACTGCCACGGCTGGCTCGGATGTAGTCCAATCTGGACGTCCAATTTTCGATGACTTTTTCCAACATTTGTGGCCGTATATCAGCAATAACACGGCGAATGTTGTCTTCTAAATGGTCAAGCGTTTGTGGCTTATCCGCATAGACCAATGACTTTACAGAGCCCCACAGAAAATAGTCTAGCGGTGTTAAATCACAAGATCTTGGAGGCCAATTCACAGGTCCAAAACGTGAAATTAGGCCGTCACCAAACGTGTCTTTCAATAAATCGATTGTGGCACGAGCTGTGTGACATGTTGCGCCGTCTTGTTGGAACCACAGCTCCTGGACATCATGATTGTTCAATTCAGCAATGAAAAAGTTAGTAATCATGGCTCTATACCGGTCACCATTGACTGTAACGTTGTGGCCTTCATCGTTTTTGAAAAAGGATTCTACCACCCCATAAAGCGCACCAAACCGTCAGTTTTTCTGGAAGTAACGGTGTTTCGACATACACTTGTGGATTAGCTTCACTCCAAATGCGGCAGTTTTGTTTGTTGACGTAGCCATTCAACCAGAAGTGCGCTTCATCGCTAAACAAAATTCGCTTATGAAAATCGGGAACAACGGCAATCTCGTTTTGTGCCCATTCGATTCATTGTTCAGGCGTGAGTCTATTCATGATGAAGTGCGAAACCAAACTGAAAATAAATCACTTGACAGCTGTTAAATCGGTCGCCATCTTGGAAAGTAATGCCAACTTAAACTTCAATTCCTGAAAAAAAAAAACACTCTTTACAATACCTTTTTAATCCCTAAAGTGCCACCGGGCGTATGTAAATGTTTCGCTCAGCCAAAACATTAATTGTCCTTGACGTATATATACGTTTTTTTTCCGAAATATTATTTTTTTTCTGTGAACTTCTATCCATAAAAGTATTCGGAAGACATTGGAATGTAATAAAAGGACCTCGACAGTGTATGTGGAGGATTTACTTATTTCAGAGAAAAAAAAATTGTTTATTTATGCTTTTTCTTCCCTTCCCCCTCCCCAATACATCCCGTAAGCGTGCCTGCGTGAATAACGATGGTATCGATGAGCGAATCTAGTAACTTTTAATAGGCACTAAAGGGATCCATTATAAATCGTATAAATTATCAAAAAAGTGTTAATTTTTGTGTATAATTTTATATATAAGACCACACATGTTTGTAATATATATAATTAGACACAAAAAGACACGGGTAATTATTAAACTTTTTCTTAGCTTAGTATGGTTAAATTAATTATAAAATATATTTGGCAGTACTGATATGTTTATAAGTGCATTATATCAGTTTAAACGTGTATTTTATATTTTATCACGTTACTCCCCCTCCATAGGGGAACACCCCCCACAGTTTGAGAAATGCCTGCACTACGGACTTACTGCATAGAATAGAGTAATTTGTTGAAATTTCAAACACTTTTTAGTGTGATGTGAGAGTATAGAGCACAGGGATGTCGAACCAGTAGCACGCATGCTATTTTGATGGCACGCGACACAATATTTTTGGCACGCCAGTGATCAAAATGGTTTGCATTTTATTTCAAAGTTTACTATGAGGTAATACGAATAAACGTGGGTGATTGGAAGCGGCGAGGTGGGGAGCACACTCGCTTGTTATTGTCTTGCCTTAGTTACGTCGTAGACTACAATTGCTTATTATGTAAAGTTTATCTACGCATAGCATAATCAATTTCATTAACACAACTGTACTTTACAGTTTATCTGCATTATATTTACAATTTTTAATTATTATTTAACATGGCTAGTTCAGCAAAAGAACAAAAAGAGCAAAATAATAAGTGTAACAGAGAATTTCAAATGTGGTGGACCGAGAAACATGGCATTCTCTTAATAAAGGTTATAAAGCGGTGTATGTCTTATGTTCTGGAATAGTGGTTTGCATAACACCGTTTGTAAAACGGTATTTTGAAACAAATCACAAACCCTCTTTTTAAAAAGAGTGAGTCACAGCAAAAAGAATTAATTGCTCAGAAACCATTTGGCAGATGACTCAAATTCAGCACGTATTCTACAAAAAGTAACACCTTACAATCCGAATATAAATTATTTGTGTCATCCAACCTGCAAAAACAAAATCACACTAATGTTACTTTAATTTGAATTACTCATATAGCTAAAGCATTTATAACTATACAGTGCAAACGGTATTTTTTAGTATTAAATAGAGTTTTGTGTTGATAGTATTTAGTTTTATTATTTCCCGAAAATTATTTGAGGGCACGTCTATACCTCATTAAACACTTCTTTATAAAAAATGGCACGTTGATCGATAAAGGTTCACCACCCCTGATCTATAGGATGTGATAGAAATGCAGGTATTCTTGTCACTTAATGCGGGTTTAACATTTTTAGGTCCAATGCCAGTTGCCATCGCGTTGCTTTAGATTGTAATATTAATATATAGTTAAGCTGTGTGGGATATACATATTAATATAATATTTATAATGCGATATTAATAGTTAAATTTCCAGATGCTACGCGAGTATACATAACGGGCATGGATAACGTGTACATCATTTGAATTCTCTTTCGCATTTATACAATACGTAAGAAAATATTTCGAAAGAATAGTACACCAATGTTTTTAATTCTATTTCTTGTAAGTGGTTCTCTGAAACAAATATGTACATTTGAATAATGTAGATTAATATAAGTATATAAACAAAAATATTTATTTTTTAAGTTATAGTATCCAAATAGTTTTTAACAACTCAGTTGTAGTATACAATTATGGCAAAGCTTTATGGCGAAATTTTCCCAGACAAAATGAATGATTTATTTTAAATTATTTCGAGAACATGCACTTGTGTGTGTGTGAATAATAAGGAAACCGAAGGAATGCATAAAAGGAGATTTTAGAAGAAAAAGATTTCCAATAATTTAGATTAAACTTAAGTGTATTTAAAATAAAGCTAGCATTTAATTCTAGAAAAACAGAGAAACAAATATTCCTTCCTCAGAATGGGTTTGAACTTAGATTGTACCCATTACATAAATACAGAGAAACCCACAATATTAGACTTCTCCTTTACCCTCCAGGCATTCACTGCAGTATGGAAATACTGCAAAATATCACTTTAGAGAGGAAGTTAGAGACCATATCTAGGAAAATATCTCCCTGGGAACGATAGTGAAAGGGAAGATTTGGAGGATGGCAAAGAAACTGAAGTTCCGGTTCCTGAATGGGGATGGCATTTAGAGAATTCCCGGATCTCCAGAAGCATCCGGCTGTTGTGATCTCTCACGTCGTGGTCTTGGAAAGAAAGTAAGGAGACAAAAGATTGGGATAATGTGCGAACATTCCTGGTAAGGCAGTAACTATTTTCTTCAACATATTTAGAAGATAAACTAAAGAAAAGTAAGTACAGGAGTTAAGGAGAATATATATTTAAGGATTCGATCAAAAATATCATTTTCAGGTTATATTAGGGAACATGTATTTAATATATATTGAGTATATATAGATTTACATATTCTTCAGAAAAAGGATTTTCTCTTACAATTGAAGTTTGCACATAATTAAGCCATTTTTGTGATTTAAAATAATGTCAATTCTTTGTTTCTTACTCGCTTTAGAGAAATTCAATAGAAGAAGCGACCGCACCCAAGCAAATATCTAAATTTTACAGTCTGTTTAAATTCTGAAAAAGGAAAAAAAATAAGAAATATTGAATCAAAATTTTTGACTAATAAAATTTAATTGGAAATATTTTACACAGTAATCAACATTTGCATTTGAAAATAAAAATATGTGTTAATTTGTAAGTAAAGTTAATTCCCTTGCTTACTGTTTCCCAATATATATTATGTTTATGTATTAAAATATATGTACATGTAAAGACAACATTAACTTTTGAAGTTAATTAAATGCTTACTTTAAAAAGTACATATTTTATTTAACAAAATTAAGAATGTTATGCCTTTTAATACAATTATGGAAAATTATATGTTGCTGTGCTTTCTTATACAGGAAATCCTACTTAAGCTGACGTTTAAAAGTAACATAATCAACAAGTAGTATAAAAAAATAAAGTCAATTTCTACTTATGTTAACAAAGAACAAAATTATTTTAGGTAATTAAACTTAATTAATGAATGGATATTTGAAAATCTGTATCAACATCAAGTGAACATCCACTACAAATTAAAAAATATGTATATGAAGTCAAGAAAAAATCCGTTATTAAAACTTACTGGCGCCATCTGTTGGTGCTAGTTCTTACTTCGGCAGAAGTAACGTGGACTAAATTTAAAATTAAAAAATAAAATTTAGTTAATGATTTAATTTTTGAAAAAGCCGTATTAACATCAAGTGTCATCCACTACAAATTTAAATAAAATGTATTTGAACTTCAGTGGATGAATAAAAAGTATTTTTTTAGGGATTGAAATTTTGAACCAGATTTATACATATATAAAAATAAATATATATAGATAGATAGAGAGTGAACTAATAGTAGGAATTGAAAAAAGCAGAGAAACATTTTACTTTCTCCACTACATATTAGAATAACTCTAAGAAATTCATTGTTATATTTTCATAATTTACACAATGCATAAGTTTGTGTAGAATCTAATGAAAAAAATTATCATAAGTAAATATAGCAAATAGGAATGTTTTTTCCGATAAATATGAAATTGTCTTTACTGAATATAACAAGCCTAATATAGATATGCAAATGTACTAATTTTTCGTATATACGTATTTTACCGTTGACCTATTCAGTCAAATCAAACGGTGTCTTCAAATGTCATGATTTGCAGCCAATGATGGAAACTTTTCTGCTCTTGTTTGAACACAATAATAATAATTATGACATCATTTGAGACATTAATTTTTAATTCGTAATGTCGACAGTATAATATGAAAGCAAAATGTGACGTGCTCGCGCGTCTTTTCTTTAACATGTGCTTTGGGTTCTTTGAGGCCAGAATTAATGGCAAATCTTTTCCAACCAAATCCAGGAAGTGAGGTGTGAAAGAAAGATGCAATTAAAGAGCCTTTTAAGTATCAGTAAGTAGAGTAAGCGCGGTGGCAATTTGTGGCAGTTGATGGCAAGTAGAGGAATGTTAATATAGTTCGTGGTTCAAGTTTAGATACAGTTACGTGGCGGTGATTAGAAGTTTTAAATGATAAAGATATAGAGAAGCAAGGTGCATACCAGTGCATGCAAGTAAATACAAGATTGCCTTTAGGATATTAGTGATTGATTCTCCAGACTGCAACAAGGTATGATTGAATATTTAATATTAGAATCAGTGATTGTATTAGAATTGAGTTTAGGCGATTCAGTTATTGATAGTGGTCCGAGTTAGGTTAAGTCGTTATTATCTATATATATTGTGTGTTACGTATTTTGCCATCGTAGATTCTCTCACATTAATTATTATAATTTAATTTGTTAAAGGTTTAAGTTGAATATCTTAATAAATATATATTAAGATAAAGTTTGATTCTAGTTCTTTCGTTAATCCTACGCCTCTAGCTCACGCTGATACTCCGAGAAATATTCTCCCAAGAGGGGGAATATCACAAAATTATATATATATAAGAAATATGTATTATGTATCAAAAACAAGAAATAATAGATAATGAACATAACAAGAAATAGCGTAATAAAAATATAAAAGCTGAACATGAAGAACAACATTATAGAGAAATAAAAAAAAGAAACTACAAAAAAGAAGAATCTAGCGAGTCAGAAAGCAATTTCGGACTTAGGACCGAATAAGTGGGGTTAAACTAGTTTGAAGGCGCCAACCTTCCCCCTTTACAACTCGGTAGGAAAAACCAAATAAACAAAACTTCAGAGTATGGATAACTCAGAGAGCATGATAAAACCACTCACTACTATTATGTAACAAACTCTCCCAAACTCTTAATGCAGAAAAATCGCAAAATAATTACGTAAGAAAAGTAGAAAAATGCTAAAACTATTACATAAGAAAACTATCTCTCAAAAAATAATTTAACAAAATTTCTTTACTCACAGAGCTTTTTCGAAGAGAATCAAGCGTCTTGACATCAATGAAAATCAATTATTCACCAAGTTAAAAAATTCGAATATACATAAACACATCTTTTGAGCTAACTTTTAAACTAGTCAGCAAGGACAGGTATAAAAAAAGACGACAATCAAATATGGTAGAATTTGAATTTGTTGATTGTCAAAAATGTAAATTTGCTAGGCTCTAATTTGGTTGGTTGTCAACAATGTGCAAGATGTTCAAGATGTGTGTGGAAAAAATGTAAACTGTGATATGAGTGTTATGATATATGAGTGTTATGATATAATCTTCACAGCAAGACTAACATTCTGACTTTGAAATCTTATTGTTGTTTGGTGGTTTTGGAATTCGAAGTAGCAAGACGGTTAATGTATTTGTGATGAATATAAGTTCTTAAGAAATTAAAAGGGTATTCACATGATCTAAACAACATTGAAAAAATTTTTTATATTATTGTATTTATCTATTTTGTGGGTAGTTAAGTTATCATTTCTAAATAAAAAATTCAAAATGATATTTCTGTAAATTGATATATGCAAGTTACTATTCCATACAGGAATTTTAATTATATGGAACTTAAACGAATCTTTTTTGTCAAAAATGTTACTGACTAAATTATTGTTAACTAGCTGTACCCGGCGCGCGTTGCTACGCAAACAACTGAAATAAATTTAAGAAAAATAATTTTAAAGGAAAATCAGTACACAAATATTCAATTCATTCAAAGCCGTTTCGGAAAAATTGTGTGATTACAAAGTTAAGTTTCAGTTAGATGTTTATTGAAGTGCTGTGGGATACACAATATTTCTTGTTTTTCCATCTGGTGCGTAGACGAATAAATCAGAAGGTTTTCCGACACGTGAGCAAGCCACATAGAGCTGTCCATGTGAGAAGCATGGATTCTCCAAATTTAATCCACACACTTGTAACGATTGTCCTTGTGCTTTGTTAATAGTCATTGCGAAAGCGAGTCGTACCGGGAACTGTAAACGTTTGAATTCGAATGGCATATCTGTCGGGATCATTGGGATACGTGGCAACAGGACGTCTTCACCTTAGAATTTTCCAGTCAAAATTGTTGCCTCGATAGCATTGTTCATCATTTTCTTGACTGAGAGTCTGGTTCCGTTGCAAAGTCGTGGTGGATTTATGCTTCGAAGAAGTATGATGGGTACGCCAAATTTCAATGTAAGAACATGCGGTGGCATGCCTGGCAAATCAAGCGAATTCAAGAATTCAGTTGGATAGTTGACAACCTCATCTTGATTCTCCACAGTATCGATGGACTTATATGTTGTCGTTTCACTGGGTATTCCATGCTGAATGGTGAAGTTGATGGTATTGACATCGATGTTTTTGGCTGCTAATATAGCACGCGTACTGAGCCACTGATGGTTTTTGTAGATTTGTGCAATGTTTGGGAAAACTTTTTGTACCAATTCGTCGATGCTTTCTGTGATCTTACAGAAGTTTGCTGGCAGGGTGATACATTGTGTAGATTCATCAATTTCCATTCGCCCATTTCCAATATCCATTAATTGCTTTGCAAAATTTCCAACTGATGCATCCCGTTGTAGTTGTACACGTATGTTAGTTTTCAAAATCAATTTCTGTAAATGACGCCATAGAACTGATGATTTAAGACATGCATGAAGTTCATCAGCGGGTGTTGATCGTGGTATAATGGGCAGTGTTTGTCGAAAATCACCAGACAATAAAATGAGTGCGCCACCAAAAATCCGTCTGTTTCCTCTGAAATCTCGCAGTGTACGATCAAGCGCTTCCAATGCTTTCTTGTGAGACATTGTACATTCGTCCCATATGATAATTTGACACGTTTGGAGTACTTTTCCCATTCCAGAGTTTTGCTGATGTTGCATGTTGGTGCCTCAGTGTTTTGCAAATTCAACAGCAGTTTCCATGCTGAATGCGTTGTTCGGCCACCATCCAAAAGAGTTGCCGCATTTCCAGATGATGCAATAGCCAGTGCAATATTATTTTGTGATCGTATGGTTGCCAAAATTAGTGAAAGAAGAAAAGTCTTGCCTGTACCACCGGGCGCATCTATGAAAAACAGTCCACCGCTTTGTTCTGTGATTGCACGCATAATTCTGAAATACGCAATGCTTTGTTCTAGAATCAACTGCGGAAGATTTGTCCTAACGAATGTCCCCAGTTCGTCAGAATCATAGTGTGTTTCTCGTTGCAAATCACGATAAAAAGGTTGTTGGCAGGTCGGTTTGAAACAGGCATTCCCAGTTGCATCAGTGCCTTGTTAGCGATTGTCAAACATATGTCTTCAATCAAAATCAATGCTTCATTATACACGTTTGGTGTGAATTGAATGTCCGGATTTTGATTCGTAGCACGCAAACGATGTAGAATATCTTCACTCATGTAGTCCTTGTATTTTTCCCAAAGATCTTTTGGATTAGATGGGAAGCAGGTTGTTAGTATTATGGCAAATAGCGTGCGTATTTGCTGTGGTCGATCAGTATTAGATGCATCAGCTAGTGCAGCGTCCCAATGTGCATCATTCTCAAGAAGATTTAGTTCTTGGCAAGCTTGGCGATAAGTAGCGCACAGCTGACCGTTGACTGTTCTTAAATCTTGAAAGGATATTGGTCCCTGTATATTGATCAACAGCAATCTTAGATAGAAGCATTCTGTATTGTTCGGATGAACAGTGTACAGACGACCCAATGCATCACTGGAATATAAATTGGTATGTCCTTAAACTGCCAAACTGCGACGTTGAAACCTTTTAGTCGATGCATTCCACGTGTAGAATTTCGGTACTTCAGAATAAAGCAAAGTTTTAGCAAAAAGATCATCTTGGCACAATGAGTAAAACGCAGTTAAAGTTGTTGCGGGTGGAACCAATGCTCTTGCACGTACATTATCTGCTGTAAAGTACACGCTCTGTCCATTCTCGAGATGCACCGCCAAGTGTACTACTGTTGGATGTCGTTCATGGATTGAAAATGATAAGATGCGCCATACTGCAACAAATCTGGACGACCATATGCGCGAACGTATGTCATCGCATCTTGTGCGTATTCATGCATGTGCCGTAGACTCCCCGTGAATGTAGATGGTAATATGGCAATTCTTCCCAATTCGTTTGGATTGACGTTACCATCATTAACGATTGCGTCTCGTAAATGGATGTACTGTTCAGAACGCAACTCGGTTTGATTCAATCGAATATATAATAGCCGTTCGGTTTCAATCTTCGCGTACATGTCAACGATATATTGATGGAACAATTGTCTACATTTCAGAATGTGGTTCTCAGCGTTTTGACGAATTATCAGTCGATACGAATAATAATTCATGGCGCTGACTTTCTTATTCGTTCCCTCACCTGTTTGTGGATTTATCATTTTGATGTTAAAATGATATCCATCATCTCCTCGCCAAAACATAATCGGATACTGCACTCTGTCGTATGAGCGATGAGTTTCGGAGACTCGCTGAATGTCACCACTTCTGCGATGAAGAATTATGTCGCGCGATTCAAATTCTTCGCCAACTATAACGATCGTCACTTCATCGATTGTTGGTGCATTGAACTGTCTCTCGTGTTGGCCAACGGATCTTTTGTCTGCTCGAATCACAACTGCATAGTCATCGGCTGGCATTCGTTGAATGGCGGTTTTAAACAACCGAACTAATTCATTGTGTTGATCGAAAAGGCCTTGTAACGCACCCACAATTTCTCGTCTAGTGCCCGCATTATAATGACATCGTTGTTCAATTTGTTCATCACTGTTTGCCATAAAATATATTTGAAGGAGCTTGTGATCTGCGTCCGGCAATGGTAGAAGCGATCCGGCATGATAATAAATTTGCCCTTGGACTCTGAATGTCAGCATGTAATTTTAGCGCGCGATGTTCGTTGCTTGATTGATTGAATATTAACGTCGCACTGTTCAGCTACACGAGGGCTTTTGGCGACGGACCACGTAATTTTGAACCATGGTCAAGTGACGTGGACGACACCTGAGCTGGCACCCCCTCTCTAACTACCACACCACACCAACGGGAGGACGTTTCAGCTCTCGACAGATTTAACGTGCATCGCTGCCCTACACGGCGGGTCTTTAGTGGTACTGGGCTCGAACCCGTGACAAAGCAAGCCACAGTCCGATACCTATACCACTCGGCTACCGCGGCCACACGCGATATTCGTTGCACCGAACGATGTCATTTGGAAGCATGAATTGTACTTGCGGATGTTTTCCAAGAAATGCTTCGACACACGTGTAACATCAGATAGAAACGTTGACATTGGTTCGGGTGGTGAATGTAATTCTGGTAGCTTAACTTTTCCACTGGCGCAGCACATTCCACGCGTTTCATTTTTAAATTTGAGTGCACTACAATACATGCAAATTTTATCCATTTTTCCAATGACGACATTTGGATGAAGATTGTAATCATTATTACTGTCATAATAGAATGCACTAAGATTCAAATCAGCGTGCAGTGTTCGTCTTGATCGAGCAGTGCTTATTCGAACATTTTGCAGCCTTCTTTCCCGTAATTCAGTTGTCTCAGAAGAACGGATCTGATTAGTACGTATTCGATCAGTTTCTAATCTTACTTCTCGTTGGTCAGACGATTCAGACGAACGGGTCTCAGTGGCGTGTACTCGAAGATTTTCCAGCCTTATTGCTCGTTGCTCGTCTGATTCTGAGGCTTGTAATACTCTTCTCTTTCGTGCTTGAGGTGTAGATCGGCCAATTGCTCGTCGCTTTGGAGGCATAATTATAGAGGAACGACGTGATGCTTTTGAATTTATAAAACGTCGCAAAGTCGCAGATGGTATAAGATGCTAATAAGAAGAAAAAAATCCGCACAGCAAATGCGTTCGGAATGTCAATCAGCAGTCAAATCCTTCACATACACATTCGATGATCTTCGTAAATTCACTGTAGAAAATGAATATAATCAGCTCACGGAAACTACAAATATTCAATCCGATTGAAGTATTTATCTAAATTAATTCAGCTTACGAGATTAAATGCACAAAATTATTCGAAAAACTCTCCCAAATATAAAAATACGCACAGTATTGTCTGTTTAATGTAAGCTAGATATGAATTTCACAACCTACACAAATTCTTATGTCACTCTCGACTCGAAATGTCATCTATCGTTCGCTTCATTTGTTTCAATTCATATCAGCATGGACTGTAACGACAAAATATGAAATTCATTAGAATGACATCTTCGCATAATCAAATACATAGTTTACGATTCTAGAAAAGACATACAGGTAAACAATCATTTTTATAGAGATAGAGAAGAGAAGAGGAGGGAATAAGAGATAGAGGAGAAGAAAAAGAGAATAGAGAAAGAGAGAGAAGAGAAGAAGAGATAGAGAAGAAAAGAAAGCTTATAGATTTATTTTACTTATCGCACCAAAAATATATTTAGAGAACTTTTATTTATACGAATTCGTATAGA